>CM067841.1:603711979-604244479 GCA_034509565.1 Triticum monococcum | reverse complement strand
TTGATCGCCACTCCGTTCTTTTATGGTGTCTTTATCTTCGTGGCAGACGCTCATGACTGACAATTCTACTTCGCCATCTCGGGTGCCCGACGAGCTTAACCATCAGCGCATCTCCAACGCGGATCATGACCTCGTCAAATGCCCATCGACACGTCCCGACGTGTCCACAAACATAAGGTTGCGCCGGATGTCGTCCAATCGTGTTCCTCAAATGTCCTTTCATTTCAAACGGATCAAACAGGAATGTCAACCGAAATTTAGTGAGTATGATATATTATATGCATGTATGTATGATAAAATTTAACAAGTTCAAGCCAAGTCACTCGAAATTTACCTAGACTAAACTAAAGCCTACGCTAAGTATCGGATCATGACCTTGTACACATGGCCTCTGAGGGCACCGGCACTGCCATCGTCGTAGTCACCACCGTCCAAGCCGCTGTCGTCGCGCTAGTGGAGGAAGCCGCACCAGGCATGGCGACATTCCTTCCTGACTGTCGCGTCACGCTTGCAGTGCACGCGCTTGGCCGCCGCCTCCGCCTCTTGTCTGCTTGGAGGCGGAACTCGCATTGGGACTCTTTAGTCCGACTGGAGGAGCTGCTCGTTCAGTCGGCGGGAGGGGGCGGCCCTCCATCTTCCTTCGTGGTCTTGGACCTATGGAGGGCCTGAACCACGGTTTTTGGGGTGTGTTTGAGGTGTCTAAAAGTTGAACGAAGCGGATGACCGAACTCCCGCAGAGCCCCTCCCACCCTCCCCACATGATTTGGAGCCATGCTAATGGATTTCAGACAAGATTTGGTGATCCGCGTTGGAGGGCAAAAATTGTCTGATCCGTCTGGTCCGAACATTTGGAGTTGTTTTGATGACACACATTTGAGATGCCTCACTTACTCTCTGAGTGCGCCATTTTATCATGACATGCTTCTTGCGAGCATGTCACTACTGCAGGAATGTCTAGTAATGACGGGCCAGGCTCCCAGGACCGTCCGTCACTGACCTTCTGCCACTGCTATAACCTCATCAGTGGCGGGCGCCCGCCCGCCACTCGTACGGTGCTTGCAGTGGCGGGCGTTTGTTCCCACCCGCCACAACTCGCTATTTCTGCCCGCCACAAATACCATTGTAGTAGTGGCAGTCTTGCCGTAGCGCCCGCCACTCAAGGGATATGATAGACTACACAATTCTTGGCATTGCAAGTTGAAACACAACACTACAAAAGGCTAGTCATACGATTCTCAATATAATCGAAGCAGACCGAATTCAGTTTGGAAACAAACGGCGGAATAATTAAGTAACACTTCAGATTTGTTTGACTGAAGAAACAAACATCAGTGTATCGATCACGTCCATCATAAAATACCAATTAACTAACAGTTCATCGGCTGATAAATTCATGACTTAAGAATATATTTCTAAACATGTCCGACGACAACCATCATCTGAAAGTCATTGCGGTTGTGTTTCCTTATGTTGATTATCACAAGAGTGTCCACCCTTATTTCTCTATTTCCTGTCATGAACTCCCGCCAGCCAGACCTACAAAAGGATATGTGTCTGTCTGTTTTCGTCTGGTACTGAACGCTGGTGACATGCCCAGTTGGTCCATGGCGTACTCCAGCGGTGCCGACGGCGGGAATGTCCACTCCGGAAAACATCTTGATCGGTAACTTCTGCACTCCCCATCATTAAAAGCAAACAGAGAGCATGCAATGTTAGACATCTCACCATACTTGGTTATGAAAAAAAGATAAAAGAATACAAATCATCTCACCATGATTTTTTTCATGACGTTGGTTTTACTTAAGCGGTGCACAAATGGCTTCCCCACGAAGGCTACACTCTATGGTAACATCGCGGTAATATTCATGGTCTCATCTCGAGTAAGCTTCCTTATTCTTTCAGAGAAAATTGCAGAACTTAATGGACCATCATCATCATCTTCCTCATCCTCGTCATCCTGGCTGTCCTCATCTTCACCACTATCCTCGTCATCTTGGTTGTCTCCATCATCCTGTTGATCCTGCCTATCGTCATGATCCTGGTTGTCATCATCATCGTCATCGTTGCAGGAATACATTGTCCTTAACCTATTGACATCTCCTTTCAAGGAAAAGGATATGCACTCTCCTCCGATGAGATTATTCTGTGCAATGTGCTGCTTCCATTCATCGCCATATATCATGGTTCTATCCATTCGTTTATGCACATCCATTAAGAATGTGCGGCCCATATCATCCTCGAAGTACATAGCATTACCGCATAATTTGTTGAAGTCAACCCTTATGTTGCATGGGATACACTATATAGGCAGCAGTTAATCATTAACAATAAAGTCAGTACAATAATTGTACGAATGGTTAGAAAAGAATATCAATTGAAGTATAAGACTGTGACAAACCAAAATTGTCACAAGGGGAAGTGAACAAGTATGTCAACTACTATGACAAGTGCCTGGCCGCCCTCAAAGTGGGATGTGAGTGTCCACTCAAGTAAGCATAATTAGTTCATTTGAATTATTTTTTTGTTGTACTCTCATCGTTATATATACATTGTTTGCTAGATGGTGGTGGCGACCACTATGTATCAAGAAAGGGAAAGAAGCCATTCGACTTTAGCCATGGCTGGGTGCTACTGAATGACAAACCAAAATGGACACAACTAGTGGCTGATCTCAAGGCCGACAAAAGGAAGAATGATGTCTCAAGCTCCCACCAATCAATTGGATTAGGCGAGGAGGAGGAAGAAGTTGTAGGGGAGAATGGAAAAGTCATAGTGCCAAAGGATAACCGGCAAGTGATGGGAAACAAGTGGGAGAAGGCGAGGGCCTCTCATGACCGCGGCTACAAAAATGTCCCCCACTTGAACGGGCATTTTTTCGTAAGGGAGAACAAGAAAGAGAAGAGGTACAAGCTCATGTTGGGCGTATAAAAGGAGAGGATGGATTGAGACCAGGAGAGGGCAAGCAAGAAGTTGTAAATTGAGAGGGAGAATATCGAGTTGGAGAAGATGGAATAGTCGATGAAATGGGAGCTAGAGAAGGCCCGAACAATTGAAGAAATTGAGCTTGGGAATAAGAGGTTGCAACTTGCTTGAGACGCAGAGGATGCCAAGATAATGTTGATGGACGAAAGCACCTTGAATGAGCATGAAAAGAAATGGCTTTTGGGAATGAAGAAGGAGATCAATGAACATAGGGACTATGAGGCAAGGATGGCCACGGAGCAAGTGGCAAGGATAGCCACGGAGGAGGAGGAAAGGATGATTGCGGAAGAGGAGGCATGGCTGGCCATGGAGCAGGACGTATGGATGGCGTTCGGCGGGTGATCAGCCAACGAGTGATCCGTCATGCTCGAACAAT
This sequence comes from Triticum monococcum, assembly GCA_034509565.1. NCBI lineage: Eukaryota > Viridiplantae > Streptophyta > Magnoliopsida > Poales > Poaceae > Triticum > Triticum monococcum. The sequence continues at coordinate 604,241,121 of CM067841.1, read as the reverse complement.
AATTTCATTTTGGCATGTTCGAACTCTTGAACTATACTTTATTTTGCTTTGCCGCATTTCGTAAACTGTTGAATTGTGATGAATTTGTGCACTATGATCGACGTGCATGCATTGCATGAATTTGAGATTTCAAATTTAAGGTGTGTAGCCGCCAGACACAACATATGAGGGGTTGTCCCACTTTTTTTTTAGTAAAAGGGGCTGTCTGGTTATGTCCATGGACGGGCACGAGCGCATTCCCGAGTGTATAGTGGGCCGGATTTGTCAAATACGGTTGTAGATGCGCATGTTCTAGACCGGTGCGATGAACTGTTGGTTTATAGTATTGTGAAGAAATGCTTAGCCTTTTTTTTTGAAATGCGTCGTCAACTCATGCGCCCAGCCGAATTTAGCCTCTTTTTTTTTCTGAAATTAGCCAAATTTATCCCTTGATTTGCTATCGAACAGCCCAAAGTCAATTGGTGTACTGGGTTCACAAATAGGCCCGTTTCACTAGTTAACAGCCGTCCTCTCCTTTCCTTCCTCTCGCCTTAGGGCATCTCCAGCCGTTCGGCCCCCCAGGACGTCTAAATAGAGCGGCCTGGGGGCGTGCCGGCGCTAGTTCGGCCCCTGGGGGCGACCTAACTCCCAGTCACGCCCCCAAGCGCCGGCCCCAAGATGCGGGAAATTTGAACTAGGTCGTTCCCGTTCACAAAAGACGCCACAAATTCGGCGATCGGACGTAGTCTGGCGTTACAAAAAACAGAGCGCCGCACGCCGCAAGTTCGCGTGCGCAACGAATCACTCGGCGGGGTCGGCTCCAGGCGTTGGCGGAGTCGGCGTGCGCGGGCTCGGCGGTGTCGGAGCTGCTTCGGTGCTGGGCTGTGTCGGCGCGACTTCGGTACTGCTGGGCGGCGATGTAGAGGCGTCTTTCGGGCTTGGCGTCCGTGCGGCCGTGGGCGCGGGAGCTGGCGTCGTCGGCGTCGTCGGCGTTGTCGTCTGCATCTGGTTCAGGATAAGGCCGCGCTCCGCCATGTACCACGCCCCGAGCTGCTCGTCGTTGCTCTGGAGCATGTCCGCCCGCCCATCAGAAAAGCCATGTCGGTGTTCCTCTTCTTCACGGCGACGTTCATCCGGAGCAGGTCGACGTTGGTCCGGAGCAGGTCGAGCTTGATGGCGTTGTTTGTCATCAGCGACGACCACCATGCCTTGGTCTTCTCTTCACGTAGGACGGCCCGGGCCTGGGTGTCGGCGAGGCAATGCTCGATGGACTCCTGCACTCGCGCGGTTGCCGCGTCGGCGTTTTCCCCTTCTTTGCCAACTTGTGGCCGTCCGGCCGCCCCTCTGACGCGCCCGGAGTCGTCGCGTCCGGCTTGTATGTCTCCTTGGCCTTGTCGAGAGTACGTCGGACTTCCGCCCACTTCTCGCACTTGTCAATGCGCTTGTAGACGTGGAGGAACTTGAAGTCGGCGTCGAGGTTGTCACGCCGATACATGGTGAACATGCGCAGCAACTGCGCGGAGGAACAAACAGTTGGCGGGCGGCGGGCGTAGACGACGAAGAGATGCGGGTGAACGGCGTGCGTACCTGATCCTCAACGCTGGCGCCGCTCTCCGGGCGAGCCGCGACCTCCTCGAGGATTCCATGCCATTTGTTGCACGCCCCCTGGATACGCCCCCAATGGTTCGCCATCGCCTTGGAGCCGCGCTGCATGTAGACGCCTTTGAAGTAGGGGTCGACGAGCTTCCGCTCGTTGAACTCGGCCTTGATGCGGTCCTAGTACGTCTCGAAGCTCTGGTTCGTGCCGGTGGTCGGGTCGAGGCAAACGACTTTCCATGCTTCGGCGAGGCATTCCTCCTCCTTGGACGTCCAGTTGATGCGCGCTTCGCCTATCCTAGCCGCCCGCTTCTTCTTCTGGTGCCCCTTCGTCGGATCAGGAGCTGGCTCCTCCTCCTCCTCGTCCTCGTCCTCCTCCTAGCGGGAGAAAGGGAGGGAATGACGGGAGGAAGGCGAGCGAGAGGGAGGGATGCGAGGGAAAAGCGTCAAGAAACAGCGGGAAAAGGCCCTCAGGACGCCGCCAGGGCGAACCCACACGCCTTTTTCGCTTGTGCCGGCTCCCCAAGCGCCCCCTAGGGCGCCGGGTTCGGCCTGGGTCCGCCGGCACCAGTTTTGGCCTGAGCCGGCGGAAAACGGGCTTCTGGGGGCGCGACTGGGCCATTTTTTTGACGCCGGCGCGGCAAAAACGCCTAGGGAGGGCCTATTGGGGGCGCGGCTGGAGATGCCCTTACTCACCTTCGAAACAACTCGCCTCCACCGGAATACCAAATCGAAAAACCCTACTTGCAGAACCACCCATGGCAACCGCCCGTGCCGCCTACTACCTCGGCGCCACCTCGAGCGTCGTCTCCCCACCGCGCGGCGACTCCTCATCGGGCCGCCGATTCGGCCAGACGGGCCCCGCGCCCCCTGTTGGGGAACGTTGAAGAAAACAAAAAAAATTCTCTATGTTTCACCAAGATCTATCTATGGAGTCATCTAGCAACGAGAGGGGAGTGCATCTACATACCCTTGTAGATTGCGAGCGGAAGCGTTCAAGAGAACGGGGATGATGGAGTCGTACTCGCCGTGATCCAAATCACCGATGACCAAGTGCCGAACGGACGGCACCTCCGCGTTCAACACACGTATGGAGCGGATGACGTCTCCTCCTTCTTGATCCAGCAAGGGGAAAGGAGAGGTTGATGAAGATCCAGTAGCACGACGGCATGGTGGTGGAAGCAACGGTGATCTTGGCAGGGCTTCGCCAAGCGCAAGGGAGATGGAGGAGTGTCACGGGAGGGAGAGGGAGAGGCCAGGGGCTTGGGTGCGCAGCCCTCCCTCCCCCCACTATATATAGGGTGCCTAGGGGGCGCCGACCCTAGGAGATCCAATCTCCTACGCGGGCGGCAGCCAAGGGGGGTGCCTTGCCCCCCAAGGCAAGGGTGGCGCCCCCACCCCTAGGGTTTCTAACCCTAGGCGCAAGGGAGGCCCAAGGGGGGGGGGGCGCACCAGCCCACTAGGGGCTGGTTCCCCTCCGACTTCAGCCCATGGGGCCCTCCGGGACAGGTGGCCCCACCCGGTGGACCCCCCGGGACCCTTCCGGTGGTCCCGGTACAATACTGGTGACCCCCGAAACCTTCCCGATGGCCGAAACTGGACTTCCTATATATAAATCTTTACCTCCAGACCATTCCGGAACTCCTCGTGACGTCCAGGATCTCATCCGGGACTCCGAACAACTTTCGGGTTACAGTATGCTAATATCTCTACAACCCTAGCGTCACCGAACCTTAAGTGTGTAGACCCTACGGGTTCGGGAGACATGCAGACATGACCGAGAAGCTTCTCCGGTCAATAACCAACAGCGGGATCTGGATAACTATGTTGGCTCCCACATGCTCCACGATGATCTCATCGGATAAACCACGATGTCGAGGATTCAATCAATCCATATACAATTCCCTTTGTCAATCGGTACGTTACTTGCCCGAGACTCGATCGTCGGTATCCCATTACCTCGTTCAGTCTCGTCACCGGCAAGTCTCTTTACTCGTACCGTAATGCATGATCACGTGATCAACCACTTGATCACATTGAGCTCATTATGATGATGCATTACCGAGTGGGCCCAGAGATACCTCTCCGTCATACGGAGAGACAAATCCCAGTCTTGATCCGTGTCAACCCAACAGACACTTTCGGAGATACCCGTAGTATACCTTTATAGTCACCCAGTTACGTTGTGACGTTTGGTACACCCAAAGCACTCCTACGGTATCCGGGAGTTACACGATCTCATGGTCTAAGGAAAAGATACTTGACATTGGAAAAACTCTAGCAAACGAAATATACGATCTTGTGCTATGTTTAGGATTGGGTCTTGTCCATCACATCATTCTCCTAATGATGTGATCTCGTTATCAATGACATCCAATGTCCATAGTTAGGAAAACATGACTATCTGTTGATCAATGAGCTAGTCAACTAGAGGCTTACTAGGGACATGTTGGTGTCTATGTATTCACACATGTATTACGATTTCCGGATAACACAATTATAGCATGAATAAAAGACAATCATCATGAACAAGGAAATATAATAATAATCCTTTTATTATTGCCTCTAGGGCATATTTCCAAGAGTCTCCCACTTGCACTAGAGTCAATAATCTAGTTACATTGTGATGAATCAAACACCCATAGAGTTCTGGTGTTGATCATGTTTTGCCCTAGGGAGAGGTTTAGTCAACGGATCTGCGACATTCAGATCCGTATGTACTTTACAAATATCTATGTCTCCATCTTGAACATTTTCACGAATGGAGTTGAAGCAACGCTTGATGTGCCTGGTCTTCTTGTGAAACCTGGGCTCCTTGGCAAGTGCAATAGCTCCATTGTTGTCACAGAAGAGTTTGATCGGCCCCGACGCATTGGGTATGACTCCTAGGTCGGTGATGAACTCCTTCACCCAAATTGCTTCATGCGCTGCCTCCGAGGCTGCCATGTACTCCGCTTCACATGTAGATCCCGCCACGATGCTCTGCTTGCAGCTGCACCAGCTTACTGCTCCACCATTCAACATATACACGTATCCGGTTTGTGACTTAGAGTCATCCAGATCTGTGTCGAAGCTAGCGTCGACGTAACCCTTTACGATGAGCTCTTCGTCACCTCCATAAACGAGAAACATGTCCTTAGTCCTTTTCAGGTACTTCAGGATATTCTTGACCGTTGTCCAGTGTTCCTTGCCGGGATTACTTTGGTACCTTCCTACCAAACTTATGGCAAGGTTTACATCAGGTCTGGTACACAGCATGACATACATGATAGACCCTATGGCTGAGGCATAGGGGATGACACTCATCTCTTCTATATCTTCTGCCGTGGTCGGACATTGAGCTGAGCTCAATTTCACACCTTGCAACACAGGCAAGAACCCCTTCTTAGACTGATCCATATTGAACTTCTTCAATATCTTATCAAGGTATGTGCTTTGTGAAAGACCTATGAGGCGTCTTGATCTATCTCTATAGATCTTGATGCCTAATATATAAGCAGCTTCTCCAAGGTCCTTCATTGAAAAACTCTTATTCAAGTAGGCCTTAATGCTGTCCAAAAGTTCTATATCATTTCCCATCAAAAGTATGTCATCTACATATAATATGAGAAATGCTACAGAGCTCCCACTCACTTTCTTGTAAACGCAGGCTTCTCCATAAGTCTGCATAAACCCAAACGCTTTGATCATCTCATCAAAGCGAATGTTCCAACTCCGAGATGCTTGCACCAGCCCATAAATCGAGCATTGGAGCTTGCACACCTTGTCAGCATTCTTAGGATCGACAAAACCTTCCGGCTGCATCATATACAATTCTTCCTTAAGGAAACCATTAAGGAATGCCGTTTTGACGTCCATTTGCCATATCTCATAATCATAGAATGCGGCAATTGCTAACATGATTCGGACGGACTTCAGCTTCGCTACGGGTGAGAAATTCTCATCGTAGTCAACCCCTTGAACTTGTCGATAACCCTTAGAGACAAGCCTAGCTTTATAGATGGTCACATTACCATCCGCGTCTGTCTTCTTCTTAAAGATCCATTTATTTTCTATGGCTCGCCGATCATCGGGCAAGTCAGTCAAAGTCCATAATTCGTTTTCATACATGGATCCTATCTCGGATTTCATGGCCTCCTCCCATTTGTTGGAATCCGGGCCCGCCATCGCTTCTTCATAGTTCGAAGGTTCACTGTTGTCTAACAACATGATTTCCAAGACAGGGTTGCCGTACCACTCTGGTGTGGAACGTGTCCTTGTGGACCTACGAAGTTCAGTAGCAACTTGATCTGAAGTTTCATGATCATCATCATTAACTTCGTCTCTAGTCGGTGCAGGCACCTCAGGAACATTTTCTTGTGTTGCGCCACTTTCCTGTTCAAGAGGTAATACTTCATCGAGTTCTACTTTCCTCCCACTTACTTCCTTCGAGAGAAACTCTTTCTCTAGAAAGGATCCATTCTTGGCAACAAAGATTTTGCCTTCGGATCTGAGATAGAAGGTATACCCAATAGTTTCTTTAGGGTATCCTATGAAGACGCATTTTTCCGACTTGGGTTCGAGCTTTTCAGGTTGAAGTTTCTTGACATAAGCATCGCATCCCCAAACTTTTAGAAACGACAGCTTAGGTTTTTCTTCCCAAACCATAATTCATACGGTGTCGTCTCAACGGATTTCGACGGAGCCCTATTTAAAGTGAATGCGGCAGTCTCTAAAGCATAGCCCCAAAATGATAGCGGTAAATCGGTAAGAGACATCATAGATCGCACCATATCTAATAGAGTGCGATTACGATGTTCGGACACACCATTACGCTGAGGTGTTCCAGGCGGCGTGAGTTGTGAAACTATTCCACATTTTCTTAAGTGTGTGCCAAATTCGTGACTCAAGTATTCTCCCCCACGATCTGATCGCAAGAACTTGATTTTCCTGTCACGTTGATTCTCAACCTCACTCTGAAATTTCTTGAACTTTTCAAAGGTCTGAGACTTGTGTTTCATTAAGTAGACATACCCATATCTACTCAAGTCATCAGTGAGGGTGAGAACATAATGATAGCCACCGCGAGCCTCAACACTCATTGGACCGCACACATCAGTATGTATGATTTCCAATAAGTTGGTTGCTCGCTTCATTGTTCCTGAGAACGGAGTCTTGGTCATTTTACCCATGAGGCATGGTTCGCACGTGTCAAATGATTCGTAATCAAGAGACTCTAAAAGTCCATCTGCATGGAGCTTCTTCATGTGTTTGACACCTATGTGACCAAGGCGGCAGTGCCACAAGTATGTGGGACTATCATTATCAACCTTACATCTTTTGGTATTCACACTATGAATATGTGTAGCATTACGCTCGAGATTCATTAAGAATAAACCATTCACCATCGGAGCATGACCATAAAACATATCTCTCATATAAATAGAACAACCATTATTCTCAGATTTAAATGAGTAGCCATCTTGAATTAAACGAGATCCTGATACAATGTTCATGCTCAAAGCTGGCACTAAATAACAATTATTGAGGTTTAAAACTAACCCCGTAGGTAAATGTAGAGGTAGCGTGCCGACGGCGATCACATCGACCTTGGAACCATTCCCGACGCGCATCGCCACCTCGTCCTTCGCTAGTCTCCGCTTATTCCGCAGCTCCAGCTTTGAGTTACAAATGTGAGCAACTGCACCGGTATCAAATACCCAGGAGCTACTACGAGTACTGGTAAGGTACACATCAATTACATGTATATCACATATACCTTTCGTGATGCCGGCCTTCTTGTCCGCTAAGTATTTGGGGCAGTTCCGCTTCCAGTGACCACTTCCCTTGCAATAAAAGCACTCAGTCTCGGGCTTGGGTCCGTTCTTTGGCTTCTTCCCGGCAGCTTGCTTACCGGGCGCGGCAACTCCCTTGCCGTCCTTCTTGAAGTTCTTCTTACCCTTGCCTTTCTTGAACTTAGTGGTTTTATTCACCATCAACACTTGATGTTCCTTTTTGACTTCTACCTTTGCTGATTTCAGCATTGCAAATACTTCAGGAATGGTCTTTTCCATCCCCTGCATATTGAAGTTCATCACAAAGCTCTTGTAGCTCGGTGGAAGCGACTGAAGGATTCTGTCAATGACCGCGTCATCCGGGAGATTAATTAACTCCCAGCTGAGTCAAGCGGTTATGTAACCCAGACATAGTGAGTATGTGCTCACTGACAGAACTATTTTCCTCGATCTTACAGCTGAAGAACTTGTCGGAGACTTCATATCTCTCGACCCGGGCATGAGCTTGAAAAACCATTTTCAGCTCTTTGAACATCTCATATGCTCCGTGTCTCTCAAAACGCTTTTGGAGCCCCGGTTCTAAGCTCTAAAGCATGCTGCACTAAACGAGGGAGTAATCATCAGCACGTGTCTGCCAAGCGTTCATAACGTCTTGTTCTGCAGGGAGAGCAGGTGCTTCACCTAGCGGTGCTTGTAGGACATAATCTTTCTTGGCAGCTATGAGGATAATCCTCAGGTTCCGGACCCAGTCCATATAGTTGTTGCCATCGTCTTTTAGCTTGGTTTTCTCTAGGAACGCGTTGAAGTTGAGGACAACGTTGGCCATTTGATCTACAAGACATGTTGTAAAGATTTTAGACTAAGTTCATGATAATTAAGTTCATCTAATCAAATTATTCAATGAACTCCCACTCAGATAGACATCCCTCCAGTCATCTAAGTATAACATGATCCGAGTTAACTAGGCCGTGTCCGATCATCACGTGAGACGGACTAGTCAACATCGGTGAACATCTTCATGTTGATCGTATCTTCTATACGACTCATGCTCGACCTTTCGGTCTTCTGTGTTCCGAGGCCATGTCTGTACATGCTAGGCTCGTCAAGTCAACCTAAGTGTTTGCATGTGTAAATCTGTCTTACACCCGTTGTATGTGAATGTTGGAATCTATCACACCCGATCATCACGTGGTGCTTCGAAACAACGAACTGTCGCAACGGTGCATAGTAAGGGGAAACACTTTCTTGAAATTATCATGAGGGATCATCTTATTTACTACCGTCGCTCTAAGTATACAAGATGCAAAAAGATGATAAACATCACATGCAATCAAATAATAGTGACATGATATGGCCAGTATCATATAGTTTCCTTTGATCTCCATCTTGGGGCTCCATGATCATCTTGTCACCGGCATGACACCATGATCTCCATCATCGTGTCTCCATGAAGTTGCTCGCCAACTATTACTTCTACTACTATGTCCAACACGTTTAGCAATGAAGTAAAGTAATTTACATGGCGTTTCTCAATGACACGCAGGTCATACAAAAATAAAGACAACTCCTATGGCTCCCGCCGGTTGTCATACTCCTCGACATGCAAGTCGTGATTCCTATTACAAGAACATGATCTCATACATCACATATATATCATTCATCATTCATCACAACTTTGGCCATATCACATCACGAAACACTTGCTGCAAAAAAAGTTAGACGTCCTCTAATTGTTGTTGCAAGTTTTTACGTGGCTGCAATAGGGTTCTAGCAAGACCGTTTTCTTACCTACGCCAAAACCACAACGTGAATTGCCAATTTCCATTTACCCTTCATAAGGACCCTGTTCATCGAATCTAATCCGACTAAAGTGGGAGAGACAGACACCCGCCAGCCACCTTATGCAACTAGTGCATGTCAGTCGGTGGAACCGGTCTCACGTAAGCGTACGTGTAAGGTTGGTCCGGGCCGCTTCATCCCACGATGCCGCCGAATCAGGATAAGACTATTAACGGCAAGCAAATTGGCAATATCGACGCCCACAACTACTTTGTGTTCTACTCATGCATAGTAACTACGCATAGACCTAGCTCATGATGCCACTGTTGGTGAACGTTGCAGAAAACAAAAAAATTTCTCTACGTTTCACCAAGATCTATCTATGGAGTCATCTAGCAACGAGAGGGGAGTGCATCTACATACCCTTGTAGATTGCGAGCGGAAGCGTTCAAGAGAACGGGGATGATGGAGTCGTACTCGCCGTGATGCAAATCACTGATGACCAAGTGCCGAACGGATGGCACCTCCGCGTTCAACACACGTACGGAGCGGATGATGTCTCCTCCTTCTTGATGCAGCAAGGGGAAAGGAAAGATTGATGAAGATCCAGCAGCACGACGGCGTGGTGGTGGAAGCAACGGTGATCTCGGCAGGGCTTCGCCAAGCGCAAGGGAGATGGAGGAGTGTCACGGGAGGGAGAGGGAGAGGCCAGGGGCTTGGGTGCGCAGCCCTCCCTCCCCCCACTATATATAGGGTGCCTAGGGGGGGCGCCGGCCCTAGGAGATCCAATCTCCTAGGGGGGGGGGGCAGGGGGGGGGGTGCCTTGCCCCCCAAGGCAAGGGTGGCGCCCCCACCCCTAGGGTTTCTAACCCTAGGCGCAAGGGAGGCCCAAGGGGCCCTCCGGGATAGGTGGCCCCACCCGGTGGACCCCCCGGGACCCTTCCGGTGGTCCCGGTACAATACTGGTGACCCCCGAAACCTTCCCGATGGCCGAAACTGGACTTCCTATATATAAATCTTTACCTCCGTACCATTCCGGAACTCCTCGTGACGTCCGGGATCTCATCCGGGACTCCGAACAACTTTCGGGTTACCGTATGCTAATATCTCTACAACCCTAGCGTCACCGAACCTTAAGTGTGTAGACCCTACGGGTTCGGGAGACATGCAGACATGATCGAGAAGCTTCTCCGGTCAATAACCAACAATGGGATCTAGATACCCATGTTGGCTCCCAAATGCTCCATGATGATCTCATCGGATGAACCACGATGTCGAGGATTCAATCAATCCATATACAATTCCCTTTGTCAATCGATACGTTACTTGCCCGAGACTCGATCGTCGGTATCCCAATACCTCGTTCAGTCTCGTCACCGGCAAGTCTCTTTACTCGTACCGTAATGCATGATCCCGTGATCAACCACTTGATCACATTGAGCTCATTATGATGATGCATTACCGAGTGGGCCCAGAGATACCTCTGCGTCATACGGAGTGACAAATCCCAGTCTTGATCCGTGTCAACCCAACAGACACTTTCGAAGATACCCGTAGTATACCTTTATAGTCACCCAGTTACGTTGTGACGTTTGGTACACCCAAAGCACTCCTACGGTATCCGGGAGTTACACGATCTCATGGTCTAAGGAAAAGATACTTGACATTGGAAAAACTCTAGCAAACGAAATATATGATTTTGTGCTATGTTTAGGATTGGGTCTTGTCCATCACATCATTCTCCTAATGATGTGATCTCGTTATCAATGACATCCAATGTCCATAGTCAGGAAACCATGACTATCTGTTGATCAACGAGCTAGTCAACTAGAGGCTTACTAGGGACATGTTGGTGTCTATGTATTCACACATATATTACGATTTCCGGATAACACAATTATAGCATGAATAAAAGACAATCATCATGAACAAGGAAATATAATAATAATCCTTTTATTATTGCCTCTAGGGCATATTTCCAACACCCCCGTCTGAGCTCGGGTTCGTCTCGCCGCCGCCTCGTTCAGCCGCCGCTCTTGCGCGAGCGCCTCCGACCGCGCGATGCCGACGCGCCGGTCCGCTGCTTGCCACCCTGTCGGAGCGGCTCCCTTTCAGCCGCCACGACAACTGGCACAGGGCGTCGGGCCGGCTGCGGGCTCTTGCTGGCCAGCGAGCACCACTCCCCAACAAATGCAGGTTCGCGAGCTCCAATCCGTTTGCGGTACTCGCGCCCGAGACCGGCGAGTCCGGCCGCGCCGTCAGCCCGCACATCTGAGCGCCTTGCGTCGCAAGGTGGGGATTCATTCAACTTCACTCCTAAACTCCTGATCGATCGATATTGCTCCCATCTTGCATCGGAGATCGACAGTTGTACACAAAGACGATGATGAGCATGTTTATTTGTCAGAGATGACAAGGCGCCAGCGATCCTGGGGAATAGCGGCGGGTTCATCACAACCCCGATTCAGGGGAAGATCAGCAGGGGTGCCGCGTCCCTCAAGCAGGAGAACAAGATGAGCCGGGACGCGGCACTGAAGCCCGAGAGGAATACCGGCCCAAGCATCGCGCACACTGTCTTGAAGCAAGAGGAGGAGGCTCCGAACCCGCCGTCCATCTTGAAGCTGAAGCTGGCGGAGAAGGGCAGCGGCGACATCGCACCGCAGTTCGTGTAAGTTCTACAGTAGTAATCAGGAGTATATTGTTGCCGCTGTCAACCCGTGTGTTTCTAACAAGATCCTTCGACTTGGACAGGGGAGCAACTGGGGATGGCGTGGGAGGCGCAGGAGGAGCTAGACCATGTCACGACAGTGCTGGCGGAGCCCCTGGACCTGGAGGCGATGGCGGAGGGGGAGGACCAGGCGGCGGTGGGGGAGGAGCCCCTGGACCTGGAGGCGGTGGCGGTGGTGGAGGGGGAGGGGGAGGGCCAGGCGACGGTGGGGGAGGAGCCCCTGGACCTGGAGGCGGTGGCGGTGGCAGAGGGGGAGGGCCAGGCGGCGGTGGGGGAGGAGCCCCTGGACCTGGACGCGGTGACGGAGTGGGGGGGGGGGGGGGGGGGGGGGGGGGGGAGGGCCAGGCGGCGGGGGAAATGGCCCACCACATCGAGGAATGGCACCATTCCCCCGTCGACTGCCGTACGCCGGATGTCAAGGTGACGGCTGCAACGTCGACGCGCGTGGTGCTCTTCTGCTACACATGCGGCACGATCTTCTGCCAGGACCATGTGTGCCAGTGCTTTGGCCAAGTTCTGCGGATCCTTCCAATGCCCAACATATCCGCGCCCGACCTGCAGCTCCTGCAGCCATTCGTCTGCCTGCAGCCATTCGTCTGCCTGCAGCCGCCGACCATCTTCGTCGGCGTCTACCGTGCTGGTTCCCAGATCACCTACCAGTTCTGCAGATTGCAGGACGTCTTTGGTCCAATGCCGCTGGTTCCCGTCGACAGCTTCCGTTTTGATATGCATGCATGGCATCTGGGTCACAAGAACGACGAGGGAGATTCGAATGGTGAGCAGAGCCGCCTTCTTTCCGGTGCCACAATTTCTGCTCATCAATGTCTAGGGATCGTCGTACTGTCCTAGTACTGTGAGATTCTGCAGCTTATATTCAGAATAGACAATTGTTATGTGGTTGATCAGACAAGGAAATTCTGAAATCTGGATTACAGTGGGCACTCTTGTTTTCTCCGCCGGTTATTTTCATGTCATGTGTGTGCCTACCTGCCTGCATGCTATTCTCTTTTCGAAAGACTTGCATACTGTGCTATGTTATTTGGTGCACCAAAACTGTAGCCATAATTTGGTTGCAGACACTAGCCGATGATCAGGAAAGACCTCTCCGCCCTTTGTCCGTGTACGTTGTTTCTGGAGTGCCAAAGGGGCTGCATTATTTTTTTTCATGTTTTTCATTGTTTGAGCCATTTACATACATTCTAACTATGCATCGTGTTTGGTGTTCAAAACTCTTTGCAATCCGATGTACTTATCGTGTTTGGATGTTGGAAACTCTTTGCAATCCGATGTACTCCCTCCGTCCTATTAGTGGACACTAGTGTAGTGTCAAAAACGTCTTACTTTATGGGACAGAGGGAGTACATATATACCGTGTTTGGATGTTGGAAGCTCTTTGAAATTGTCATCAAGTGACAATGTTGGCGTTCTAAGAACAGGGGTCCCCAGACTTGCCTGCCTACGGCCTGCGGCATGGCTCAAAAGGGGGGCCCAGCACGACCCATCTTCATCAACATAGACCCAAGACCCTCGCGAGGGGCCAAACCTCGCGGGGCGGATGACACAGAGCTCCCTCAGGCACGGCCTCATCAGGCTGGCTCGCGAGGAGGCGGAGAGATCAAGGCGGGGTACCTCACGAGGTGCCCGTGACTCAAGCCATGACGACCAAGGGTGCCAGGCGGGCGCCAGCCCGCATAGTGTCCTCCTTTCCTCTTTGGTGCAAAGGGAGCAAGCGCAGGCGAGAGCACCAAGCAAAGGCACCCGTTTCGGTGCAACGAGACCAAGACCAGTCCAACGACAGGAGGGAGGTCATTGTGGAGCCCAAGCCAGCGTCACCACCAGAGCCTTTGGCAGGCGAGGACCAACTTTAGTCAGGATAAGTGTACCAGATGTTCCCCTTCAAAATGGCCAATTGTTGGCGCCCTTCCCGCTCAATATTTGGGAAGAGGCCCAGGGCCTTTGCCTATAAATAGGGCTAGCCTCCCACAAAGTAGAGGAAGATCGGATTCAGAGAGGAAATCAGAAAGAGAGAGAAGGGTAACTGAACCCCTAGCAGTTCATCCCCCCAGCTAAGAACAGACCCTCGCGAGGCTGTTCTTCCTTGTATTGCTCAACATCATCAGCCCAAGAGGCAATCCACCACACCACACACTGGAGTAGGGTATTACACCACAGCGGTGGCCCGAACCAGTATAAACCCTGTGTCTCTTGTGCTGTTCTTTCCTTAGCTTAGATCTTAGCGAGGCGGAGGGGTGCAAGTAGGTAGAAGGCGAAATCTCCACGCGCATCCCAATGTTCGAACCTCAAGGGTCTGCCGGAACCCGAAATCCAACATTTGGCGCGCCAGGTAGGGGTGCGCCGGAATTCGTCTCCCACCACTCCGTTCTCCTCCGACCATCGCGTCCATGTCTGACGCTCGTCGGACCCGCGCCGAGCGCCGGGCCGCTCTCGCTTCCCACGTCGCCCAGACGGCTCCTGTCGGCGGGCGCCCTCGCCATTCCCCGTCACCTGCCGTCAACGCCGCCACCGGCCCGGCGGGGGACGAGCAGCAAGCATCCTCTCAGCATCCGTCCGTGCGGCAGGACGGCCGCACCGCTACTCCCTCGCTCACCCAAGCTGGTTCTTCGTCCCGCGCGCTCCGTGCACCCATGGAGGCTCGAGCTGCGCTCATCGCGGCAAATGAGCTCCTGCGCTACCGTCCCGTCGACGACGTCTACGAAGAATGGCTCGACCGTGTCGCCGAGCTCGTCCGCGCCACGGGGGGCTCTCCTGCGCCGTCCGTTCCGCTGCGCCGCACCCCGCCCCGCGCGGGCGACGAAGCTCCGGGGGTGCCCCAGCCGCCTCGTCCTCAAGAAGGCGCCATGGCTCCAAGGCGCGTGGCCCCTGGGCGGAACCCGCTCCGTCAGGTGCCAGTGCGGCAAGAGCAGAGCTGCCAAGAAGTCCCCCGCCCGCGAGAAGCTGCCCGGGCGCTCCCTGCTCCAGCACGTCGCGACCATGTCCTGCTCCCGCACGACAAGACCCCGCGCTGCTCCTAGCTACAGCGCGTGGGGACATGCAAGACCAAGCTCTCCGCCCCCAAGGCCTCCCGTGGCCACAGCAGGCTGTCGTGCCTTCACCGTCGAGCTACGCAGTGTCGCGTGGCCCGGCAAGTTCAAGCCAGACCTGGCTCCTTGTTACGACGTCACGGCCGACCCTGCGGAGTTCCTCCAGCTCTATGAGCTGGGCATCGAAGCCGCCAACGGAGACAAGAAGGTCATGGCGAACTGGTTTCCCATGGCGCTCAAGGACGGGGCCCGCACTTGGCTCATGAACCTGCCTCCAGGCACGATCTCCTCCTGGGACGAGATGCGGACCCGTTTCATCGCCAACTTCCAAGGTAATCGCGACCGGCCACCCACCGTGAGCGACATGCACCGCATCAAGCAACAACCCGGAGAGACCCTGCAGAAGTACATCCATCGCTTCAACAACGCACGCCTCAAGATTCCCAAGGTGACCAAGGAGGCCATCATCTCAGCCTTCTCCGACGGCGTCCGCGACGTCAAAATGAAGGAGGAGCTGGCGATGCATGAAGACCTGTGCACTTCCTTGGAGCTGTTCAACTTGGCAACCAAGTGCGCCAGGGCTGAGGAAGGGCGTCTCTCCCTCCTCGAGCTGCCTGCCGCAGATCTAGAAGAGAAGAAGCCCAATGCCAAGGATGTGAAGCGCAAGGGGGCTGCCGTGCTCGCGGCAGAACCAAACACCAAGCGGGGTAGAGATCAGCCCGAGCCTTCCAAGGGCAGTCGGTACTGTGTGTACTACGACCTCCGCACCCACAACACCAACGAATGTCAAGAGCTCCGAGCCGTGCGAGAAGGAAGGATCGGCCGTCGCCCCGACCACGGTGACCGGGGCTACGATCGAGGAGGAGGAAGGAACGCAAGACACTAGGAAGACCGCGGCCCGCGCCAAGGGTGGCGCGGTCAATCTCGCAAGGATCGCTGGCAAGACCCGCCTCGCAAGGGAGACTGGAGGGATCAGCCTCACGAGGATCGCCCGCAAGGCAACGCAGGCCTCCCTCCGCTGCCGCCGCAACCAAGAAGAAACGAGGACCGCCATCAGGACGAGGGGGCTGGGGGCTTCCAGGAGCCGCGCGCGATCGCCTGCATCCTGGGCGGGGCTCAAGCCCCAGCCTCCCAACGCATCTTCAAGCAGTTCGTCCGCGAAGTGAATGCAGTCCTCCCCAAGCTCGAAGCCACGCACCCTCTCAGCTGGTCGGCGTGCGCCATCACGTTCAGCTCAGCAGATCAGCTCAAGTGTGCGGCCACAGCCGTAGTCCTCCCGATGCTTTGTTCCCCAATCATCAGCAACGTGGTGGTCACCAGGACCCTCATCGATGGCGGGGCAGGGCTCAACGTCCTGTCCGTGGAAACATTCAGCCATCTCCAAGTGCCCTACAACCAGCTTCAGCCAATCAAGCCTTTCTCCGGAGTCACCGACGGCTCCACGGTCCCGATTGGGCAGGTCCGCCTCCCTGTCACCTTCGGGGCACGCGACAACTACCGCACCGAGCTCATCGACTTCGACGTCGCTCGCATTCGCCTGCCGTACAATGCCATCCTTGGGTACCCTGCGTTGGCCAAGTTCATGGCCGTAACTCACCATGGCTACAATGTCCTCAAGATGCCAGGAAGTGGCGGAGTCATCACGGTGCCCTGTGAAGAGAAGGACGCGGTGTGTTCCCTGGAACGAGCCTTTCAGGCCGCATCACTGGAAGACCCGGATCGCGGAAGCAGGAGGCTTCCCGAGACCGCCCCCAAGAAGAAGAAGACATCGTCCAGCCCAGCCCCTCAGGGCCCGCGCCTGACCAGGGGGAACCTCCTTCCATCGCATAGGAAAGCGCGCCTGGCACCCTCCTCAGGCAGGGCTCGGGGACTCTCCCCTGGAGGGCCACTGACCTGGCTAAGGTCACGAGGGAGGCGCTTGGGCACCACATGGAGGTGTGTTTCAAAGCACGTTTCCCTCAAGAAGGAGTAAGGCAAGGAGAGCCAGACCCTCAGGAGTTCATCAGCAAGGCCATTCAGGAGCTACATGAGTCAAGAGTCATGAAAGGCGGCCGCCGCCTACCAGCTATGGCTCCCCATCCAGGTGAGGATGGTGGGCTGCGCGTCTGCATCGACATACCAGGGCTCAATCAAGTCGCCTCTCTGAAGTGCCTCTGGCCCTCGCGAGTGGGGTGCTGCGTAGGCCCACCCCACAGCTACGTTCGCATGCCTTACGGCTTGCCGAACGCGGCTGCCACGTACCAGCGCCTCATGAGGGGTATCATGGAGGCTCAAGAGGCCAGGCGTTCCGCAGCCCTGGCGGAGATGGAGATGGTCCGTGAGGAGCCACCAGCGCCTCCGGAGCCTCCCGAGGACCCTGGGCCTGGGGGCTCGTGAGGATCGGCTTCCGCAGCTCACCGAGTCTGCTACACCAACACTCCTTCGTCCTCAACATCATCAGGTGACATCTTTCAAGTTTCATTTCCAGCTGGGAGCGCCCCCAGGGCTGCATTATTCCCAGGCCGCGTGGGTCCGTCCCTGCGGCATGTATCCCTTTTATTTTATGTTGTTAGCTTACCTTGCTGGGGGCGCCCCTTGGGCTGCATCATCCCCCAAGTCGCTCGGGCTAGACCCAGCGGCATGTATCCCTTTTACGTTTATTTCCGGCTATGCGTTCAACCCACCATGCTTGATTATTTGATGCCTGTCCACGGCACCTCTTCTTCTCCATGCCGACCACTTGCACGTTAAAGGGGGGGGGGGGGGGGTACCTGAGCATCGCGACTCAGGGCTCTTACTGGCTCTCCAGCCCTCACCCTCTGGCCTTGTCCACGGTATCGCGACCTGGCATACCAGCGACGGCTGAGACCAGCTCGAGGGCCGGGACCCGAGGACGTAGAGTGCCGGCATCTAACCAAATTTGCAGGGACACATCACAAGATAAGGCCCAGTGCCAGGCGCAACCCGCCTAGAGGTAGGGCCCCGTGAGTCCCGCGCTGGCTCACGGGTGCCCAAATACACCTCGCCAGGCCCTACCGTGCCAGCCACGTGTCAGGGCGGGGCTGTACATGCCCCGGGGGCTCCTCCTGGAGGGGAGCCCCCTCCCACGTACCAGTGGAAGCACCATGCTCCGCGCTGGCTGACGACACCGCCGAGGAGCGGCTATGCCCGTACACATACGGAAGCGCTATGATCCGCGCTGGTGATAAACAACTGAGGGTGGCCCCTGGGCCGCATCAACCTCAGGGAGCCAAGAGCTCAGTGTCTAGCCTCATCGTAACGCCTCCCCTTGGGAGTGCCGCGCGAGGGGGCTGGGCACAGGGGCTGCGCCTGGGTCACGCCCAGACGCACGCCACCCAGCCAGGCCCCCCGGGCCTGGTTCATCGCGCGTCTCTCCCCGAGCGGAGCCAAGGTACGAAGGCCGTCTGAGCGTCAAGGGGGACTCCTGAGCATCGCGACTCAGGAGCCTAACTGGTCACGTAGCCCCTCACTCCTTAGTTCCGAAAGGCTAACACTGGGTGAGGTATGCGCGGGGCCGGGCTCTGCAGACGTAGAACGGTAGATCCACCCACATCTCACCTCCCTACTTGCTATTCATGTGCCAAGGGGGACTCCTGAGCATCGCGACTCAAGAGCCTAACTTGTCACGTAGCCCCTCACTCCTTGGTCCCGTCCTGGTTTCCGGTCGGGGCTAACGCTGGGTGAGGTATGCGCGGGGCCGGGCTCTGCCGGCGTAGAACATAAGCAAGTAGGAAGGAAAAGCGTAAATTTCAATGAATTCAAAAGCAAATATTACAGTCACACACTGTTATCTCAATACCAAACGCAAGTTTAAATGCCTCCCCGAGGCATGATACATGTGCAGGAATTAAAGGCAGGACAGGAGCCACAACAGAGTCACTTGTCGGCGGTGGAGCAGCGCGGAGTGGGTTCACCTCATGGAGCAGTGGGGTCGGCGGCGCCTTGCTTCGGCTTGGTGCTGAAGGCCCGGAACTTCCCCAGCAAAGCCTCCGCGCGACCCTTGTCATAAAGCGTCCTCAGCGAGGAGCGAGCTTTCGCCTCCATCTCCACGAAGGCCACGCGGTCCTCGGCAAGAACCTGGGCCTTGTCGTCCAGCTCGATCTTCCTCGCCCCCAACTCCTACTCTAGCGCGCCTAGGCGGTCATGGCGCTTCCTGAGCTTGGCCTCCCGGCCCTCGACGGCCGCCTCATGAGCCTTCACGCCTTCTTCCTGCTCTTGGCGAAGGCGGGCCTCTTTCACGAGCTGGTCCCACAGTCCTTGCAGCTCGTCCTCCAGCGCCTTGCAGCGACCACGAACGTCGACCACCTCCCCCAGGGCTGCATCACGAGCAGCCTTCGCCTCAAGGACGGCCTGCCTCTCCTCATCGCAAGCCGTCGAGGCCTGGACCAGCACCGCCCGAATCGAAGCGTCGGAGCGAATCCACCCTGAAGCCAGCTCCAAGCGCCCGGCCACCAAGCGAGGGGCGGCGCCAAGAAGATCCTGCCGCAGCCGGTCTAGCTCAGCAGCAGCACGATCCAGAATGGCAGGAGGAGTCGGAGAGACAGCAGTCGGTGGAGTAGGAGGAGAAGGCGGCGGGGCGACCACAACATCCTGAGGCGGAGCCTGCTGCACCCCAACGGCTGTAGTGGCGGCAGCAGGCAAAGGCACCTCGGGAGTCACTTGGGCCATGGGGGTTGAGCTCGCCCCAGCCGGCTCAGCCAGGCCTCGCAAGGACGACCGGGCAGGAGAATCCCGTGCGTCACCTTCCTTCGCGGGCAGAGGCGCTGCCACGGATGGAACCTCAGGAGCTCCCTTCGGCTTCTTTGCTGCGGGCGCCAGCCTGTCCAAGAGATGTGGACGTCAAGCCTCAGCAGTAGAACAAGAAATGAAGACAAGAATCAAGCGCTTATGGGTCGTCGCCAGTGAGTTCAAGCAGCCTCCGGCCAAATTTGAAGCCTGAAAGCCGGCTGGAAGGGTCAACCTCGGGAAGCTTGGAAGCGGAAGGCACGTCTGTGGTCCGCCTTGGGGCCGGGGCAGACCCGCGGGAGATCAGCCCGGTCCTGTCCTTCTTCAGGATCGGGGGCAAGTTCCCGCCGCCCTGCTCATCATCATCCTCATCGTCATCACTCGGAAGGAGGCGGAGAGCGCGGGACGTGCGCCGAGGGAGGGGAGCCCTCGACTCTCCGTCAGTCGGCTTGGAGTCAGGCCCTCTTTCCTGCTCCCCTCTTTCCTCCTCTTTGCCGGAGTCGTCGGAGGACATGTCCACCAATTCCCCGAGAGTTTCCATGGACACGGCCCCGTCCCCGTTGAAGACGAGCATGGACTCCACTACCTGCTCCCAGTCGTCGCGGAGGAACAGGGGCGTAGGAGCGCCCTCCAACCTCGCCACATCTGTCGGGACCCCGATCCTAAGTCACCACCGATCTAGCATGTAACACATCATATCACTTTGCGGACTCACGCACGGCATTCCCACGGGTGCCACCTTACCTGGCCCGGGACCGTTTGCGCCTTTTGGCTCACGTATATGATAGTGTCGCTAGCATCCATATGACAAAGAACCCGGGCCGACATGGCTAGTCGTGAATCCAAAGCGGCACTAACTCATGAGGACAGGCATACATGAATCACATCGAGCATGTCGGTCATCAACGTGTGAATCCGGGCTGTAGCACTGGGCTAACAGGACTCCGGATGTCACCGCGTGACATTTCCCCGAAGGGACAGACAGAGGAACGAAGTGAAACACATGCCGGCCAGTCAAGTGTCCTGAGCAGTAGTGCTGGGCTAGCAGGACTCCGGTGAACCGGGCTGTAGCGGACTACTATGGCTCAAGGAAGCACTAGACTACATTTCCCCATAGGAGAGGCTGCCAAGGATAAACAACCAGATTGTCGGATCCCACACATAGCAATACACGTTACACGTACGCATAACATGCAAGTATGTGCTGTACAACATGGCATCACAACATAACGCAAACTCATATAGATAAAGGCTTAGAAGAGCCACATAGCATAAGTACAAACAGGGGTCACATGACCCATCATTCAGAGCATACAAGCAACAAGCGGAAGCATTACATGTCTGGGTACAGACAACTACAAAAGAAAAGGCTGAGAGCCTGACTATCTACAACGTCCGATCAAGATCGTAGCTGAGGTACAAGCTACTCGTCGAAGTCCAAGTGGTACTACTAGTGAGACAGATGTCTCATCTGCAAAACATAAATAAAGCAAACATGAGTACAAAGGTACTCAGCAAGACTTACATCAGATCCTATCATACATGCATTTGTATCAAGAAGATAATGTGGGGTTTAGTTGCAGCAAGCCAGCTTTGACTCAGTGGCTATCCTGTTCTACGGCAACGAGAAACTTCTTTGAGGTGAGGCAGCGCACACGAGTCCACTAATCACCACATCAATACACCACTAAGGATTCATCCTCGTCTCCCTACGAGAAGGCCATCCATAGCACTCACACTTGTCTTGAGCATTTTAGAGTATCCACTTTAAGTTGTCTATGTACCACGTAAGCATCCAAGAAGTCCATAACCGAGGACACGGCTATTCGAATAGATCATGATAACCCTGCAGGGGTGTACTTCTTCACACACGCTCTCACCACTTATCACCATGTACACGTCATGTACCTCGGCAACCTTCAAGCGGAAGCCTGGCGAGGGTGTCGGCCACGACCTGACTAACCAAACAAGACTCTAGTCCAGGTTTATCGCCTATTCGGGTTCCATCCGCAAGGAGATCCGGCCGGAGTGTCGCTCACGGCCCCAAACGATATGTGCAGGGTTCCCAAGCCCACCTCGCCGGATGGATCTACGCTTGGTACACCGTGCCACTTGTGCCTAGTCTGTCCCAAGCCCACCTAGCCGGGTGCCACTTGGTAGACTACTAACACTACCTACAAACACCAGAGACTATTTGCGACTCTTGGACAGAGATCAAGTTGGCTAATAAGTCGAGAGGGGCACTTAAGCATTCCAATGTGTGGTAGTAGCTAGTCATTGGACAACATACACGGAACTCGGTGCTTAAGGACGGTTCCAGTGAGACAACCCACCATGTACTCCTACATGGCCTCTCACCGCTACCTTTACCAAATCGTGTTCACACGCTTAACTCTCAGTACCAGAACATATCGTACCACTCCAATTCATTCTCGATGAATCAGACCTGACACAACTCTAAGCAATAGCAGGCATGGCATGGCAAGAACACAACATGGCTCAATCAACCCCTACACATGCTAGTGGGTTTCAACTATTTACTGTGGCAATGACAGGTCATGCAGAGGAACGGGTTCAACTACCGCAGCATAAAGTAGCAGTTGAATCGTTGTTGTCCTAATGCAATAAAAGAGAGCAGGAGCGAGAGAGTGGGATTGTATCGGAATGAACAAGGGGGGGTTGCTTGCCTGGTAGTTCAACAGGGGGGCACTGCTTCACTGATAGGTACTCTCGAACACTTCCGGAGCAGGACCTATCGAGAAGGAACGGTGCCAACAATCAATACACAAGCATATGCAACAATCTGATGCATGAACATGGCATGAAGATGTGATGCTGTTTGAGCTAATGCAACCAGTATTCAACTGCATGAAGTCCATTTGAACCAAAGATTCAAATGCATCTCCAAATAAGCTCTTTATATAAGCCATAAGTGTGTTTCCATATATACAGCAAGTATAGGTTGGTTTGTCATGCATGAAAATGGTACAGATGGATAGATTGAATTTTTCTGATAATTTTTCATATATAAATTATTTCAATCCGAGCTACGGTTGAATTTATATGAATTTTTGAAGTTTTGAACATTTTCTGGAATTCCCTGATTAATTTTAATACCAGAAAATGATTATTGCGTCAGCCTGACGTCATCACTACATCAGCGGGTCAACGCGGCTGTCCAGGTCAAACCTGACACGCGGGGTCCACCCGTCAGTGTCAAGTTAACTAACAGAGGTTAATTAATTTAAACCAATCCTAAACTAAAGATTAGCCGAGCCGGGCCCCACCTGTCATTGAGCCAGGGGAGGTCAAACCCCCTGGTCAACTAGGGCTAACGCGCCGGCGTTTAGCCGCCGGCGGCAGCAGACGCGGCGGAGGGCGCGGGATTCGCCCTCCGGCGACCATTCGGGCGGCGGAGACCACGGGCAAGGAGCTGAGGCTCGCCCGCATCCAGGGCGGCATGTGGCAGCAGCGGGGACGGCCGGAGCTCGCCGGAGCAAAGCTCGGGGCGGCGGCCGAAGTTCGGGCGAGATGCGAGCGAGAGCTAGGGGGCACGGGAAGGCGAGCGGAGAGGCCCTACGGGTTCCTGGCGTCACCAGGAACACGACGATGTGCTCGGTTGCGGCTGGCTCGGCCCCTGGCCACGGTGGCGCCATGAACGGCGGAGCCGAGCTCTCGGGCAAGGTGGCCGGCAGGGCTAGGGGGGCGCTCGAGCTACGGGGCTAGGTGGAGGAGGAAGGGGAGCTCACGGCGGAGTTGCTGAGCAGGCCAGTGGGCTCGGGGAGGCGCTGAAGATGGCGAATCGGAGTCGGCGATCGGCGGCGCCCGAGGAGGAAGATGATGGCAACGGCGGTTCCACAGGGCGTCCGGCGTCTTGTGGCTCGGCGGAGAGCTTCAGAGGGAGGAGGTGGAGCTCCTGGACTCGAAGAGAGGGCGAGAGGGAGGCGGTGGCCGCGGCAATGGCGAACGGCGTCGACAGCAGCGCTCGGCCGTGAGGGAGAGAGCGAGGGAGAGGAGAGGAGAGGGCACGGGAGAGTGAGAGGGGAACGGGGCGGTGCGTGGCGTCGTTCAGGGAGGCCAGAGCGAGGAGGAGGGAAGCAGGAGGTGGCGGGGCGACGTGGCCACGGCCGGCTGTGGCGCGGCCACGCAACAGCTCCTACTGGCAGGAGCTTGAAGAAGCTCCTGGCAGTTGGGCTGGGCCGGCCTGCTGGGCCGCAGGGCCAGGCCAGGCTCCACAGGTGAGTTGGCCCAGGTAAGGTCTCTCTCCCCTTTTTTTTCCTATTTTGTTTTTGTTTTCTATTTTCTGACATTTGTTTTGATTTGATAAAAATACCAAATCATTTTATATTGCCCTGAAATTATTGTAGGAACTAATTGGATTATTCCAAAGCCCCACATTAAAAATCAGAATTATTGGAGTATATTTGAATATATAACAAATATAAATCCAATACAAATAATTATGCATTAATTCCAAATGGCCAAAATAAATATTTATGAGCTCCTAAAAATATTGGTTTGAATTTTACCTCTCACCAATATTTTCAGAGAGAGACATGAACATTTTCTTGGACCCTTTTGGAGCACTTCTTATTTGGGTTATTTTCAGAAATGATTCTGAGGGTTTCACAAATCCCCATTTCAAATTTAAAAGGAGTTTAAACATGATGCAAGCATGAAGGGCTAGCCTAGGTCATACCAGAACTAGGGATGTGACAACTCGCCCCCACTCGAAGAAATCTCGTCCCGAGATTCAGGAGTCGGCGGGAAGAAAGCGGGGTACTCAAGTCGAAGACGATCTTCACGCTCCCAAGTGGCTTCTCTCTCAGAATGATGAGACCACTGAACCTTGTGGAACTTGATGTTATGACGTCGGGTGACACGCTCTGCTTGATCCAGAATGCGGACGGGGTACTCTCGATAAGTGAGGTTATCCTGGAGATCAAGCGTTTCTTGGTCCACTTCGCGGATGGGATCCGAGAAGCAACGCCTGAGTTGAGAGACGTGGAAGACATCATGAACTCGAGAAAGATGTGGTGGTAGTTCCAACTGGTAGGCAACCTCTCCTCGTTTAGCGAGAATGAGAAAGGGACCAATGTAACGAGGAGCCAACTTGCCCTTGATACCGAATCGATGGGTACCCTTTAGAGGAGTAACCCGAAGATAAGCCTTATCGCCAACTTCATAAGCCACTTCCTTATGACGACGGTCATACTGGCTCTTTTGACGAGATTGGGCGGTTTTCAAATTCTCACGAATGATGCGAACTTGCTCTTCTGCCTCCTGGATCATATCCGGTCCAAAGAATTTCCGTTCACCGGTTTCTGACCAGTTCAAAGGTGTTCGACATTTTCGTCCATACAGAACCTCAAAAGGAGCTTTCTTGAGGCTGGATTGATAGCTATTGTTATAAGCAAACTCGGCAAAAGGAAGACACTTCTCCCAATCCATACCGAATGAGATAACACAAGCTCTAAGCATGTCTTCAAGAATCTGGTTGACCCTTTCCACCTGACCACTTGATTGAGGGTGGAAAGCGGTACTGAAAGACAGATGGGTGCCCATGGCAGTTTGGAAACTCTCCCAGAAGTGAGAAGTGAAAAGACTACCACGATCTGAATTGATCTCTAGTGGAACACCATGAAGTGACACTATTCGAGAAATATATAAGTCAGCGAGCTGACTAGCAGTGATACTCTCTCGAACAGGTAGGAAGTGAGCCACTTTGGAAAGACGATCAATGACTACGAAGATAGCATTATTCCCTCTCTTGGTCCTGGGAAAGCCGGTGATGAAGTCCATACCAACTTTATCCCATTTCCATTCAGGAATAGCTAAAGGCTGAAGAGTGCCAGCAGGTCTTTGATGCTCTGCCTTAACGCGACGACAAATGTCACAGTTAGCAATAAACTGGGCAATTTCCCTCTTCATCCTAGTCCACCAGAACCTCTGGCGTAGGTCCTGATACATCTTAGTACTACCGGGATGAATCGTGAGAGGGGATTCATGTGCCTCCTTAAGAATCAGTTGTCGCAGATGTTGATTCTTGGGAATCACCAAGCGATTCTCAAAGAAAACAACACCGCAACCATCTATAGAAAAACTACCACCAACTCCCTTCTTAATGTTTCTCTTGATGCGGATAACACCCCTATCAAACTTCTGATCAGTAATGATCTGATCCTCAAGGGTAGGTTTCGCCACCAAGGTAGAAAGGAATCCGTGAGGAGCAATGTGAAGGTTAAGCTTACATAATTCCTCATGGAGAAGTGGCTGGCCCTGTTGCAAGATGAGATTGTTGCAATAGGACTTACGACTTAGCGCATCAGCCATGACATTCCCCTTGCCTGGCGTGTAGGTAATTCCTAAGTCGTAATCTGAGATCAACTCCAACCAACGTCTTTGCCTAAGGTTCAAATCACTGGTGGAAAAAGGGCCTTTGGTCGTGGTTCGCAACTGCCATTAGTCGCGGTTGCGCAACCGCGACCAAATAGGCGCGACTAAAGGACCCCCACTTTAGTCGCGGTTGCTTAAGAACCGCGACTAAAGGCCCGTCCACGTGGGCGCCAGGCGGCCGTCGGGTCGGAGGACCTTTAGTCGCGGTTCTTCTGGCCAACCGCGACTAAAGGCCGCCACAGGTTTAGGGTTTTAGCCCCCCCCCTAAACCTGTTTTCTGTTTAATTTGTATTGTTTTATTTCTTTTGTGCTTTATTTTAATTTTGAAGGAGTTTCACATATTCTACGGTACTACATACATGCATATGAATGTACAATTTCAAACAAATTTGAAATTAGAACCAAAAAGAATTCAAGAGGAATATACAATATATATTCAATATCATCGGATGACCATATACAATTTTGAACAAGTTTCCATACATAATTTAATGCATATAAAGTTCTACGTCCTCGTAATGGTGTTCTCCTTTAGAATCGAGGACTTCCCTGCTGAACCATCCAGCTAGTTCCTCTTGAAGTGGTCGGAAGCGAGCTTTTGGACTAAGCATCATCCGGAGGTTATTCCTCTGAGCATTGGTATCACTCGGAACCCGCTCAGAGGTGTATCTCCGCATCATCTCACAGACATAGTATCCACATAGATTGGTCCCCGCTGGCTGAATATCCCCAGCATTCTTAGCCTTTGACCTTTTGAATTCTAGCTCTTTTTTGAATTCACCGACCTTTGTATCTACGAACAGTCTCCAAACCCTACGAGGCAAAGAAAATTAAATGAACAAGAGAGTTATTAGTTACTTGATATTAGGAAATGAACGAAATAGGCCGATCGATATAGAGCGCAAATGAATGAAAATAATTACTTCTGCAGCATTCTTCTCAT
The DNA here is from genome assembly GCA_034509565.1 of Triticum monococcum. NCBI lineage: Eukaryota > Viridiplantae > Streptophyta > Magnoliopsida > Poales > Poaceae > Triticum > Triticum monococcum. The sequence goes on along the minus strand of CM067841.1, from coordinate 604,214,160 downwards.
GCCGCCCCAAAGCTTTGGATCCATATTCAGAGAGTCGTGGACGAGACATTCTGAGGTGTCAACTTTAATTACTAGCAGAATCCAGTGGAACCTGCGGACACGATACATGCACAGTACATCATGCATAACTCATTGATTAGCCGGCCACATACCATGCATGGAGTAAACAAAAGAGAATGTGCTCAAGACAGAAACACTCACCCAAAATGGTAAGGAAATAGAATATCACTTTTGAGTTCCTGCTTTGTAAGAAACTGCCACAGGTCTGCCTCCATGTCGGCGGGGTGATGCTCCAACACATATCCATTAACGATGTGTGGGTCAATGAACCCAACATCATGGATGTTCCTTACTCTGCATTCCTTAATCTTCATTCTGCATGTATAATAGCGGACACAACAATATAGTTAGGACATATATATAGTGCAGGCAATATGAACGAGATGGGGTAGAAATAAATCACTTACAGAACGTAGCAACTGATGATAGATTTGTCGAGCTCGCGCAGATTGAAAAGCTGGAACAATTCACTCAGATGAATTTGTACATAGTAATGTTTGAAGTGATGCTCATATCTAACTTCCGCATAAATATATTCTTTGGCGTTTTTATTTTTTATGTAACCCTTGTACCATTTCAGCAGACCTTTCATTTGTGGAGGTAGATCCTTTTCCTGCGCAGGCTCGACGAGAGGCCCATTCTTCACATATGTAATTACTACCTCCTTCACTGGCGCCTCATCAAGGCCTAATAGTTCACGAAGAGTAATACCTAAGTTGGCCGCTTGTTCTCTGGCACTCGTTACAGTCAATCCATGTGCTGCCGCAGCTGCTATGATATCGGGGTCATCCGGACCGGCGGCTTTCACTATAAGCGGGGCAATCGATTGTTTACTTTGTTCCCCGAGCTGGGCAACTCGTTTCCCGCTTTTTTTACTTTCTAATTCCGTTTTCTCGGCCTCCTCCAAGGCTTTGTTCTCCTGGTTCTCCGCCCGCTCTTTCTTCTTCAACATGAGTGCCTGCCTACGAAGTTCACGTGCATAGTCGTCAGGCAGATTCTTCGCGGCTTGGGACGGTGTGCTCAAAAATGACTTAGCCCACTTCTTTTGCTCATCAGAAAATACTGGCTTGGGCTCGGGCTCTCTTTTCTTCTTGCAGTCCGCCTTCCATTTGTCATGATCAGCAGTCGCGGCCGCGGCAGTTTCCTCGGCACTACGTTCCCAAGGCCTTGTGGGGAGAGGCTTCAGTGATGGCTCCGGTACCTTTGTGGTCTTAGGTACATAAGGGTCCGGGTTAATAATCCAGGACTGCTTCTGCTTCTTTGCCGGAGGTGGATTGGGGGGCGGCGTCTGATCACCCGCCGGACGAGGACTGGGGGGCGGCGTCTGATCACCCGCCGGACGTTGTGGACTGGGGGGCGTCGGCTGATCACCCGCCGGACAAGGACTGGGGGGCGGCGTTTGATCACCCGCCGGACGAGGACTGGGGGGCGGCGTCTGATCACCCGCCAGACGTTGTGGACTGAGGGGCGTCGGCTGACGTGACGGAGGTGTAGGTGAACCGCCACGACCACCACCACCACCACCGCCGCCACCGCCACCACCACCACCGTAGGGGGGTGGACTTGTTGTCCTTGGCGCCTCGCCTAGAAACTTGATAAACTTCTTTTGCCATAGAATGAAATGGCGCTTGACATCTCCAAGTCTTTTCTCCCCTTCAGGTGTAGCAATGTCAATCTCCAGGTCCTCAAACCCTTGGACTACGTCCTCCACCGTGACACGAGCATAGCCATCTTGAATGGGGTTGTTGTGGTGGAGTGCTCTAGGTAAACATGGTAAAGCACTGCCGATGGCTACCTTCATGGACATGTTCCCGATAGGATAATACAGATGACATTCTTTCATCTCCTTTATATCGTCCACGGGGTAGCGAGGAGGCTCCGGTGCAGTAATTTCGACCACCAGAGGCTCCGGTGCAGTAATTTCGATCGTCGGTGCATCTGCACCAGCCGGTGGGGCCTCCGTGGAAGCCACGCTGCTTCTCCGCTGGTGGCTTCCGAGATCCGCTGGATGATCTTCATGCTGCGCCCGAGCTGCATCTCTTTCGGCTACTAGTACACTCGCGGTTTTCTTCATCACATCCATTTCCGATGCCAACCGCGCCACAACATCTGCTTCCCGATCCATCTTTCTCTTACGGCTTCTGTAACCGTACGGGTCATCGTTCTGGGGGAACCCTATTTTCCACGGAATGTGCCCCATGCCTCGTACACGTCCTCCGTGTTCAGGATTCCCGAGGGCTTTTGTCAGCGCGTCGTTCTCTCTGTTGAACTTGATCTTCCCCTCTTTAGCATCCCTCATTGCGTCAATAAGGGCTTGGGTGGGTTTAATTATTTTGCCCCGGTAAACACACTCCCCTGTCTCCGGGTTCAGCGTTCCCCCATGCCCGTACCACCAGCTTTTGGCCCTTGGGTCCCATCCCTCCATACCTGGACGGATTCCTCGCGCCCTCAGCTCGTTCTCCATCTTCTCCAACCTAGGCACCCAAAGGCGATACCCTCCTGGCCCCATAATATGATTGTACTCCTTCTTAGCCGCATTTTCCTTATTTTTTTTCGATATTTCAATGAACTGCTCCGATTTCTTTTGCTTCACAAATTCTGGCCAATCATGTTTCAGTTTCTCATATTGTCCTTTGAAATCCGGAGTCTTGTTCTGCTTGACAAAGTCACGGGCTAGATTTTGCTTGAATTTCCGGAATGCGTCGGCCATCTTATGAAGAGCGAACTGTTTGACTAGCCTCCTCCTCTCCTTGTTTTCCTCAATCTTGTTACCCTCCTCATCGAATTTGTTGTATTCCAGAGGTAGAACGAAATGTTCCATAAGCTTCTTGAAGCAATCTTTTTTTGTTCTCTTATCGACAAAAGTGAAACCAGCAATTCGTGCCTTCTTTGGCTCATTCCACTCCTGGACGGTGATCGAGATGTTGTCTCTAACAACGGCTCCGCATTGGTTGACAAAGTGGTGGCGTTCTTGCGTGGCTCCAGCGGCCTGCCGGTTGCACTGTCGACAACCTCGATGGTGCATGTTTCTCCTTGTTTCATCGTCTTGGTTGCGCCACGCTTTGACGACGTACTTGATTGTTTCGACGATCCGGCCGAGGGCTAAAATAAGAAAGAGAGTCGCGCGCGTTAGTACACACATATTTATTCAAATCAGTTAGTTTGTATCACCAGAGGCTCAATGTATATATATACCTCGACGCCGGAGGTGGTTGCTACTTCCATTTGAAGATCGTCGTTTATCGACGTTTGTTCGGCATCATCTTGCTGACGGCGCCCTTCATCTTCACCGTCAAGGTTCAGATAAGAAGAGACATCATCTTCTTCTTGTCTGGTCGGCACATATAGAATATCGCCGTTTATGATGCCGAACATATGTGCTTCACCGTCCGGATCATAGTTGTCCATAATCGGGTCAGCTCTATCGCCCGCCATTATGTCAGTCCTGAAAACATGAAGTAAAAACAAATTAATTAATTGAAGAAGGGGGGCGGTGGCGGTGGCGGTGGCGAAAGGGCGGTGGCAAAAGGAGGGGGCGAGGAAGGGGTGGGGGACGGTTTACACATTTTTGTATGAACCATGGCAAATTTTAGTAATTCATCATGGCAAGTTTTTTATTTGCTAGGTGTACCATAACGCGGTACGAGGTGGTACCGGTGAAGGGGGGAAACATCCGGGAAAGTATTCCCGGTGTTTCGCGTTTTCAGACAGATGGGTCAGAGGGGGAAAGTTGCGTGTTCGCTATGCTAGGGATGCGTGATGGACGAACGGGCTGCGTATCCGGATTCGTCTCGTCGTTCTGAGCAACTTTCATGTACAGAGTTTTCCCATCCGAGTTACGGTTTATTTTCGATTAATTTTCAAAGTTTTGGTTCATTTTCTAATATTCTGATTTAACTTTTAGTCCCAGTCAACAGTCAACAGTCCCAGTTGACTGGTCAAAGTTGGCCAGGGGACCCGCATGTCATTCACTTTTAGTCTTAATTCAGATTAGTTAGATTAAATAGTCATTCACTTTTTCCCATCCGGGTGCCGGAGATAGCTCCGGTGAGCCTCTCTCGTGGCGGCACTTCACCGGAGGGCGCGAGGGCTCCGGTGAGCCTCTCCCGTGGCGGGCCGGCGGCGTTGGGCGGGCGAGCGAGGCGGCGCGGGCGGTGGGCGAGGGAGGCCAGACCAACCGGAGGGGCGAGCGCGACGTCGGGCGGCGTCGACGGCGAGGGCGGCGTCGAGCGAGGGCGAGGGCGACAGCGACGGCGACGGCGGGCGGCGTCGAGGGCGGCGTCGAGCGAGGGCGAGGGCGACGGCGACGGCGGGCGGCGTCGAGCGAGGGCGAGGGCGACGGCGGCAGAGAATCGGAGAAGACGAAATATGGAGGCGTCGGGCCATTGTATTTATAGCCCCCCTTTAGTCGCGGTTGGGGAGGCGACCCGCGACTAAAGGGTAACCTTTAGTCGCGGTTGGCCAGACCAACCGCGACTAAAGGGTTTTTTTTCCCGCGCGCAACGACCTTTAGTCGCGGTTGGGGAGGCGAGCCGCGACTAAAGGGTAACCTTTAGTCGCGGTTGGCCAGACCAACCGCGACTAAAGGTATTTTTCAGAAAAATAAAACTAATTCAATTCAAAATCTTAAAAATACAAATAATATATCAAAAAATTAAGAAAAATAAAACTAATTCAATTCAATATTTTAAAAATACAAATAATATATCAAAAAATTCAGAAAAATTGAACTAATTCAATTCAATATGTTAAAAACACAAATATTATATCAAAAAATTCAGAAAAATAAAACTAATTCAATTCAAAATTCTAAAAATACAAATAATATATCAAAAAATTAATAAAAATAAAACTAATTCAATTCAAAATGTTAAAAATACAAATAATATATCAAAAAATTCAGAAAAATAAAACTAATTCAATTCAATATGTTAAAAATACAAATAATATATCAAAAAATTAAGAAAAATAGAACTAATTCATTTCAAAATTCTAAAAATACAAATAATATATCAAAAAATTCAGAGAAGTTCTTCCCGGCCGCCTCTGTCTTCCCACAAGTTCTTCCCGGCCAGTCTTCCCGCCAGTTCTTTCCCGCCTATGTCTTCCCGCCATTTCTTCACGCCTCTATCTTCCCGCGTATCGATGCTCCTTTTATAGGCACGGCGCCGCTTCTGTTTTGTCTTGTTCCTCCGACAGGGCGTCGTGCGCTACCCACGCGTCCTTATCCTGCCGACAGCTTTAGTCACGGTTGCACCCTCCAGCCGGGACTAAAGCTTACCCAAACGTCCTTATCCCACCGACAGTTTTCTCAGATGACACAAAAACCACATTTAGTCCCGGTTGCACCAACCAGCCGGGACTAAAGGTTAGATGACCAGCTCTGGATTCCTCTTCTTCCCGCCATTTCTTCCCTGTCTTCCCGCCAGTTTCTTCCCGCCTCCTGTCTTCCCGCTCCCATTTTTCCCGCCATTTCTCACTACATATATGTAGCCCGGCTTGCCCAGCATTATCACATCTCTACAATCTCTCATCACTCTCTCATGGCTTCCACCGCACCCACTCTAACCTACCAGCAGGTGGAGGAGCTTTGCGCCTCGAACTACCCTTGTCCACCGGGCTACCGCGTCCCCACCGGCTGGAGCCTAAGCGCCGGCGGCGTGCCGGTCCCTCCCGTCCCTCAGGGTACTGCGCGCCGGGCGGCCATCACGAACCACTACTACCTCGACCTCACGCCGGAGCAGCGGATGAATCCCCGCTGGCATCCCGATAACCAGCATACTTGGGACGCCTTCTTCATCAATCGGCGTGAGAGGGCGCTCGCCAGGTATGAGGAGGACGGTCTGCCTCCTGGGAACTTCCACGAGGCCGGCCGTCGGCTATGGTGGTACGGCCGGACTCGGCAGAGCGTCATGGACTACATCACGGCCGGCGATATCCCCCGCCTGCGCTACCCTCAGTTCGAGCCACGAGCGCCGCCCGACGACAGCGACGACAGCAGCGACGACGACGGCGGCAACTTAGAAGGCGACGACAGCAGCGACGACGACGGCGGCTATGAAGACTACGAGTATGCATATTATACGCCTAGGCAGGAGTATGACTAAATCACTCCAAATTTCATGTATCATCAGTGGTATCTCGAATCATTCGAAAATGGACACCAAACACATCACGGGTAATATAATTCACATGATCCATTCAACAAAGTTTGGTACAATAAATTATTACACATCATTTCTTCCCTTGTGTCCCTGCTTGCTTACGATTGTGCCGTATCCATGGAGCATCCTCATCATTTAACTTAATGCTTGGGTCGGTGTTCACTTTGAAGGGCGGAATTTCAGCAAACATATTATAATCTTCTGACATGTCTGTCTTGTCCTCCACTCCCACGATGTTTCTTTTCCCTGAAAGAACAATGTGGCGCTTTGGATCATCGCATGATGTACTGATCGTTTTCTTATCTTTCTGTTTCCTCGGTTTGCTACTCATGTCCTTCACATAGAAAACCTGAGCGACATCTTTTGCTAGGACGAATGGTTCGTCAAGGTAACCAAGATTGTTGAAATCCACCATTGTCATTCCGTATTGCTGGTCCACCTTTACCCCACCTCCTGTTAGCTTGAACCATTTGCACCGGAACAAAGGGACCTTAAAGGAGGGTCCATAGTCAAGTTCCCATATCTCCTCTATATAACCATAATATGTGACCTTTTGCCCATTCTCGGTTGCTGCATCAAAGCGGACACCACTGTTTTGGTTGGTGCTCTTTTTATCTTGGGCGATCGTGTAAAATGTATTCCCATTTATCTCGTACCCTTGGAAAGTCGTTATAGTCGAAGATGGTGTCTTGGCCAACATGTACAGCTGATCTACAACATCATTGTCATTCATTAAATGTTTTCTCAACCAACTGCCGAAAGTCTCCATGTGGGCCTTCCTAATCCAGGATTCAGGCTTCCCCGGGTTGTTCGAGCGTAAAATATTCTTGTGTTTCTCAAAGTACGGAGCCACCAAGCTGGAATTGGTCAGTACAGTGTGGTGTGCTTCAGTCAGAGAATGGCCGTCCATACATATCGTTGATTTCCTTCCGATCGTGCCTTTTCCACTTAGTCTCCCCTCGTGCCGCGATCGAGGAAGACCAATCGGCTTAAGGTCAGGAACAAAGTCAACACAAAACTCAATTACCTCCTCATTTCCATAGCCCTTGGCGATGCTTCCTTCTGGCCTAGCACGGTTACGAACATATTTCTTTAATACTCCCATGAACCTCTCGAAGGGGAACATATTGTGTAGAAATACAGGACCGAGAATGAAAATCTCTTCGACTAGGTGAACCAGGAGGTGCGTCATAATATTGAAGAAGGATGGCGGGAACACCAACTCGAAACTGACAAGACATTGGATCACATCGTTCTGTAACCGTGGTAGAACTTCTGGATTGATTACCTTCTGAGAGATTGCATTGAGGAATGCACATAGCTTCACAATGGCTACTCGAACATTTTCCGGCAGGAGCCCCCTCAAAGCAATCGGAAGCAATTGCGTCATAATCACGTGGCAGTCGTGAGACTTCAGGTTTTGGAACTTTTTCTCCGCCATGTTTATTATTCCCTTTATATTGGACGAGAATCCAGACGGGACCTTCATACTTCTCAGGCATTCAAAAAAGATGACCTTCTCTTCTTTGGTCAGAGCGTAGCTGGCACGACCTTGAAACCATTCCGGATGACGGTCATCAGGGTCTTTCAAACGTTGCTGGTCCTGCCGTGCTTCCTTTGTATCATTTGTCTTCCCATACACGCCCAAGAATCTTAGGAGGTTCACGCAAATATTCTTCGTAACGTGCATCACGTCGATTGCAGAGCGGACTTCTAGGACTTTCCAATATTCTAGCTCCCAGAATATAGATTTCTTCTTCCACATGGCTGCGTGCCCGTCAGCTCCCTTCGGAACTGATTGTCCGCCAGGACCCTTTCCAAAGATGACTTTCAAATCCTTGACCATATCAAATACCTCAGCACCAGTGCATTCCGCAGGCTTCGGCCGGTGATCTGCCTTGCCGTTGTAATGCTTGCCTTTCTTTCTTACTGGATGAATTTTCGGAAGAAATCGATGATGCCCAAGGTACACGTTCTTCTTACAATTTGGCAAATGTACACTTTCAGTCTCATGTAAGCAGTGCGTGCATGCATTGTATCCCTTATTTGACAGTCCCGAAAGGTTACTAAGAGCAGGCCAATCGTTGATGGTTACGAAAAGCAACGCTCGTAGGTCAAATTCCTCTTCTTTGTGCTCATCCCACACACGAACACCAGGTCTGCCCCACAGCTGTAAAAGTTCATCAACTAATGGCCTTAGCTACACATCGATGTCGTTGCCGGGTTGCTTCGGACCTTGGATGAGCACTGGCATCATAATGAACTTTCGCTTCATGCACAACCAAGGAGGAAGGTTGTAGATGCATAGAGTCACGGGCCAGGTGCTATGGCTGGAGCTCTGCTCGCCAAAAGGATTAATGCCATATGTACTTAGACCAAATCTTATGTTCCTTGCGTCAGCTGCAAAATCTTTGAACTCTCTGTCGATCTTTCTCCATTGCGTTCCATCTGCGGTGTGTCTCAACTCCCCGTCCGACTTACGGTCCTCTTTGTGCCATCGCAACAACTTGGCATGCTCTTTGTTCCTGAACAGACGTTTCAACCGTGGTATTATAGGAGCATACCACATCACCTTCGCGGGAACCCTCTTCCTGGGTTTCTCACCCTCAACATCGTCACCAGGGTCATCGCCTCTGATCTTATAACGCAATGCAGTGCATACCGGGCATTCATTCAAATTCTCGTATTTACCGCGGTAGAGGATGCAGTCGTTGATGCATGCATGTATCTTCAGAACCTCTAAACCTAGAGGGCAGACAACCTTCTTTGCTTCGTACGTACTGGCGGGCAACTCGTTATTCTTTGGAAACATATTCTTCAACATTTTCAGCAAGTTTTCAAATGCCGAGTCAGCTACACCTGCCTGTGCCTTCCATTTCAGCAAATCCAGTGTGCAGCCCAGCTTTTTCAGACCATCATCGCATCCGGGGTACAACGACTTTCTGTGATCCTCTAACATGCGATCCAAATTCTCCCTCTCCTTTTCAGTTTCGCAGCGTCTCCGTGCATCAGCAATGGTCCGACCAAGATCATCAACGGTCTCATCACGTGCCTCTTCTTCACCTTCACCTTCCCCTTCACCTTCCCCTTCACCTTCAGCATCCTCCATGAAAGTATCACCGAAATGAGCAAGATAGCTTTCATCGATGAAATCATCCCCTTCTTCATCTTCTTCCATTATAACCCCTCTTTCTCCATGCTTGGTCCAACAATTATAGCTTGGCATGAAACCGTGCCGAAGCAGGTGCAGGTGAACTTCTCTTGAGGAAGAGTAACCCTTCTGATTCTTACAGTCAACACATTGACAGATAACAAAACCCTTCTGCTTGTTCACATTAGCCACTACGAGGAAATCTTTCAAACCCGTAGTGAACTCGCGGGAGAGTCGCTTACCGTACATCCATTGCCGATTCATCTGCATTATTATAATATAAAATATATAATTAACCATCATGCATTTGTTAAACTAACTAGCTATAAACAATAGAAATTAAACAATGAACAACACACATGCATATTTTATCAATGACACACATGCATGAAAGGTTCAAGTTGCTAACCGCGATCGAGGAGGAAAAAATAAATGAGGAACCTCAAGTGTGGCTCCAACACTTCATATCATGTTTGTTTCATGCTCTTGGGGCATTTCATCAAACACCTTGTGTGCATAAGAGGAACCAAAAGCAAACCTACACCCCTTGTGAAGCTTGCGAAGAGAAGTGGCACCAAATGGCTAAGTGAGTGTGCTGAACTGGTATATATAGGGGAGGAGCTTTAGTCGCGGTTGGCCTGGCCAACCGCGACTAAAGGCCTTTGTGCACCTTTAGTCGCAGTTGGCCTGGCCAACCGCGACTAAAGCCCCTCACGTGCACCAGCTGGCCACCGAGCGCCCTGGGCCCAGGCATTTGGTCGCGGTTCGTCTGCCGAACCGCGACTAAAGACTTCATTCGTCGCGGTTCCTACAGTTTCGCGACTAATGGGGCTGGACGGAAGCCTCTTTTTCTACCAGTGAATCTGGTTGGGTGAAGATGTACTTGAGACTCTGGTGGTCGGTGTATATCTCGCAACGTTTACCGAGAAGGTAATGTCGCCAGGTCTTAAGTGCATAGACTACGGCTGCAAGCTCTAGATCATGTGTAGGATAATTCTCCTCATGTGGATGCAACTTTCGAGATGCATAGGCAATCACATGGCGATCTTGCATAAGAATGCAACCTAGTCCCTGTCGTGAGGCATCACAATAGATAACAAAGTCCTTAGTGAAGTCCAGTGACACAAGTATGGGAGCAGAAGTCAGGCGTCTTTTCAGTTCCTGAAAACTGTGCTCACACTGTGGGGACCACTCAAACTTTTTGTCTTTCTTGAGAAGTTCCGTGAGAGGTTTGGCCACTTTGGAGAAGTTCTCAACGAAGCGGCGACAATAACTGGCTAGGCCAAGGAAACTCCTAACTTGCTTAACCGTTTCAGGTGGAGTCCAATCAAGAACGGCTTAAACTCTTTCGGGATTGACAGCAATGCCCTTACCAGAGATTACGTGGCCGAGATAGGTCACTTCTGGCAACCAAAATTCGCACTTGGAGAACTTGGCGTAAAGGCGGTGTTCTCTAAGTTTTTCTAGCGCAAGTCTAAGATGTTCGGCATGCTCTTCCTCGTTCTTCGAGTAAATAAGGATATCATCGAGGTAAACCACGACGAACTTATCTAGGTACTCCATGAAGATCGAGTTCATCAAACGGGAGAATGTAGCTGGAGCATTGGTTAGACCGAAGGACATGACGGTGTACTCGTACTGGCCATAACGAGTGACGAAAGCCGTCTTAGGAATGTCCCCGTTTCTAATCTTGATTTGGTGGTAGCCTAACCTCAAATCCATCTTGGAAAAGACTGAGGATCCAGCGAGCTGATCATATAGGTCGTTGATCCTGGGAAGCGGATACTTGTTCTTTATCGTGACCAAGTTAACGGGACGATAATCTACAACCATCCGGTCCGTACCATCCTTCTTCTTGACGAAGAGAACGGGGCAAGCCCAGGGAGAAGAACTAGGACGGATGAAACCCTTTTGCAAGGATTCATCGAGTTGTTTCTTAAGCTCGACTAGCTCTAAGGGTGCCATCTTGTAAGGTCTCCTAGAAATTGGGGCGGTTCCGGGGATAAGATCTATAACAAACTCTACATCTCTGTCAGGTGGAATACCTGGCAGTTCCTCCGGAAAGACATCCGGAAAGTCACGGACTACCGGAATATCTTCAAGGTCTGGAAGAGGGCTGGCATTTAGAGAATAGAGTTGACGCTTTGCAATTTTGGTGGAGACAGTGACTATCTTGCCAGAGGGGTGTGTGAGCTGAACATACCTGGTGTAACAATCAATCTTGGCATAATGAGCTTTCATCCGGTCCATACCCAAGATGATGTTAATATCTGAAGACTTAAGAGATATCAAGGAAGCTAGGAATACAAGTCTGTCAACATGTATTTCATTGCCATAACTTATCCTAGATGTTTGCCACTTGGATCCAGGAGTTTGAATGAGTAGTGGGGAGGGCATATCACAAAATGACATGTCGTGCAAACGGGCATAACTTTCGGATATGAAGGAGTGAGATGCCCCAGTATCGAATAGAACCGAAGCTCGGTGACAGTTGACAAGGAGTGTACCAAGAACGACATCTGGATCATCATGAGCGTCTTTAGTTGAGACGTGATGCACACGTCCAAGTTCAGTGGGAGCTGACTTGGCACTGATCATCTGGTGTGAAGGCTTACTACCATGGCCAACAGACTTCTCGGGCTGGGGTGGGGCAACATTGGTCTGAGTGCAAATACGGGCAATGTGGCCTGGCTCTCCGCACTTGTAACAGATCTTGGAGGTAGGACAAGGACCCGCATTGACGAGTGGTCTACCAATAGTCATGGGTGTAGCATACGGTTGAACTGCGTGAGGTGCCATACAAGAGGGCCTTAGTGTATAACCGGGTGGAAGAGCGGAGTTCGGAACCCAAATCCGGCGCTTCTGAGAACTAGAACCAGAGGAGGAAACCAAATCACAGGTGTGCTTACGAGATTCCTCGTAAGTGAGTTGAGCTGTCTCTGCATTGATGGCCTTGTTCACAAGAGCGTGGAATGTATTGCAATGATGCAAGTGGAGATCACGACGCAACTTGGGGTTGAGACCCTTCCGAAATCTAGCCTGCTTCTTGGCATTTGTGGACACTTCTTCTGTAGCATAGCGGGCAAGGTTCTCAAATTCTCTACTATAAGCATCAACGGCCAACTTACTCTGGGTGAAACTACAAAACTCTTCTCTCTTGCGGTCAATGAGAGCCTGAGGGATGTGATGCTCGCGAAAAGCCTCAATGAAATCTCTCCAGGTGGGTGTCTGGCCAGCTGGAAGCATAGTCTCATAGTTCTGCCACCAAATACTAGCAGGACCTGCCAGGTGATAAGTAGCATAGGTGACCTTGTCACTTTCAGCTACGTTCGCAGAATGGAGCTTGTGTGTAATACTATGGAGCCAGTCATCTGCATCGAGTGGCTTGATGGAATGATGAAAGGTAGGTGGGTGCAAGCGAATGAAATCATGAATGGTTACAGACCCTTTGAACTGATGTGCGGTGTTCTCCTCGATACGTGCCAACAAGTGGTTAGACTCACGCTTGTTCCTCCCCATCTCTAACATGAACTCTGCCACCGAAGGTTGGTCGGGAGGATCCTCATCCCTACCATCCCCATGGTTCTGGCTACGAGCAACAGAACTTCGTTTAACTGATGACATCCTGAGAAACGAAACCAAGGACGGGTCAGCATCAACTATAGACTATAGAATGTAGGACAAGGAAATTAGTAACTCTCGAACTCCTAGGGCAATTCCGGCAGCATAACGGCAGTAAAATGCTCAGAATGAGACATCCTACTAAAATGGGGTAGTAACATACTCAACATCATCACTCAAGGTTCTGGGATAGTACTAAACAGGCTACACCGGAAGTACTCGAAAACTGGGATATGACTCTGATCTGCCAACCTATGGAACTACGGAGTAGTAACACGTGATCCTGATAGACGGAAGAGAAAGCCTAGTTCCTTAACCCCGTAGGAAAGGTAGGACGACTCAGATCAGAAGGCCATGGGGTATAAGGAGTAAAAGAGCCTTACGTTCCTTCCCACAATCAATTCCCTTACATAACTAAAGAATTTCTAGACTCAACTTCGACCAGGTTGGCTTGGAAATCCTACAGGCAGTCAGGCTCTAATACCAAGGCTGTCGGGACCCCGATCCTAAGTCACCACCGATCTAGCATGTAACACATCATATCACTTTGCGGCCTCACGCACGGCATTCCCACGGGTGCCACCTTACCTGGCCCGGGACCGTTTGCGCCTTTTGGCTCACATATATGATAGTGTCGCTAGCATCCATATGACAAAGAACCCGGGCCGACATGGCTAGTCGTGAATCCAAAGCGGCACTAACTCATGAGGACAGGCATACATAAATCACATCGAGCATGTCGGTCATCAACGTGTGAATCCGGGCTGTAGCACTGGGCTAACAGGACTCCGGATGTCACCGCGTGACATTTCCCCGAAAGGACAGACACAGGAACGAAGTGAAACACATGCCGGCCAGTCAAGTGTCCTGAGAAGTAGTGCTGGGCTAGCAGGACTCCGGTGAACCGGGCTGTAGCGGACTACTATGGCTCAAGGAGGCACTAGACTACATTTCCCCATAGGAGAGGCTGCCAAGGATAAACAACCAGATTGTCGGATCCCACACATAGCAATACATGTTACACGTACGCATAACATGCAAGTATGTGCTGTACAACATGGCATCACAACATAACGCAAACTCATATAGATAAAGGCTCAGAAGAGCCACATAGCATAAGTACAAACAGGGGTCACATGACCCATCATTCAGAGCATACAAGCAACAAGCGGAAGCATTACATGTCTGGGTACAGACAACTACAAAAGAAAAGGCTGAGAGCCTGACTATCTACAACGTCCGATCAAGATCGTAGCTGAGGTACAAGCTACTCGTCGAAGTCCAAGTGGTACTACTAGTGAGACAGATGTCTCATCTGCAAAACATAAATAAAGCAAACGTGAGTACAAAGGTACTCAGCAAGACTTACATCAGATCCTATCATACATGCATTTGTATCAAGAAGATAATGTGGGGTTTAGTTGCAGCAAGCCAGCTTTGACTCAATGGCTATCCTGTTCTACGGCAACGAGAAACTTCTTTGAGGTGAGGCAGCGCACACGAGTCCACTAATCACCACATCAATACACCACTAAGGATTCATCCTCGTCTCCCTACGAGAAGGCCATCCATAGCACTCACACTTGTCTTGAGCATTTTAGAGTATCCACTTTAAGTTGTCTATGTACCACGTAAGCATCCAAGAAGTCCATAACCGAGGACACGGCTATTCGAATAGATCATGATAACCCTGCAGGGGTGTACTTCTTCACACACGCTCTCACCACTTATCACCATGTACACGTCATGTACCTTGGCAACCTTCAAGCGGAAGCCTGGCGAGGGTGTCGGCCACGACCTGACTAACCAAACAAGACTCTAGTCCAGGTTTATCGCCTATTCGGGTTCCATCCGCAAGGAGATCCGGCCGGAGTGTCGCTCACGGCCCCAAACGATATGTGCAGGGTTCCCAAGCCCACCTCGCCGGATGGATCTGCGCTTGGTACACCGTGCCACTTGTGCCTAGTCTGTCCCAAGCCCACCTGGCCGGGTGCCACTTGGTAGACTACTAACACTACCTACAAACACCAAAGACTATTTGCGACTCCCGGACAGAGATCAAGTTGGCTAATAAGTCGAGAGGGGCACTTAAGCATTCCAATGTGTGGTAGTAGCTAGTCATTGGACAACATACACGGAACTCGGTGCTTAAGGCCGGTTCCAGTGAGACAACCCACCATGTACTCCTACATGGCCTCTCACCGCTACCTTTACCAAATCGTGTTCACACGCTTAACTCTCAGTACCAGAACATATCGTACCACTCCAATTCATTCCCGATGAATCAGACCTGACACAACTCTAAGCAATAGCAGGCATGGCATGGCAAGAGCACAACATGGCTCAATCAACCCCTACACATGCTAGTGGGTTTCAACTATTTACTGTGGCAATGACAGGTCATGCAGAGGAATGGGTTCAACTACCGCAGCATAAAGTAGCAGTTGAATCGTTGTTGTCCTAATGCAATAAAAGAGAGCAGGAGCGAGAGAGTGGGATTGTATTGGAATGAACAAGGGGGGGGGGGGGGTTGCTTGCCTGGTAGTTCAACAGGGGGGCACTGCTTCACTGATAGGTACTCTCAAACACTTCCGGAGCAGGACCTATCGAGAAGGAACGGTGCCAACAATCAATACACAAGCATATGCAACAATCTGATGCATGAACATGGCATGAAGATGTGATGTTGTTTGAGCTAATGCAACTAGTATTCAACTGCATGAAGTCCATTTGAACCAAAGATTCAAATGCATCTCCAAATAAGCTCTTTATATAAGCCATAAGTGTGTTTCCATATATACAGCAAGTATAGGTTGGTTTGTCATGCATGAAAATGGTACAGATGGATAGATTGAATTTTTCTGATAATTTTTCATATATAAATTATTTCAATCCGAGCTACGGTTGAATTCATATGAATTTTTGAAGTTTTGAACATTTTCTGGAATTCCCTGATTAATTTTAATACCAGAAAATGATTATTGCGTCAGCCTGACGTCATCACTACATCAGCGGGTCAACGCGGCTGTCCAGGTCAAACCTGACACGCGGGGTCCACCCGTCAGTGTCAAGTTAACTAACAGAGGTTAATTAATTTAAACTAATCGTAAACTAAAGATTAGCCGAGCCGGGCCCCACCTGTCATTGAGCCAGGGGAGGTCAAACCCCCTGGTCAACTGGGGCTAACGCGCCGGCGTTTAGCCGCCGGCGGCAGCAGACGCGGCGGAGGGCGCGGGATTCGCCCTCCGGCGACCATTCGGGCGGCGGAGACCACTGGCGAGGAGCTGAGGCTCGCCCGCATCCAGGGCGGCATGTGGCAGCAGCGGGGACGGCCAAAGCTCGCCGGAGCAAAGCTCGGGGTGGCGGCCGGAGTTCGGGCGAGATGCGAGCGAGAGCTAGGGGCACGGGAAGGCAAGCGGAGAGGCCCTATGGGTTCCTGGCGTCACCAGGAACACGACAACGTGCTCGGTTGCGGCTGGCTCGGCCCCTGGCCACGGTGGCGCCATGAACGGCGGAGCCGATCTCTCGGGCAAGGTGGCCGGCAGGGCTAGGGGGGCGCTCGAGCTACGGGGCTAGGGGGAGGAGGAAGGGGAGCTCACGGCGGAGTTGCTGAGCACGCCAGTGGGCTCGGGGAGGCGCTGAAGATGGCGAATCGGAGTCGGCGATCGGCGGCGCCCGAGGAGGAAGATGATGGCAACGGCGGTTCCACAGGGCGTCCGGCGTCTTGTGGCTCGGCGGAGAGCTTCAGAGGGAGGAGGCGGAGCTCCTGGACTCGAAGAGAGGGCGAGGGGGAGGCGGTGGCCGCGGCAATGGCGAACGGCGGCGACAGCAGCGCTCGGCCGTGAGGGAGAGAGCGAGGGAGAGGAGAGGAGAGGGCACGGGAGAGTGAGAGGGGAACGGGGCAGCGCGTGGCGTCGTTCAAGGAGGCCAGAGCGAGGAGGAGGGAAGCAGGAGGTGGCGGGGCGACGTGGCCACGGCCGGCTGTGGCGCGGCCACGCAGCAGCTCCTACTGGCAGGAGCTTGAAGAAGCTCCTGGCAGTTGGGCTGGGCCGGCCTGCTGGGCCGCAGGGCCAGGCCAGGCTGCACAGGTGAGTTGGCCCAGGTAAGGTCTCTCTCCCTTTTTTTTTCCTATTTTGTTTTTGTTTTCTATTTTCTGACATTTGTTTTGATTTGATAAAAATACCAAATCATTTTATATTGCCCTGAAAATTATTGTAGGAACTAATTGGATTATTCCAAAGCCCCACATTAAAAATCAGAATTATTGGAGTATATTTAAATATATAACAAATATAAATCCAATACAAATAATTATGCATTAATTCCAAATGGCCAAAATAAATATTTATGAGCTCCTAAAAATATTGGTTTGAATTTTACCTCTCACCAATATTTTCAGAGAGAGACATGAACATTTTCTTGGACCCTTTTGGAGCACTTTTTATTTGGGTTATTTTCAGAAATGATTCTGAGGGTTTCACAAATCCCCATTTCAAATTTAAAAGGAGTTTAAACATGATGCAAGCATGAAGGGCTAGCCTAGGTCATACCAGAACTAGGGATGAGACAACATCGCCCCCGACCAGAGATTGGAGGACCGCAGCCAGATCTTCGTTGGCCAATGCCGCGGGGTTCGGATGGGGCCTCCACATTGGAAGTGAGTACTGCCGAAGCGGAGCCAGCTGGTGCTCCAGGAATTCCCTCAGCAGCGACGCGCCGGTCAGCTTCGCCGCCGCCATGTTGGCCGGCCTCAGATCCACGTCCATCTTCTCCAACACCAGCTTCGCGCGGGGGTCCATGAGCTCCGCTCGACCCCAATCGCTGGAGCTCGTGGGTTGCTCCGTGGGCAGGATCAGCCGAGGGTGGATGCGCCCAGCATCTGCCAAGACCCACTTGCTCCTGAAGCCCTCAATCCTTTTCCCGGGGTTCGAAATGGTAATGGCGCCACCGTACGCGATGAAGCTTGCGCACGCGGAAGCAGGGCCGCGAGAGGTCCGGAGGTAGAAGTAGTGGTGCAGCAAGGCCACTGGAGGCTGCACCCCAACGTGAGCCTCGCAGTAATAGGCGAAGATTGCCAGGAGAAGGACTGAGTTGGGGTGGAGATGCAGAGCCTGTAGCTTATAATGGCGAAGGACAGAGAAGAAGAACTCGGAGAAGGGAGGCACCAGGCCAGCAGCAATGGCGCTTACAAAGAGCGGATAGAAGGTGCTCCATTGGCCCTCAGGGGTAGCGGAGCCGGCCTTGAACACCTTCACCCCGTCGATGCCCTGCGCCGCCGCCATCCGGCGCAACCGGGCGAGGCTCGCCTCCAACACGTTCGGCGAGTCCAGGGCAGACGAGTACCAAGCTCCGGCCGGGGACTGACGAGGCGCCATGGCTTCCTAGGTCACACGGTCAAAGTAGATCTGGAAATTTCGGAGGAAGGAAGGAGAGGCGCAAGGAAGGGGATCTAAGCAGCAACTGGAGAAAGCAAAAAGCAAAGCCTGGGCAGATGCCGCTCCTTTATCAACTCGCGCGGTTGCTGAGGCGCTCACGTCCAATCAACCGCCATGCGGCGCCCAAGGCCGCAGGCTGTTAGGGCCCGCGGCGCTTCGCCCTTGCCCTTTCGCCTCTCAGCACGGCCAAGACCAGGCGCGCCTTGGGCCCGGGGGCTACTGTCGGCGTTCTGGGAACGGGGGTCCCCAGACTTGCCTGCCTGAGGCTTGCGGCGTGGCTCAAAAGGGGGGCCCAGCACGGCCCATCTTCATCAACACAGACCCACGACCCTCGCGAGGGGCCAAGCCTCACGGGGCGGACGACACGGAGCTCCCTCAGGCACGGCCTCATCAGGCTGGCTCGCGAGGAGGCGGAGAGATCAAGGCGGGGTACCTCACGAACTGCCCGTGACGCAAGCCATGACGACCAAGGGTGCCAGGCGGGCGTCAGCCCGCGCAGTATCCTCCTTTCCTCTTTGGTGCAAAGGGAGCAAGCGCAGGCGAGAGCATCAAGCAAAGGCACCCGTTTCGGTGCAACGAGACCAAGACCAGTCCAACGACAGGAGGGAGGTCATTGTGGAGCCCAAGCCAGCGTCACCACCAGAGCCTTTGGCAGGCGAGGACCAACTTTAGTCAGGATAAGTGTACCAGATGTTCCCCTTCAAAATGGCCAATTGTTGGCGCCCTTCCCGCTCAATATTTGGGAAGAGGCCCAGGGCCTTTGCCTATAAATAGGACTAGCCTCCCACAGGGTAGTGGAAGTTCGGATTCAGAGAGGAAATCAGAGAGAGAGAGAGAGAGAGAGAGAGAGAGAGAGAGAGAGAAGGGTAACTGAACCCCTAGCAGTTCATCCCCCCAGCTAAGAACAGACCCTCGCGAGGCTGTTCTTCCTTGTATTGCTCATCATCATCAGCCCAAGAGGCAGTCCACCACACGACACACTGGAGTAGGGTATTATATCACAACGGTGGCCCGAACCAGTATAAACCCTGTGTCTCTTGTGCTGTTCTTTCCTTAGCTTAGATCTTAGCGAGGCGGAGGGGTGCAAGTAGGTAGAATGCGAAATCTCCGCGCGCACTCCAATGTTCGAACCTCAAGGGTCTGCCGGAACCCGAAATCCGACAGACAATTTCTCGTAATGTCTTATGTGAAAATTTTAGTTAATAAAATCTTCCTTTATCCAAGAAGAAAAACACATATATACATGATATCATAGTCAAGATTACACAGGAGTAGGGCGTCAATGGCTAGTGGTTGCAAGTTGCGACACAATGTTGGAGGGGTTGTGTAGAAAAAGGTCGACAAAGTATGATTATGGTGATGTTTTTACATAAATTTATTCACCTCACGGTATGTGGCGCGACCTACTCCCATGTTCTATTTATTTCCCAAGCTTTATAATCGCCAATGCTAGTCAGCACGACATTTCATCATGGGACTGTGAATTTCCTTTTGCATTTTCATATGGGGAACTCATACAAATATGGAATAGCTGCACGTACGACAATTATGTGTACGGTTTTTGCCATGATCTTGTTATGAACCACATGATCTTGTTTCACGCAACGTACAAAAATTGGCACGTGGCTTGCGTCGTACGCATATCAATAGTGGCGGAGCTAGACAAAAATGCTTGGGGGGGGGGGGGGGGGGGCAAAAGACAAAAGACAAAATCTGTAATGAGCAACTGCTACTGAGAGAACAAACTTATAGTGTGTATAGTCCAATTCAATCAACAACTAACGAACTGAGAGAGAAAATACCACTAACCAACTGAGAGAAAAAATGGTAGCACTATCACAAAAAAAAATCCCAACTAGATCAAATCACGCAACGAAACTATACATCAGAGTTGATGTACAGGCAACACTTAGAGCGTTAGAGACTTCGGACATTTTGTGCACGTATGGTGGCTGGCCGGCCAGAGTTCAAGCAATCAATGGCATCGGCGACCTGAGACCACCGGCCAGTGGCCAGTGGTGATACTGGGTGTGCCGTTGATCCCCACACAGGTGTTGGAATCGTCGCCACCGGTTCAAACGTAGAGCTCCTCCTAACCTCCTCTCCTTGTCAGCAACGGTTGAACGGCGTCGAGGGCTCGAGGCTGTCCATTGCGGCGCATCGACTGGTTGAGTGAAGCACAACACAGAAGTTGAGAAGCAATTGATGTATTGTGCGTGAAGAAATGAAGATGGGCCTAATTCTAAGCAGCTGAACTGCAGCCTGCAGGGGCCACTAGTACATAGTAATGAAAAATATTTGTTTGAGGCCATAACGTAGCTCCGCCATTGCATATCAACACTCGAAAAACACCTTTTGCGTCAAACAAAGACAATGTACAAATTGCTATACCAACGAGAATACTGCCAGATCTTGTCAAGGCGGCAAACAGTGCAAGAGCAAGTCCAATTTACACCCAGGCTGCCCACGTCCTGTTCGACAAACGACACAACAGGACACAATATATTTTTTCCTCCTCTCTGGTCAATACCTTGCATTCTATGTTGGACATGATCAATTAGTTGCATACACCATTTAGTTTATTTGCAATCATGATGATTTTAGGACAATATCATGTCGTACATGATCAATGACATTCAAGAAACTACCTAAATAGACTATGAATTGGGGGTTGAAATTGTCCGGTGTGAAGTTGGTGGAACATCGAACCCCAACAAGAAAAGAGAGGATGAATTGAAAACAAAAAAGGATGAACAACAAGTTGGCAATTGAGAGGGAGAAGATAGAGTTGGAGAAGAAAGAGGCATGTCTAAAATGGGAGATCGAGAAGTGAACATGCATGAGATCATTGTTTTTTGTTTTTTTTTTGCTGCGGATTCCGAGCTGGGCGGGCAAGATATGCGAGATGCCAAGTTAATTAGCTTTTGCCCAAACAAACTGTTAAGTAACCAATCTTTTACTACCAGAGCTCCATGGCTCCATGCACATGGACCATGGGAACCCGGGTGCTATCTCCGCCACCTGCAGCAGTGGCGGCCAAATGGCGATGACAGGTGATGGCCCGTCTCGGTGTTCCGTCATGGCACCAAACCTTGTAGATTTTTTGTCATCATAGTAGAAAATGGTCTTGCCGACACGTGTAGCTGATTGCTTGGCAGGTATCATGCATGCAGCTATGGCAGTGAGAGTCTCGTTGATGCAGCTATGGCCTGTGTGCAATCTCAAGCGGCAACCGTTGAGATTGCTTGGTATCACACATGACACCTGTGTGCAATCTCAACGGTTTTTCTCTTATTGGTACCGTGTGTGCGTGGTTTTTTTTTTGTGAGCCAGGTCCACTGGGCGTGCTCTGGAGGCTGTCATGTTCCGTGATTGCTAGTGTAAGGGTGTTTATTAGTTTACACCACGATACAACATAAATCGTCCAGCTACTACATTAGAACATTGTCATCAGACTAAATTATTTTGGCATTTTTTACCTACATACTAGCTACAAAGAAGATCATCCACGGCGGGCCTTCCCTTCCCGGCGTCCTTGCCGTGTTTCTCGCAGAAGTAGCGCGAAAAAAATGCAAAATGGATCAAGCCGGATCTGCTCTCCGTCACCGTTGTCATCCTTCTCTTTGGAGGGGGGGAGTCCGGCCATGACGCGGACCGCCCTATTTGGGCGAGGGTGTGCATGTTCCTATGTTGCCGCTTCTTTTGGATGCGAGTACGGATGACTTCCTCCTTTGTGGAGCGCGCGCCGCCACATCCACCACCTCCGCCGCCGTCACAGCAGCGAGGTGGGCCTCGGCCACCCTCATATCCGTCCTCTCCTTCCCACGGCGGGTACACCAGTCCCGATGGCACTCATACTCCAACGGACCGGAGATGGGAAGGCTAACGGACCACGATGATCCAGCCCCGGCAGATCCGAGCGCCTGTTGCGTTGATGCAATGAATTCGCGCTGAACATATGCCGCCGTCGGTCGGGCGCAGTCCTCCCATCAACGGCAGAGTGCAATACGGAGGGCCATAGCCTCCTCCAACCCGCATGGGATGACGCGCGGAGTCAGATCCGCTGCCCGCCATTGCCGAAGAAGGCCGGAGATCACTGGACATGAGCTTGAGGAGCGGAGCGAAGTGGAATGGCTTGGCTAGGGTTTGGTCCGGCAAACGGATAGGGACGAATATATATCGGATCGGATGGGCTAGTTTTGGCCGGATCCGACGTGTCGCATGCGCCCTGTCACGCCCGGGCCTCCCCTGGATATGAGGGGTATCGGTCAGCCCGAATGTTTGAGGCGCTTGTTTGGGTCTTGTTTTTTTTTTTAGCGTTCAGTGACCGGGCCGTCAGCCCGGGTGTTCGAGGAGGGTCGAGACACCCGGCTGTAGAGTGTAGGTGCTTTGTATTTCCGTTATCCAATTAATATGAAGGGGAATGCCCGGATGATTTATTTTATTTTATTTTATTGAAATGGCGGCAAAGCTGTTGCCTCCGCGAAAATGAACAGCACCATCATTTCCACAACCAAATGATCCACGGTTCGACCTACCAACCACGAAGTTTTGTGTTTTCCTCGTCCACATTGAGAAAATTAAATAGCAGAACACTGAGGCCGGAACCTGACCAATGGAATTCGTGAAGAAACATCCAAGCAGCGTGATTTTGTTATGCATTGTCAAGATTTTAGACCATGCTCGTTGGCGTCTAGGAACGATCAAGCTCATGGTCTGCGAGGCTCTTCACCATCGATCATGGGTGCATGATATCCAGGGTGCCCTGGGCCGATCGCCTTGGTCCAGTACGTTGGCGGCGCGTGCGCCACATTGGAGCTATCAGGCTCCCAGACAGCCTCAACTGGAAATGGACGGCCTCGGCTTCCTATTCCGTCAACTCTTGCTACCAAGCTCTTTTCCTTGATGCTTGTGAAGACTCACACTGAAGCGAATCAACCTGTGGTTGAGTTGGTTAGGTGGACAGTGATATCCCCAATCCATCAGGATTCAAATCCTGATGCTTGCATTATTTCTGGATTTATTTCAGAATTTCCGGCGATGCGCTTTCAGTGGGAGGAGACGTCCCCGTCGACGACGAGGCGCCTACGGTGACTTCGTAAATCTCAAGATGATATGCCGGCTCAGTCTCTCGGAGGTGCTCATAGGGGTAGGGTGTGCGTGTCTGCATTCATAGGGGTGAGTGTATGCGTGTGTATATAAGCGCTTGTGTCTGTACTGATGCTCAAAAAAGAAGACTCACACTGAAAACTTACCTGAGCTCTCTTCCTCGATGCTTGTGAAGACCCACACTGGAAACTTACCTGGAAACCCTGGGCTCCGCTCCACATCAAGTTCTTCATGTGGCTTGCGATGCAAGAGAGTTGCTGGACGGCAAACCGTTTGGCACGTCATGGCCTCCCTCACGACAACGTTTGTGCCCTATGCGACCAAGAGCCAAAGACGATGCAACATCTTCTTACGGGCTGCTCCTTCTCTAGGCAGATATGGCACGAAGTTCTTAGTTGGGTGAAAGCACCAACTGACCTACCTCGTGGTGACACACCCTTTCAGACATGGTGGGCCACATCGTTCGACCAAGCGCCAGGTTCTGCTTGCAAGGGACTTGCATCCATCATCATCCTCACCGCGTGGTGGTTGTCGAAACACCGTAATGGATGCATCTTCGACGACGATTGGACATCGGTCTCTCAACCCATCACCACCATCAAGGAGGCGAGCCTATGGGCCAAGGCTGGCGCCACCGGGATAAAGAACATCATTCCTGAGAGTTAACTTTGATGTTTTAGGGGATGCAATCCGAATGTCCAATTCGGTTCCCGAGCTTATCTACACCATGTAAACAGTAAATTCAAATAAAATACTAAAAAAATCATAAAAATTGCAGTGAAAGATGCTTGAGTGCGTGATCCGTGTCAAGTTTTAACTCATTCGGACATCTAAGTAGCATTCAGAATAAAACAAAATCAGCTCCAACAGTGCAAAACAGTAAACTTTTTCACAGACCTTGTCGGATGTTCAAATGTGCTGAATTTTTGCACGGACATCACGAACTCACGCATCTTTGACCATAATTGTTTTTGGGATTTTTTTGAATTTTCCTGTTCACTCCGGGAGCCAAAACGCCTCGTCCGATGCAACCCCTCTCTTTTCTGTTTGCTCCAAAACTAACTACCATGCCTCTAGCACACATGACTAAGTGAGTGTATGTAATCTTTCTTGAAATAGGCTTTCGTCCCGCTTTATATGTAAAGCAACAACAGCCAAGTTACATGGTGGAATGGTACAACACCCACTCGTGTAATCACATGCTATCATTCTTCTTCTATCAATGAAAAGATACACAACATTTGCGTATTCGCAAAAAAAAAAGATTTTAGACCATTTTCTTCCTATACCTAACAGTGCACTTGGTAGAAAACATGATAGCCCTCTAAGACCAAGCATCTGCCTGATCAAAGCCATGAGACAAATGGCTCCGAATTGGCAACTTACAAACCAATCATTGCTAAAGTTACTTTTAAGAAACAAACCATACGAGGACCTCCTTCCACGACCACAAGTCCATCCTGAGAACAGCCATGGTATTTACTGAAATGTGAGAATCTACTGTGAGCTTTGCCCCAATCGACAAAGATGAAATAAAATCATAACCATCAGAGGGTCAGAGATAGCACGAGGTTCGTGGACAGGAGATGGAAGCATGCAGTCAGGCACAGGCAGGGGACACCATGGAAGCATGCAGGCAGGCAGGGGACACCAGTTGCGAACTGGTCAGCAGCGGTGATTTTGCTCCATGAAGGTCAAGATCTTAGTCTCGAATCTCGATCATGCGTCACCAGAATACCCGTACCCGTGCCTTCATCGCATTGGGTGTCTCCGATTGCCCCTTCTGCCCTGGTGTGTACCAAAAAATATGCCATCTCTTCTTCGGCTGCCCGCATCTCCACCCCTTGTGGATGCGTGTGCTCCCCGCCCGCACTGCGACAGTGTCACCTGCTAATGAGGTTTCACAGGCCTTCTCGTTTGATCGTCTCACTGGTACTCATATCTTGATAGCAGAGCTGCCGGAAGCTGTTTATTGATACCAAGAGTTAGTGTTTATCCAGAAACTGAAGTTCCAACGATTTGCCATTGTTCCTGTGAAATAGAAGAGCACTGATAAGACTCCAAAAGAAGCATTCCGAGATAGCAAATCTTTTGTGGGTACAAATTGGATGACAGACAGCAACGAAATGTGTGTGGTAGCATTGTTATGGTGCTTAGGAAACAAAAGGCTGTCCAAACTAGTTCTATCCAACAAAAGAATTGCAATACTCAACTGTTTAGTACCAATAAGTTCATTCTGGAAGGCCTCTCGCAAAAAACAAAGTATCATATTCATTAACAAAGGGGAAACAAGTACATCTATTTGCATGCAGTATATTTTGCCACCACAAAGCTGTCAGTTATCGATAATGGATCTGGACTGGACGTCACACTGACACATGGGTTCGTAGCAACACATGGTTTGGGAAATAAGAACAGAATTTGGATCGGGGATGTAAGGTCAGGTCACAGCTTTCTTTCATCACCATCAAAGTGAACTACCAAAAAATCTTCACACAAGAAATCATCAAGGTTAAAAATGTGCTATTAGATGCTCTGTGATGGCGTGCTGCGACACTTCACCATAGGTATCTAGCAAAGCAAAGTACTCAAGTGAGTTACTGACTTCTCTAGCGGTGGCGTGAGGAGACAACCTGATGAGGAGCTGCGATGGCAAGAAGAGGAGGACCGGCAGCAGCGGCAGCATGAGAAGATTTGTGAAGTGGAGGCGCCCTCGTAAAGAAGATCATATGCAGAGGGTATGGATATATGGATGGTTTAGATGGCCAGCTAGAAGGGCTGATAAAGCTAGGGTTGCACATGGGCCAGATATGCCCCTATTCAAAACATGGCAACATGGGACATCATCTTCCTAGACACCACGAGCGACACTCTCCTATCGGCACGGCCACAGAACATCTCCTCCAGATGCCTGGACACCCTCCCACATCGTTCTCCCTTACCCGCACTATCTAATTTTTGCTCTTGGATGCATTGCCTAGGCCCAAGGTTCCAGGTGACGTCCAGGCACTAGACATCCATACACTGCCTGCCTAGCACCTAGCACTTTCGCGAACCATGGAAAACCAATGAGACAGCAGTAACGTCTCTGAATACTTTCCTGTTTCCTAGGCAAACAAGACAAACTACCTACACTAACCTCAGCAAGTCAGCATATTAGATCCGAAGTTGAGCTGCTATCACTTAAAGCATATGAATACTAGGTGCACTCACAGGTTATCGGAAAAACCGAAGTATAAAGCTGATTAAACCCAAGTACAAGGGAAATTAATCCTTTTAATCCCTGCAAGGTGAGCAACGTGTTGGTTACCAGTTACTCTAGTTTCAAAATTTCAATACCTTGAAGAAACATGAACTGTAAGTAGTTCCTTGACTTCAACATCCACACCTTCCATCAATAAAAATGTGTATCACCGTCAGTTACGAATGCATGAAACCAATTTCTTTTTTACCTTTTTAGCATACCATTATCCTTATTTCTCAATAGTATCTTGGGAAAGAAGTGGCGTATCTTAGGTATTTAGCCTTCACGTGTGTATATTTGTCAAACTAGTAGACTTAAACATAAACATTCTTTTAGTTCTTGCTTTTAAGGAGGTCTCACAAAAGGCACACACTTTTAATACAAGTACATTTTGAGTAAGTTTGAACAGCAGACTAAGACCATTCTTGCCAGCCTAATTTATTAGGAAAACTGAAAATGGTGAACGTCTTAGTGACCAAAAAAAAGTAAACCAGCATGCTAACAGACTGCTTAAATACTTAAAGCTAACCTGAAAATCCTTGATGACATCCATATATTCGACATATCCATCATAGCAATATGACCTTTTCGTCCACCTACTATCACACAGAGTAGATTTGATG
Organism: Triticum monococcum; assembly: GCA_034509565.1. Taxonomy (NCBI): domain Eukaryota; kingdom Viridiplantae; phylum Streptophyta; class Magnoliopsida; order Poales; family Poaceae; genus Triticum; species Triticum monococcum. The sequence continues at coordinate 604,186,753 of CM067841.1, read as the reverse complement.
TGTATTCAAGTGTATATAAGGACCAAGTACTGCATACAAAAGAGGCAGTCAGCCCCCTCATACAACTCATGGTCATAAATGATAATTAGGGAAAATTATAGTGAGCATTCAGCAACGGTGTAATACAGAGTACGCCTGATGAAAGAACATAGAGCCTACAGCGAAGTTCTCTCACTCAATAATTCAAATAAGTGAAACCGTTTAGTCATACAAAGATTGATAGTGTCAATATTATGTTATGGTTATAAATATTTTACAGTCTAACTTTCAGCTTCCTTTCACATAATCAATAAGGGTACCTGCAACAACCACATGATATGTCTATAAAGACATATGAAATAAGAAACAAGAAATAAAATATGTATCGCCAATGGAGTTCTCTTTGTAAATCTAAGCTGGACATCAAGTGGCTATTGTTGGTACTAGAAAATGTAGGTGGCAGCTTCAGAGAATACCTCAACAGATTTGCATATTAACCAGGTAAGATCATATCAAATGATTTCTTCAAGTCCTTAGGTGATAGAAGATCACCACAACAGTGTCCTTTGGTCTTTTAGCTGAAGTTTTCACTCTCAATCAATCCAAGCCACTGCTAAATATCGTTGGTATGGCTGATTTAGCTTGTAGTAGTAGTTTCATAGCTAGCTCATCATCAGTTTAGCCAGGGTATATGGCATGGCTAGCTCATCATCCCTTTTATGCACTGGAGCAAGGTTCTCTTCAAAAAGGCTAAATCTTGAGCCAGGGATCAAACGCGTAAGCCGGGTGTGTGTCTCGGTCACCGAAAGAATGGCCTCCAGAATTTGACACCTAGGATCATAGGTGTAAACCTTCTTCTGAAACTTCTCGTCAACCCAACACTCGCTAGTAGCAATGACAATCTTCTTCCCCAAAGTGCCATTGCCGACAGAACCAATAACCCTCACAACCTTTGGCTCACCTAATTCTCTTCCGACTTGCCCAAATAAATCAATTCGATGTTTCAGGGACCAATCACCAGAGCCACAATCCAGCAGTCCCCAAATCTCCAAGGTGCTACCATCAGGGTTTCCGTTGCGAAGGTCCCGGACAATGCACAGCTGGTCATCCATCACAACCAGGTGCTCTCGTTCTGACTGGGCCCAGGAGCGCAGGTGCTCTGTTGGTCCCCAGAACGGCGGTGAACGGACACATCCGAAGGTTTCCTCTGCAACAGAAAAGGATATGATAGCAGCTCTTGGCCTTCTGAAGAAAAAAGAAGGATTGATCAACCAGTGCAGAAATCCATTGGCAAACGCAGGTGGTATTTTGTTCACCATTGCATGAGCGACTGCAGAATTTGCAAACAGGGACAACTTGAAGGGTACTCCTCCAGCCGCAGGCCTCCAGCGATCAGCTCCAGGCGTGTACACATCACACCTGATCGTCTCCTTCTCATCAGAAAACCCATTGATCAACCTGACGACCTTGTACTCCCTTGTCCGGGCATCAAATCCCAGTCCAGCACTGGAATCATATTTCGGAAGACTGTGAGGTGGCAAACGTGTGACTTCCCTTCTGGATGCATTGCAAACATAGTAAGCCGGCGCAACAGCGTCAAACAGAAGGGTGAGCCCACAGCAAGATGAGGTGTAACGCCCCAGATATAACTTTCCCAATTTGTACTCCAACTCTTGCCGTTTCCGGCGTTAAGTTATATTTATTCCTCGGGTTCGGGTCTTTGTCTTCGTGTGTTGTTGTCGTTGTCATGCATCTCATATCATGTCATCATGTGCATTGCATTTGCATACATGTTCATCTCATGCATTCGAGCATTTTCCCCGTTGTCCGTTTTGCATTCCGGCGCTTCGTTCTCCTCCGGTGGTCATTTCTAGCTTTCTTTCGTGTGTGGGGATTAAACATTTCCGGATTAGACCGAGACTTGTCATGCGGCCTTGGTTTACTACCGGTAGACCGCCTGTCAAGTTTCGTATCATTTGGACTTCGTTTGATACTCCAACGGTTAACCGAGGGACCGAAAAGGCCTCGTGTGTGTTGCAGCCCAACACCCCTCCAATTTGGCCCAAAACCCACCAAACTCTGCTCCTTCATCTAGAGCGTTCGATCACGATTGCGTGGCCGAAAATCGCACCTCATTTGGACTCTCCTAGCTCCACTTATGCCTATAAATAGACCCCCCTCCCCGTTTTCGGATCTTCTCCCTCTCGAAACCCTAATTTTCCACATCTCGCCGCCGCCGGACGTGTCCGCGCCAGGCCGGACAACGTCCGCCGCTCGCCTCCGCCTACCACGGCGCGCCACGTGGCAGCGCCACCTCGCCGCCGCCGTTGGCCCGGGAGGCCCGATCCGGGCCCCCGCGAGCCCATCGCCTCCCTGCCGCCTCCTCGCCCGAGCACCACCTTCGTCCCCTCCGTGACCGGCCGCCGCCCGCTGCCAAGTCCGCTGGCGCCGACCCGGTTCTTCGTCGCCGGCGAGAGGCGAGCCCGACGCCGGCCGCCTCGAGCCGCCTGCCGCCCGGGCCACCGCCACCGCCGCCCGCGTCTTCCTCCTCCACGCCGGCGCCGCCCGGTCCCTCCTCGAGCTCCGGCGAGCCCCGCTGCCTCCGGCGACCTCGATTCCGGCCGGCCATCCTCGAAAAACGCGCCGGTGAACCATGCCCGCAAGATCCCGATCTGGATCTGAAAATCTCGGTTGACTTTTTCTCCCCCAAACCCTAATTTCGAGCAAACTTTGACCTGTCATATCTCCGCATCCGTACCTCCGATTTGGACATATAGTATACCAAAATGTTCGTATCGACGAGCACATCATTATATTCAATTGCATCATTTTCATTTGAGTTCATCTTGGTGCCCGAAATGCTGCTAGAAGAGAGCTTCGTGAGTTAATTGTCAGATCTGCTAGTTCATCTTAGACTTTTGTCATTTTTGCCATGATTGTTGTGTGCATGATATGCCTGTGAGTCCTTCATATGTTTTGTTAAGCATCTTGTTATCTTTCCAGAGGTGCAACACATGCATTTTTAGGATGTGTGTGGTGACTTGTGCAAGCTTGCAAAGCGAGGCACCCGGTAAATCTGTTTTCAGAGACTTAGTAGTTTTTACTAAGTCTGGGATTATTTAGTTCGTGATGCTATATGTTCATGTTGTTTCCTAGTGATCCGTGCCTCTTTTGAGGATGATCAGTAAAGGCGTTTTGTTAATATTGTAGTGCTCTATCCATCCATGTCTTTGTTTGCATATATGGAGTACCCTAGCTTGAGTCAATCGAGCTCTACTTTTGCTTCGTGATGAATCTGGGCAGATCGTCAAGTTGTTTGCGATTTTGCCGATGTTATTGTAGTTGATCCGTGCATGCTATGCCATTGTTCTTGCCTTGTCTAGCTAGAATTTTGTGCCTTCTTAATGGATGTATGCTTGCCTTGCCATGACTTGCACCGTAGTGAGTGCATCGAGCTCGTTTACATGCCTTCGTGAGTTATATTTCAGCATGTCTCAGTTTTCACTAAGTCTGAAAACTGATTGTGTTTTAGCTATGTTCGTGTGCTTGTTAGTATATTTTGTGATCCCTTTTGGCCCCAGGTCACTTAGGGATTTTTGTTAAGCTTGTTGAGTAGCTCCATGCCATGTCTTTCTTTGTCATGTTCAGGTTCTGTAGCATGTTGTTTTGTTGCTCCGAAGAGGGCTTCATGATCTGAAATTTCAGACAAGTGTTAATTTCACTAAGTTTGAGATCTGTTTTGCATTTGCGTTTTTGCCATGCTTGTTTGAACCTCTTAATGGATGAATTGGCCGTGGCTCAGTGCTAGTCTTTTGTTAAGCATCTTGAATGCTTCCCTGCCATGTATTTTCTTGTCATGTTTGAGTGCTGTAGCATGTTCATCTCATTGCATTTAGATGCCTACTTGCTGTAAATCGCAGACCGGTGTCATTCTTAAATCGCTTGCCATTTCCAAACCGTAACTCCGATTCCGGTGTTCTTTATATCGTTTTCAAGCGATTTTATCCCATCTTTCCAGTGGCACACTTGGGTTTCCATGTTGAGGCCAGGTTCATGCATTTTCCTGTCATATCTTGCATTTTGCATCCCGCATCGCATCCCGCATAGCATACCATCATTGCATCTTATTGCTTGAGCTTGCACGTGGTTGATTGTATCCTTGTTGCTTGTTTTTCTTGTTTGGGTAGAGCCGGGAGACGAGTTCGCTAACGAGGAGCCCGTTGAGTTTGCTTTTGAGGATCCAGTCAACTCTGACAACTTTGCAGGCAAGATGATCATACCCTCAAAATCACTACTATCTTTGCTATGCTAGTTTGCTCGCTCTTTTGCTATGCAAATGCTATGATGCCTACCACTTGCTTGTCAGCCTCCTAAGTTGCCATGTTCAGCCTCTAACCCACCATTGTCCTAGCAAACCATTGATTGGTTATGTTACTGCTTTGCTCAGCCCCTCTTATAGCGTTGCTAGTTGCAGGTGAAGATTGGAGACCGTTCCTTGTTGGAACATTTATTTACTTGTTGGGATATCATTATATTGCCATGTTATCTTAATGCATCTATATACTTGGTAAAGGGTGGAAGGCTCGGCCTCTCACCTAGAGTTTTGTTCCACTCTTGCCGCCCTAGTTTCCGTCATATCGGTGTTATGTTCCCGGATTTTGCGTTCCTTACGCGGTTGGGTTATAATGGGAACCCCTTGATAGTTCGATTTGATTAAAGCTTTTCCAGCAATGCCCAACCTTGGTTTTACCATTTAGGTTTTCGGAGCCCGATGGTCATCTTATTTTAAACCCCCCCCCCCCCCGGGCCAGTGCTCCTCTGATTGTTGGTCCAAACTGTCAGCCGCCGGTGGCTACCAGGGGCAACTCTGGGCTGGCCTACCGGAAGTTTAGACAATCTGAGTGTGCCCTGAGAACGAGATATGTGCAGCTCCTATCGGGATTTGTCGGCACATTCGGGCGGTGTTGCTGGTCTTGTTTTAACCTGTCGAAATGTCTTGTTGTACCGGGATACCGAGTCTGATCGGAATGTCTCGGGTGGAGGTCTATTCCTTCGTTGACCGTAAGAGCTTGTCATGGGCTAAGTTGGGACTCCCCTGCAGGGATTGAACTTTCGAAAGCCGTGCCCGCGGTTATGGGCAGATGGGAATTTGTAATGTCCGGTTGTAGATAACTTGAACCTTAATTTAATTAAAATGAATCAACCGTGTGTGTTACCGTGATGGCCTCTTCTCGGCGGAGTCCGGGAAGTGGACACGGTGTTGGAGTAATGTTTGCGCAGGTTGCTCTCTAGTTTCTCGCTCGCGCTTTGCCTCCTCTTCTCGCTCTCTTTTGCGAATAAGTTAGCCACCACATATGCTAGTCGCTTGCTGCAGCCCCACATATATTTACCCCTTCCTACCTATTAAGCTTAAATAGTCTTGATCGCGAGGATGCAAGATTGCTGAGTCCTTGTGGCTCACAGATTACTATTACACCAGATGCAGGGACAGATGATACCGCTCTAGATGGCGTGCTTGAGCTCAAGTGGGAGTACGACGAGGATTCTCAGTGTTACTATGTTTCTTTTCCTGATGATCAGTAGTGGTGCCCAGTTGGGGTGATCGGGACCATGTCGCTTGTTGGGTTGTCTTTTATTTTGGCGCCGTAGTCGGGCCATGAGTGTTTGGATGATGTATGTTATTTATGTACTTTGATGTGACGTGGCGAGTGTAAGCCAACTATGTATCTCTCATTTTATTCTATATATTACATGAGATGTTGTGATGATTGCCTAACTTGTGACATTGCTTTCAATGCGGTTATGTATCTAAATCGTGCCTCGACACGTGGGAGCTATAGCCGCATCGAGGACGTTACATGAGGGCATCACTACTTCCATGGAGTTGCGGCGGGCAGAGTCAACGGTGAAGAGCAAAGCATCTCTCGAGCTTGAGCTTGAGCTTGAGGGTGAGTATGACCATACTGAGGTGGAGTCCAATTCTGCTGTGGGGGAGACAACTAGTAGCTTTGGTGCTTGTGGTGACAACTAGTAGCTTTGCCACCCGCACCATGTACAATAGTAGAAAAATTGAAGGGATCAGATCGACCTTGAGCTGAGGCGGATCTACTAGCCGATTTCATCATCATTACAACAAAGGGAAGACGAGAGCAGAGGGAGATCCGTGTGAGAAGAAGATGAATTAAGGCATCGAACAGATCCGAGCGAGGTAGGGGTTCCTTACCAAGCGAATCCACTAGAGGGCGCCGGCGACGAATCGGCGAAGCTGGGGTTATTTCGGCGGCTCGGCGGAAGGAAGACTCGATTTTTCTGCCGGGAGAGACGGAGATTATTTAGGTTGGAATTGGATACAAACTGGTCAGAGTGGCGACGGACTGATTACTTGGCGGAGGCCTGTCGGGGCGTCCGATACCTGTAGTCTCTCGGCATCCGTCCGTCCCCCTGCTAGCGTCCGATTTGACATGAACGGTTGATATCCTAAACACTCTCCCCGTTTGTCTTCTTTTTTTTGCGGGGTCCCCCGTTTGTCTTCGATCACGTCAGCAGGGGATTCGTTCAAATTATACGCTCTATCTCTCTATCCTCGCTTGAGAAAAACGCAAGGGTGTGGCTAGATCTCAGCCGACTGAGATTTAACCAAGTCTCGATCAAGTGACACAACGTATAACAAAGAAGAAGAAAATTAGAAGATTTTTTTTGCATGAATCTTCACCCAAGATCTCATAAATATAGCATCGACTGAGACTTTCTTAAGTCTCAGACTCTCAGTTGACTGAGATTTAGCAATCCTGAAAACCCAAAAGCATTGTGTCGTCGGAAAAGCTATACACCCAACGTTTCCCACGAACATCATGCATGTGAACGCCTCGTTGGCCCGTTGGATGGAGTGCACAAATATTTGCGCAATGCCAGCCTCGCGATCCTAGTCGCAACCGTTCACGCAATGGAGTGAAACGTTTTTTTTTCTTCTTGGATTAGATAATGGACAGAGGAAGATCCCCAAGGAAAGGGATGCTATGAATGAATTGATGTACCGCGAAGAGATGCTATGGCTCCAACGTTCACGCATTGCATGTTTGAAAGAAGGAGACCGGAATACAAAGTTTTTTCACCGCAAAGCTGTGTGGCGAGCTAGGAAAAACAGAATTAAAGGTCTGAAAGACTCCAATGGTGTATGGCAGCAGGATCAGAACACTATGTTGAAAATGGCACAAGAATACTTTGAAAGCATGTTTGCAGCCGACCCACACATTGATCCGGAGGAAGTTATCCAACTTTTTGAGCCTAAGATTACTGCAGACATGAACACTAAATTGTGTGCCTCTTTCTCGGACAAGGAAATCAGCGATGCCCTCTTCCAAATAGGGCCCTTAAAAGCATCCGAACCCGATGGCTTCCCTGCTAGATTTTTCCAGCGGCATTGGGGCACTTTGAAGGAAGAGATCATCCCAGCAGTGTGACAGTTCTTTGAGTCGGGTATCATGCCTGATGGTGTTAATGCCACGTCCATTGTCCTGATACCCAAGGTAAATGATCCAACTAGTCTCACAGAGTTCCGACCCATCAGTTTATGTAATGTAATTTACAAAGTGATCTCTAAGTGCCTTGAGAACCGGCTACGGCCACTCCTGGATGAGATCATTGCCCCAGAACAGAGTGCTTTTGTGCCAGGCAGACTAATCACTGATAATGCTTTCATAGCTTTTGAGTGTATTCATGCCATCAAACAAGAGAAGGACCCGAACAGAACCGCGTGTGCGTACAAGCTCGACCTCTCTAAGGCTTATGATAGAGTGGACTGGGATTTCCTACGGCGAATGATGCAAAGGCTAGGCTTCAATCACCGGTGGGTGCACTGGATCATGACGTGCGTGACCTCGATGACATATAGCATCAGAGTTAATGGAGCTAGCTCGAATTCGTTCGCACCGCCCCGCAGGCTATGGCAAGGAGATCCTTTATCACCATTTTGAAGGAAATATGCCCTAGAGGCAATAATAAAGTTATTATTTATTTCCTTATATCATGATAAATGTTTATTATTCATGCTAGAATTGTATTAACCGGAAACATAATACATGTGTAAATACATAGACAAACAGAGTGTCACTAGTATGCCTCTACTTGACTAGCTCGTTAATCAAAGATGGTTATGTTTCCTAACCATGAACAAAGAGTTGTTATTTGATTAACGAGGTCACATCATTAGTTGAATGATCTGATTGACATGACTCATTTCATTAGCTTAGCACCCAATCGTTTAGTATGTTGCTATTGCTTTCTTCATGACTTATACATGTTCCTATGACTATGAGGTTATGCAACTCCCGTTTGCCGGAGGAACACTTTGGGTACTACCAAACGTCACAACGTAATTGGGTGATTATAAAGGAGTACTACAGGTGTCTCCAATGGTAGATGTTGGGTTGGCGTATTTCGAGATTAGGGTTTGTCACTCCGATTGTCGGAGAGGTATCTCTGGGCCCTCTCGGTAATACACATCACATAAGCCTTGCAAGCATTATAACTAAGATGTTAGTTGTGAGATGATGTATTACGGAACGAGTAAAGAGACTTGCCAGTAACAAGATTGCACTAGGTATTGGATACCGACGATCGAATCTCGGGCAAGTAACATACCGATGACAAAGGGAACAACGTATGTTGTTATGCGGTCTGACCGATAAAGATCTTCGTAGAATATGTAGGAGCCAATATGGGCATCCAGGTCCTGCTATTGGTTATTGACCGGAGACGTGTCTCGGTCATGTCTACATTGTTCTCGAACCGTAGGGTCCGCACGCTTAACGTTACGATGACAGTTATTATGAGTTTATGCATTTTGATGTACCGAAGGTTGTTCGGAGTCCCGGATGTGATCACGGACATGACGAGGAGTCTCGAAATGGTCGAGGCATAAAGATTGATATATTGGAAGCCTATGTTTGGACATCGGAAGTGTTCCGGGTGAAATCGGGAATTTTACCGGAGTACCGGGAGGTTACCGGAACCCCCCGGGAACCAAATGGGCCTTATTGGGCCTTAGTGGAAAGGTGAAAGGGGCAGCCCAAGGTGGGCTGCGCGCCACCCCCCTCCCCTAGTCCTATTAGGACTAGGAGAGGTGGCCGGCCACCTCTCTCCCTCTCTTTCTCCTTGGGAATCCTATTAGGAATAGGATTGGGGGGGGGAGTCCTACTCCCGGTAGGAGTAGGACTCCTCCTGCGCCTCCCTAGCTTGGCCGGCCAGCCCTCCCCCTGTCAACCTTTATATACGGGGGCAGGGGGCACCTCTAGACACACAAGTTGATCCTTGAGATCGTTCCTTAGCCGTGTGCGGTGCCCCCTGCCACCAAATTCCACCTCGATCATACCGTTGTAGTGCTTAGGCGAAGCCCTGCGTCGGTAGTACATCAAGATCGTCACCACGCCGTCGTGCTGACGGAACTCTTCCTCGACGCTTTGCTGGATCGGAGCCCGAGGATCGTCATCGAGCTGAATGTGTGCTAAGAATTCGGAGGTACCGGAGTAACGGAGCTTGGATCGGTCGGATCGGGAAGAAGACGTACGACTACTTCCTCTACGTTGTGTCAACGCTTCCGTTATGATCTACAAGGGTACGTAGATCAGACTCTCCCCCTCGTTGCTATGCATCACCATGATCTTGCGTGTGTGTAGGAATTTTTTTGAAATTACTACGTTCCCCAACAGTGGCATCCGAGCCTAGGTTTTATGGTTTGATGTTATTTGCACGAGTAGAACACAAGTGAGTTGTGGGCGATACAAGTCATACTGCCTACCAGCATGTCATACTTTGGTTCGGCGGTATTGTTGGACGAGACGACCCGGACCAACCTTACGCGTACGCTTACGCGAGACCGGTTCCCTCGACGTGCTTTGCACATAGATGGCTTGCGGGCGACTGTCTCTCCAACTTTAGTTGAACCGAGTGTGGCTACGCCCGGTCCTTGAGAAGGTTAAAACGGAGTCTATTTGACAAACTATCGTTGTGGTTTTGATGCGTAGGTGAGATGAGTTCTTGCTTAAGCCCGTAGCAGCCACGTAAAACTTGCAACAACAAAGTAGAGGACGTCTAACTTGTTTTTGCAGGGCATGTTGTGATGTGATATGGTCAAGGCATGATGCTGATTTTATTGTATGAGATGATCATGTTTTGTAACCAAGTTATCGGCAACTGGCAGGAGCCATATGGTTGTCACTTTATTGTAGCAATGCAATCGCGATGTAATGCTTTACTTTATTACTAAGCGGTAGTGATAGTCATGGAAGCATAAGATTGGCGAGACGACAACGATGCTACGATGGAGATCAAGGTGTCGCGCCGGTGACGATGGTGATCATGACGGTGCTTCGGAGATGGAGATCACAAGCACAAGATGATGATGGCCATATCATATCACTTATATTGATTGCATGTGATGTTTATCCTTTTATGCATCTTATCTTGCTTTGATTGACGGTAGCACTATAAGATGATCTCTCACTAAATTATCAAGAAGTGGTCTCCCTGAGTATGCACCGTTGCCAAAGTTCATCGTGCCCAGACACCACGTGATGATCGGGTGTGATAAGCTCTACGTCCATCTACAACGGGTGCAAGCCAGTTTTGCACACGCAGAATACTCAGGTTAAACTTGACAAGCCTAGCATATGCAGATATGGCCTCGGAACACAGAGACCGAAAGGTCGAGCGTGAATCATATAGTAGATATGATCAACATAACGATGTTCACCATTGAAAACTACTCCATCTCACGTGATGATCGGTTATGGTTTTGTTGATTTGGATCACGTGATCACTTAGAGGATTAGAGGGATGTCTATCTAAGTGGGAGTTCTTAAGTAATATGATTAACCGAACTTAAATTTATCATGAACTTAGTACCTGATAGTATCTTGCTTGTTTATGTTGATTGTAGATAGATGGCTCGTGCTGTTGTTCCGTTGAATTTTAATGCGTTCCTTGAGAAAGCAAAGTTGAAAGATGCTGGTAGCAATTACACGGACTGGGTCCGTAACCTGAGGATTATCCTCATTGCTGCACAGAAGAATTACGTCCTGGAAGCACCACTGGGTGCCAGGCCTGCTGCTGGAGCAACACCAGATGTTATGAATGTCTGGCAGAGCAAAGCTGATGAGTACTCGATAGTTCAGTGTGCCATGCTTTACGGCTTAGAATCGGGACTTCAACGACGTTTTGAACGTCATGGAGCATATGAGATGTTCCAGGAGTTGAAGTTAATATTTCAAGCAAATGCCCGAATTGAGAGATATGAAGTCTCCAATAAGTTCTATAGCTGCAAGATGGAGGAGAACAGTTCTGTCAGTGAGCATATACTCAAAATGTCTGGGTATAATAATCACTTGATTCAGATGGGAGTTAATCTTCCAAATGATTGCGTCATTGACAGAATTCTCCAATCACTGCCACCAAGCTACAAGAGCTTCGTGATGAACTATAATATGCAAGGGATGAACAAGACTATTCCCGAGCTCTTCGCAATGCTGAAAGCTGCAGAGGTAGAAATCAAGAAGGAGCATCAAGTGTTGATGGTCAAGAAGACCACTAGTTTCAAGAAAAAGGGCAAAGGGAAGAAGAAGGGGAACTTCAAGAAGAACAGCAAGCAAGTTGCTGCTCAGGAGAAGAAACCCAAGTCTAGACCTAAGCCTGAAACTGAGTGCTTCTACTGCAAGCAGACTGGTCACTGGAAGCGGAACTGCCCCAAGTATTTGGCGGATAAGAAGGATGGCAAGGTGAACAAAGGTATATGTGATATACATGTTATTGATGTGTACCTTACTAGAGCTCGCAGTAGCACCTGGGTATTTGATACTGGTTCTGTTGCTAATATTTGCAACTCGAAAAGGGACTACGGAATAAGCGGACACTAGCAAAGGACGAGGTGACGATGCGCGTGGGAAACGGTTCCAAAGTCGATGTGATCGCGGTCGGCACGCTACCTCTACATCTACCTTCGGGATTAATATTAGACCTAAATAATTGTTATTTGGTGCCAGCGTTGAGCATGAACATTATATCTGGATCTTGTTTAATGCGAGACGGTTATTCATTTAAATCAGAGAATAATGGTTGTTCTATTTATATGAGTAATATCTTTTATGGTCATGCACCTTTGAAGAGTGGTCTATTCTTGTTAAATCTTGATAGTAGTGATACACATATTCATAATGTAGAAGCCAAAAGATGCAGAATTGATAATGATAGTGCAACTTATTTGTGGCACTGCCGTTTAGGTCATATCGGTGTAAAGCGCATGAAGAAACTCCATACTGATGGGCTTTTGGAACCACTTGATTATGAATCACTTGGTACTTGCGAACCGTGCCTCATAGGCAAGATGACTAAAACACCATTCTCCGGTACTATGGAGAGAGCAACAGATTTATTGGAAATCATACATACCGATGTATGTGGTCCGATGAATATTGAGGCTCGTGGCGGATATCGTTATTTTCTCACCTTCACAGATGATTTAAGCAGATATGGGTATATCTACTTAATGAAACACAAGTGTGAAACATTTGAAAAGTTCAAAGAATTTCAGAGTGAAGTTGAAAATCATCGTAACAAGAAAATAAAGTTTCTACAATCTGATCGTGGAGGAGAATATTTGAGTTACGAGTTTGGTGTACATTTGAAAAATTATGGAATAGTTTCGCAACTCACGCCACCCGGAACACCACAGCGTAATGGTGTGTCCGAACGTCGTAATCGTACTTTACTAGATATGGTGCGATCTATGATGTCTCTTACTGATTTACCGCTATCGTTTTGGGGTTATGCTTTAGAGACGGCCGCATTCACGTTAAATAGGGCACCATCAAAATCCGTTGAGACGACGCCTTATGAACTATGGTTTGGCAAGAAACCAAAGTTGTCGTTTCTTAAAGTTTGGGGCTGCGATGCTTATGTGAAAAAGCTTCAACCTGACCCAAAGCGGAGAAATGTGTCTTCATAGGATACCCAAAGGAGACTGTTGGGTACACCTTCTATCACAGATCCGAAGGCAAGACATTCGTTGCTAAGAATGGATCATTTCTAGAGAAGGAGTTTCTCTCGAAAGAAGTGAGTGGGAGGAAAGTAGAACTTGACGAGGTAACCGTACCTGCTCCCTTATTGGAAAATAGTACATCACAGAAAACTGTTTCTGCGACACCTATACCAATTAGTGAGGAAGCTAATGATGATGATCATGAAACTTCAGGACAAGATACTACTGAACCACGTAGATCAACCAGAGTGAGATCCGCACCAGAGTGGTATGGTAATCCAATTCTGGAAGTCATGCTACTAGATCATGATGAACCTACGAACTATGAAGAAGCGATGGTGAGCCCAGATTCCGCAAAGTGGCTTGAGGCCATGAAATCTGAGATGGGATCCATGTATGAGAACAAAGTATGGACTTTGGTTGACTTGCCCGATGATCGGCAAGCAATTGAGAATAAATGGATCTTCAAGAAAAAGACTGACGCTGACGGTAATGTTACTGTCTATAAAGCTCTACTTGTCGCAAAAGGTTTTCGACAAGTTCAAGGGGTTGACTACGATGAGACCTTCTCACCCGTAGCGATGCTTAAGTCTGTCAGAATCATGTTAGCAATTGCCGCATTTTATGATTATGAAATTTGGCAGATGGATGTCAAAATTGCATTCCTGAATGGATTTCTGGAAGAAGAGTTGTATATGATGCAACCGGAAGGTTTTGTCGATCCAAAGGGAGCTAACAAAGTGTGCAAGCTCCAGCGATCCATTTATGGACTGGTGCAAGCATCTCGGAGTTGGAATAAACGCTTTGATAGTGTGATCAAAGCATTTGGCTTTATACAGACTTTTGGAGAAGCCTATATTTATAAGAAAGTGAGTGGGAGCTCTGTAGCATTTCTGATATTATATGTGGATGACATATTGCTGATTGGAAATGATATAGAATTTCTGGATAGCATAAAGGGATACTTGAATAAAAGTTTTTCGGTGAAAGACCTCGGGGAAGCTGCTTACATATTAGGCATAAAGATCTATAGAGATAGATCAAGACGCTTAATTGGACTTTCACAAAGCACATACCTTGACAAGATTTTGAAGAAGTTCAAAATGGATCAAGCAAAGAAAGGGTTCTTGCCTGTGTTACAAGGTGTGAAGTTGAGTCAGACTCAATGCCCGACCACTGCAGAAGATAGAGAGAAAATGAAAGATGTTCCCTATGCTTCAGCCATAGGCTCTATCATGTATGCAATACTATGTACCAGACCTGATGTGTGCCTTGCTATAAGTTTAGCAGGGAGGTACCAAAGTAATCCAGGAGTGGATCACTGGACAGCGGTCAAGAACATCCTGAAATACCTGAAAAGGACTAAGGATATGTTTCTCGTATATGGAGGTGACAAAGAGCTCACCGTAAGAGGTTACGTTGATGCAAGCTTTGACACTGATCTGGACGATTCTAAATCGCAAACCGGATACGTGTTTACTTTAAACGGTGGAGCTGTCAGTTGGTGCAGTTCTAAACAAAGCGTCGTAGCGGGATCTACATGTGAAGCGGAGTACATAGCTACTTCGGAAGCAGCGAACGAAGGAGTCTGGATGAAGGAGTTCATATCCGATCTAGGTGTCATACCTAGTGCATCGGGTCCAATGAAAATCTTTTGTGACAATACTGGTGCAATTGCTTTAGCAAAGGAATCCAGATTTCACAAAAGGACCAAACACATCAAGAGACGCTTCAACTCCATCCGGGATCTAGTCCAGGTGGGAGACATAGAGATTTGCAAGATACATATGGATCTGAATGTTGCAGACCCGTTGACTAAGCCTCTTCCACGAGCAAAACATGATCAGCACCAAGGCTCCATGGGTGTTAGAATCATTACTGTGTAATCTAGATTATTGACTCTAGTGCAAGTGGGAGACTGAAGGAAATATGCCCTAGAGGCAATAATAAAGTTATTATTTATTTCCTTATATCATGATAAATGTTTATTATTCATGCTAGAATTGTATTAACCGGAAATATAATACATGTGTGAATACATAGACAAACAGAGTGTCACTAGTATGCCTCTACTTGACTAGCTCGTTAATCAAAGATGGTTATGTTTCCTAACCATGAACAAAGAGTTGTTATTTGATTAACGAGGTCACATCATTAGTTGAATGATCTGATTGACATGACCCATTTCATTAGCTTAGCACCCGATCATTTAGTATGTTGCTATTGCTTTCTTCATGACTTATACATGTTCCTATGACTATGAGATTATGCAACTCCCGTTTGCCGGAGGAACACTTTGGGTACTACCAAACGTCACAATGTAACTGGGTGATTATAAAGGAGTACTACAGGTGTCTCCAATGGTAGATGTTGGGTTGGCGTATTTCGAGATTAGGGTTTGTCACTCCGATTGTCGGAGAGGTATCTCTGGGCCCTCTCGGTAATACACTGTTGGGGAACACAGTAATTTCGAAAAATTTCCTACGCACATGCAAGATCATGGTGATGCACAGCAACGAGAGGGGAGAGTGTTGTCTATGTACCAACGCAGACCGACTGCGGAAGCGATCACACAACGTAGAGGAAGTAGTCGTACGTCTGCTTCCCGATCTGACCGATCCAAGCACCGTTACTCCGGCACCTCCGAGTTCTTAGCACACGTTCAGCTCGATGACGATCCCCGGGCTCTGATCCAGCAAAGCTTCGGGGAGGAGTTCCGTCAGCACGACAGCGTGGTGACGTTCTTGATGTACTACCGACGCAGGGCTTCGCCTAAGCACTACAACGGTACGATCGAGGTGGAATTTGGTGGCAGGGGGCACCGCACACGGCTAAGGAGCGATCTCAAGGATCAAGTTGTGTGTCTATGGGGTGCCCCCTGCCCCCGTATATAAAGGCCAGGGGCAGGGGGTTCGGCCGGCTAGGAGGGAGACGCAGGGAGGAGTCCTACTCCCACCGGGAGTAGGACTCCTCCCCTCCAATCCTATTCCAACTTGGACTCTTGGGGGGGAAAGGAGAAAGAGGGGGCCGGCCCACCTCTCCTAGTCCTACTAGGACTTGGGGAAGGGGGGGGGGCGGCTAGGCTTGTGGGCTGCCTCTCCTCTCTTTTCCACTAAGGCCCAATAGGCCCATTAGCCTCCCGGGGGGTTCCGGTAACCCTCCCGGTAATCCGGTAAAATCCCGATTTCACCCGGAACGCTTCCGGTGCCCAAACATAGGCTTCCAATATATCAATCTTTACGTCTCGACCATTTCGAGACTCCTCGTCATGGCCGTGATCTCATCCGGGACTCCGAACAACCTTCGGTACATCAAAATGCATAAACTCATAATAACTGTCATCGTAACGTTAAGCGTGCGGACCCTACGGTTCGAGGACAATGTAGACATGACCGAGACACGTTTCCGGTCAATAACCAATAGCGGGACCTGGATGCCCATATTGGCTCCTACATATTCTACGAAGATCTTTATCGGTCAGACCGCATAACAACATACGTTGTTCCCTTTGTCATCGGTATGTTACTTGCCCGAGATTCGATCGTCGGTATCCAATACCTAGTTCAATCTCGTTACCGACAAGTCTCTTTACTCGTTCCGTAATACATCATCTCACAACTAACTTATTAGTTGCAGTGCTTGCAAGGCTTATGTGATGTGCATTACCGAGAGGGCCCAGAGATACCTCTCCGACAATCGGAGTGACAAACCCTAATCTCGAAATACGCCAACCCAACATCTACCATTGGAGACACCTGTAGTACTCCTTTATAATCACCCGGTTACGTTGTGACGTTTGGTAGTACCCAAAGTGTTCCTCCGGTAAACGGGAGTTGCATAATCTCATAGTTATAGGAACATGTATAAGTCATGAAGAAAGCAATAGCAACATACTAAACGATCGGGTGCTATGCTAATGGAATGGGTCATGTCAATCAGATCATTCTACTAATGATGTGACCTCGTTAATCAAATAACAACTCCTTGTTCATGGTTAGGAAACATAACCATCTTTGATTAACGAGCTAGTCAAGTAGAGGCATACTAGTGACACTCTGTTGGTCTATGTATTCACACATGTATTATGTTTCCGGTTAATACAATTCTAGCATGAATAATAAACATTTATCATGATGTAAGGAAATAAATAGTAACTTTATTATTGCCTCTAGGGCATATTTCCTTCAGTCTCCCACTTGCACTAGAGTCAATAATCTAGATTACACTGTAATGATTCTAACACCCATGGAGCCTTGGTGCTGATCATGTTTTGCTCGTGGAAGAGGCTTAGTCAACGGGTCTGCAACATTCAGATCCGTATGTATCTTGCAAATCTCTATGTCTCCCACCTGGACTAAATCCCGGATGGAGTTGAAGCGTCTCTTGATGTGTTTGGTCCTCTTGTGAAATCTGGATTCCTTTGCCAAGGCAATTGCACCAGTATTGTCACAGAAGATTTTCATTGGACCCGATGCAGTAGGTATAACACCTAGATCGGATATGAACTCCTTCATCCAGACTCCTTCGTTTGCTGCTTCCGAAGCAGCTATGTACTCCGCTTCACATGTAGATCCCGCTACGACGCTTTGTTTAGAACTGCACCAACTGACAGCTCCACCGTTTAAAGTAAACACGTATCCGGTTTGCGATTTAGAATCGTCCGGATCAGTGTCAAAGCTTGCATCAACGTAACCTCTTACGGTGAGCTCTTTGTCACCTCCATATACGAGAAACATATCCTTAGTCCTTTTCAGGTATTTCAGGATGTTCTTGACCGCTGTCCAGTGGTCCACTCCTGGATTACTTTGGTACCTCCCTGCTAAACTTATAGCAAGGCACACATCAGGTCTGGTACACAGCATTGCATACATGATAGAGCCTATGGCTGAAGCATAGGGAACATCTTTCATTTTCTCTCTATCTTCTGCATTGGTCGGGCATTGAGTTTGACTCAACAGCACACCTTGTAACACAGGCAAGAACCCTTTCTTTGCTTGATCCATTTTGAACTTCTTCAAAATCTTGTCAAGGTATGTGCTCTGTGAAAGTCCAATTAAGTGTTTTGATCTATCTCTATAGATCTTTATGCCTAATATGTAAGCAGCTTCCCCGAGGTCTTTCATCAAAAAACTTTTATTCAAGTATCCCTTTATGCTATCCAGAAATTCTATATCATTTCCAATCAGCAATATGTCATCCACTTATAATATCAGAAATGCTACAGAGCTCCCACTCACTTTCTTGTAAATACAGGCTTCTCCAAAAGTCTGTATAAAGCCAAATGCTTTGATCACACTATCAAAGCGTTTATTCCAACTCCGAGATGCTTGCACCAGTCCATAAATGGATCGCTGGAGTTTGCATACTTTGTTAGCTCCTTTTGGATCGACAAAACCTTCTGGTTGCATCATATACAACTCTTCTTCCAGAAATCCATTCAGGAATGTAGTTTTGACATCCATCTGCCATATTTCATAATCATAAAATGCGGCAATTGCTAACATAATTCTGACGGACTTAAGCATCGCTACGGGTGAGAAAGTCTCATCGTAGTCAACCCCTTGAACTTGTCGAAAACCTTTTGCAACAAGTCGAGCTTTATAGACAGTAACATTACCGTCAGCGTCAGTCTTTTTCTTGAAGATCCATTTATTCTCAATTGCTTGCCGATCATCGGGCAAGTCAACCAAAGTCCATACTTTGTTCTCATACATGGATCCCATCTCAGATTTCATGGCCTCAAGCCACTTTGCGGAATTTGGGCTCACCATCGCTTCTTCATAGTTCGTAGGTTCATCATGATCTAGTAGCATGACTTCCAGAACTGGATTACCGTACCACTCTGGTGCGGATCTCACTCTGGTTGATCTACGTGGTTCAGCAGAATCTTGCCCTGAAGTTTCATGATCATCATCATTAGCTTCCTCACTGATTGGTATAGGTGTCGCAGAAACAGTTTTCTGTGATGTACTATTTTCCAACAAGGGAGTAGGTACAGTTACCTCATCAAGTTCTACTTTCCTCCCACTCACTTCTTTCGAGAGAAACTCCTTCTCTAGAAATGATCCATTCTTAGCAACGAATGTCTTGCCTTCGGATCTATGATAGAAGGTATACCCAACAGTTTCCTTTGGGTATCCTATGAAGACACATTTCTCAGCTTTGGGTTCGAGCTTATCAGGTTGAAGCTTTTTCACATAAGCATCGCAGCCCCAAACTTTAAGAAACGACAACTTTGGTTTCTTGCCAAACCATAGTTCATAAGGCGTCGTCTCAACGGATTTTGATGGTGCCCTATTTAACATGAATGCGGCCGTCTCTAAAGCATAACCCCAAAACGATAGCGGCAAATCAGTAAGAGACATCATAGATCGCACCATATCTAGTAAAGTGCGATTACGACGTTCGGACACACCATTACGCTGTGGTGTTCCGGGTGGCGTGAGTTGCGAAACTATTCCACAATTTTCCAAATGTACACCAAACTCGTAACTCAAATATTCCCCTCCACGATCAGATCGTAGAAATTTTATTTTCTTGTTACGATGATTTTCAACTTCACTCTGAAATTCCTTGAACTTTTCAAATGTTTCAGACTTATGTTTCATTAAGTAGATATACCCATATCTGCTTAAATCATCTGTGAAGGTTAGAAAATAACGATATCCGCCGCGAGCCTCAATATTCATCGGACCACATACATCGGTATGTATGATTTCCAACAAATCTGTTGCTCTCTCCATAGTACCGGAGAACGGTGTTTTAGTCATCTTGCCTATGAGGCACGGTTCGCAAGTACCAAGTGATTCATAATCAAGTGATTCCAAAAGCCCATCAGTATGGAGTTTCTTCATGCGCTTTACACCGATATGACCTAAACGGCAGTGCCACAAATAAGTTGCACTATCATTATTAACTTTGCATCTTTTGGCTTCTACATTATGAATATGTGTATCACTATCTTCGAGATTCAACAAGAATAGACCACTCTTCAAAGGTGCATGACCATAAAAGATATTATTCATATAAATAGAACAACCATTATTCTCTGATTTAAATGAATAACCGTCTCGCATTAAACAAGATCCAGATATAATGTTCATGCTCAACGCTGGCACCAAATAACAATTATTTAGGTCTAGTATTAATCCCGAAGGTAGATGTAGAGGTAGTGTGCCGACCGCGATCACATCGACTTTGGAACCGTTTCCCACGCGCATCGTCACCTCGTCCTTTGCTAGTGTCCGCTTATTCCGTAGTCCCTGTTTCGAGTTGCAAATATTAGCAACAGAACCAGTATCAAATACCCAGGTGCTACTGCGAGCTCTAGTAAGGTATACATCAATAACATGTATATCACATATACATTTGCTCACTTTGCCATCCTTCTTATCCGCCAAATACTTGGGGCAGTTTCGCTTCCAGTGACCAGTCTGCTTGCAGTAGAAGCACTCAGTTTCAGGCTTAGGTCCAGACTTGGGTTTCTTCTCCTGAGCAGCAACTTGCTTGCTGTTCTTCTTGAAGTTCCCCTTCTTCTTCCCTTTGCCCTTTTTCTTGAAACTAGTGGTTTTGTTAACCATCAACACTTGATGCTCCTTCTTGATTTCTACCTCCGCAGCTTTTAGCATTGCGAAGAGCTCGGGAATAGTCTTGTTCATCCCTTGCATATTATAGTTCATCACGAAGCTCTTGTAGCTTGGTGGCAGTGATTGGAGAATTCTGTCAATGACGCAATCATCTGGAAGATTAACTCCCATCTGAATCAAGTGATTATTATACCCAGACATTTTGAGTATATGCTCACTGACAGAACTGTTCTCCTCCATCTTGCAGCTATAGAACTTATTGGAGACTTCATATCTCTCAATTCGGGCATTTGCTTGAAATATTAACTTCAACTCCTGGAACATCTCATATGCTCCATGACGTTCAAAACGTCGTTGAAGTCCCGATTCTAAGCCGTAAAGCATGGCACACTGAACTATCGAGTAGTCATCAGCTTTGCTCTGCCAGACGTTCATAACATCTGGCGTTGCTCCAGCAGCAGGCCTGTCACCCAGCGGTGCTTCCAGGACGTAATTCTTCTGTGCAGCAATGAGGATAATCCTCAGGTTACGGACCCAGTCCGTGTAATTGCTACCATCATCTTTCAACTTTGCTTTCTCAAGGAACGCATTAAAATTCAACGGAACAACAGCACGAGCCATCTATCTACAAGCAACATAAACAAGCAAGATACTATCAGGTACTAAGTTCATGATAAGTTTAAGTTCAGTTAATCAAATTACTTAGGAACTCCCACTTAGATAGACATCCCTCTAATCTTCTAAGTGATCACGTGATCCAAATCAACTAAACCATAACCGATCATCACGTGAGATGGAGTAGTTTTCAATGGTGAACATCGTCATGTTGATCATATCTACTATATGATTCACGCTCGACCTTTCGGTCTCTGTGTTCCAAGGCCATATCTGCATATGCTAGGCTCGTCAAGTTTAACCTGAGTATTCTGCGTGTGCAAAACTGGCTTGCACCCGTTGTAGATGGACGTAGAGCTTATCACACCCGATCATCATGTGGTGTCTGGGCACGACGAACTTTGGCAACGGTGCATACTCAGGGAGAACACTTCTTGATAATTTAGTGAGAGATCATCTTATAATGCTACCGTCAATCAAAGCAAGATAAGATGCATAAAAGGATAAACATCACATGCAATCAATATAAGTGATATGATATGGCCATCATCTTGTGCCTGTGATCTCCATCTCCGAGGCACCGTCATGATCACCATCGTCACCGGCGCGACACCTTATCTCCATCGTAGCATCGTTGTCGTCTCGCCAATCTTATGCTTCCACGACTATTACTACCGTTTAGTAATCTAGTAAAGCATTACATCGCGATTGCATTGCATACAATAAAGCGACAACCATATGGCTCCTGCCAGTTGCCATAACTTAGTTACAAAACATGATCATCTCATACAATAAAATCAGCATCATGCCTTGACCATATCACATCACAACATACCCTGCAAAAACAAGTTAGACGTCCTCTACTTTGTTGTTGCAAGTTTTACGTGGCTGCTACGGGCTTAAGTAAGAGCTCATCTCACCTACGCATCAAAACCACAACGATAGTTCGTCAAATAGACTCCGTTTTAACCTTCTCAAGGACCGGGCGTAGTCACACTTGGTTCAACTAAAGTTGGAGAGACAGTCTTCCGCAAGCCATCTATGTGCAAAGCACGTCGAGGGAACCGGTCTCGCGTAAGAGTACGCGTAAGGTTGGTCCGGATCGTCTCAACCAACAATACCGCCGAACCAAAGTATGACATGCTGGTAGGCAGTATGACTTGTATCGCCCACAACTCACTTGTGTTCTACTCGTGCATATAACATCAAACCATAAAACCTAGGCTCGGATGCCACTGTTAGGGAACGCAGTAATTTCGAAAATTTTCCTACGCACACGCAAGATCATGGTGATGCACAGCAACGAGAGGGGAGAGTGTTGTCTACGTACCAACGCAGACCGACTGCGGAAGCGATCACACAACGTAGAGGAAGTAGTCGTACGTCTGCTTCCCGATCCGACCGATCCAAGCACCGTTACTCCGGCACCTCCGAGTTCTTAGCACACGTTCAGCTCGATGACGATCCCCGGGCTCCGATCCAGCAAAGCTTCGGGGAGGAGTTCCGTCAGCACGACGGCGTGGTGACGATCTTGATGTACTACCGACGCAGGGCTTCGCCTAAGCACTACAACGGTACGATCGAGGTGGAATTTGGTGGCAGGGGGCACCGCACACGGCTAAGGAGCGATCTCAAGGATCAAGTTGTGTGTCTATGGGGTGCCCCCTGCCCCCGTATATAAAGGCCAGGGGCAGGGGGTTCGGCCGGCTAGGAGGGAGACGCAGGGAGGAGTCCTACTCCCACCGGGAGTAGGACTCCTCCCCTCCAATCCTATTCCAACTAGGACTCTTGGGGGGGAAAGGAGAAAGAGGGGGCCGGCCCACCTCTCCTAGTCCTACTAGGACTTGGGGAAGGGGGGGCGCCGGCTAGGCTTGTGGGCTGCCTCTCCTCTCTTTTCCACTAAGGCCCAATAGGCCCATTAGCCTCCCGGGGGGTTCCGGTAACCCTCCCGGTAATCCGGTAAAATCCCGATTTCACCCGGAACGCTTCCGGTGCCCAAACATAGGCTTCCAATATATCAATCTTTACGTCTCGACCATTTCGAGACTCCTCGTCATGTCCGTGATCTCATCCGGGACTCCGAACAACCTTTCGTACATCAAAATGCATAAACTCATAATAACTGTCATCGTAACGTTAAGCGTGCGGACCCTACGGTTCGAGAACAATGTAGACATGACCGAGACACGTTTCCGGTCAATAACCAATAGCGGGACCTGGATGCCCATATTGGCTCCTACATATTCTACGAAGATCTTTATCGGTCAGACCGTATAACAACATACGTTGTTCCCTTTGTCATCGGTATGTTACTTGCCCGAGATTCGATCGTCGGTATCCAATACCTAGTTCAATCTCGTTACCGGCAAGTCTCTTTACTCGTTCCGTAATACATCATCTCACAACTAACTTATTAGTTGCAGTGCTTGCAAGGCTTATGTGATGTGCATTACCGAGAGGGCCCAGAGATACCTCTCCGACAATCGGAGTGACAAACCCTAATCTCGAAATACGCCAACCCAACATCTACCATTGGAGACACCTATAGTACTCTTTTATAATCACCCAGTTACGTTGTGACGTTTGGTAGTACCCAAAGTGTTCCTCCGGTAAACGGGAGTTGCATAATCTCATAGTTATAGGAACATGTATAAGTCATGAAGAAAGCAATAGCAACATACTAAACGATCGGGTGCTATGCTAATGGAATGGGTCATGTCAATCAGATCATTCTACTAATGATGTGACCTCGTTAATCAAATAACAACTCCTTGTTCATGGTTAGGAAACATAACCATCTTTGATTAACGAGCTAGTCAAGTAGAGGCATACTAGTGACACTCTGTTGGTCTATGTATTCACACATGTATTATGTTTCCGGTTAATACAATTCTAGCATGAATAATAAACATTTATCATGATGTAAGGAAATAAATAATAACTTTATTATTGCCTCTAGGGCATATTTCCTTCATACACATCACATAAGCCTTGCAAGCATTATAACTAAGATGTTAGTTGTGAGATGATGTATTACGGAACGAGTAAAGAGACTTGCCAGGAACGAGATTGAACTAGGTATTGGATACCGACGATCGAATCTCGGGCAAGTAACATACCGATGACAAAGGGAACAACGTATGTTGTTATGCGGTCTGACCGATAAAGATCTTCGTAGAATATGTAGGAGCCAATATGGGCATCCAGGTCCCGCTATTGGTTATTGACCGGAGACGTGTCTCGGTCATGTCTACATTGTTCTCGAACCGTAGGGTCCGCACGCTTAACGTTACGATGACAGTTATTATGAGTTTATGCATTTTGATGTACCGAAGGTTTTTCGGAGTCCCGGATGTGATCACGGACATGACGAGGAGTCTCGAAATGGTCGAGACATAAAGATTGATATATTGGAAGCCTATGTTTGGACATCGGAAGTGTTCCGGGTGAAATCGGGAATTTTACCGGAGTACCGGGAGGTTACCGGAACCCCCCGGGAACCAAATGGGCCTTATTGGGCCTTAGTGGAAAGGTGAAAGGGGCAGCCCAAGGTGGGCTGCGCGCCACCCCTCTCCCCTAGTCCTATTAGGACTAGGAGAGTTGGCCGGCCACCTCTCTCCCTCTCTTTCTCCTTGGGAATCCTATTAGGAATAGGATTGGGGGGGGGTCCTACTCCCGGTAGGAGTAGGACTCCTGCGCCTCCCTAGCTTGGCCGGCCAGCCCTCCCCCTGTCAACCTTTATATACGGGGGCAGGGGGCACCTCTAGACACACAAGTTGATCCTTGAGATCGTTCCTTAGCCGTGTGCGGTGCCCCTTGCCACCAAATTCCACCTCGATCATACCGTTGTAGTGCTTAGGCGAAGCCCTGCGTCGGTAGTACATCAAGATCGTCACCACGCCGTCGTGCTGACGGAACTCTTCCTCGACGCTTTGCTGGATCGGAGCCCGAGGATCGTCATCGAGCTGAACGTGTGCTAAGAACTCGGAGGTGCCGGAGTAACGGTGCTTGGATCGGTCGGATCGGGAAGAAGACATACGACTACTTCCTCTACGTTGTGTCAACGCTTCCGTTACGATCTACAAGGGTACGTAGATCATACTCTCCCCCTCGTTGCTATGCATCACCATGATCTTGCGTGTGCGTAGGAAATTTTTTGAAATTACTACGTTCCCCAACACATTTCTCTTCCTGTTTGTTGCAGACGGCCTGGGCGCAATCTTGAGACAGAAGGTGCAGCAAGGCCTAATCAATCTGGTGCGAGTGTGCCCTAGGGCGCCTGGTATATCTCACCTCCTGTTCGCGGACGACACACTGCTGTTTTTTCGGGCAAATGTAGCAGAGGCCACGGAGATCAAGGATGCGTTGAGCAAGTATGCAAGGTGTAGGGGGAAGGTGATCAACCCCTCAATGCTCCATCTTGTTCGGTACCAAGTGTCGGCTGGACGACCAAACTGCTGTCACCTTAGAGCTCCAAGTGCAGAACCTGCATTTCGAGGAGAGGTACTTGGGACTGCGCACGCCAAGGGGTTGCATGTCAAAAGGGCGCTTCCAAAGTCCACAAGAGCAACTAACCAAAAGGATTATAGCATGGGGAGAAGATGCATCCCAAGGTGGGAAAGAGATTCTGATCAAGGCTGTGGCCCAATCCCTACCAACTTACATCATAGGGGGTCTTCCAATTACCGCGAAGTGTTTGTGATGATCTCACACGCATGGTTAGAAACTTCTGGTGATGAGCGAGGGAAGGGAAGAGGAAGACACATTGGCGCGCACGGGACACTTTGATAAAGTCAAAGGAGAAGGGCGGGCTTGGCTTCTGGGATTTTCGCCTTTTCAACCAAGCCCTACTCGCCCGGCAAGTGTGGCGACTCTTATCTAACCCCGATAGTTTGTGCGCGCAGGTTCTAAAAGCTCGCTACTACCCCGACGGCCGTCTGGAGGACACAGTCTTTTGTGGAAACGCCTCGTCTACTTGGCAGGCCATCGTCCATGGCCTCGAACTAGTCAAGAAGGGCATAATTTGGCACATTGGTGATGGAGCCTCGGTGCGCATATGGCGGGATCAGTGGATCCCCCACCCGCTAGCGAGAGGGCCTATCTCTCCCCAGGGTCGCTGCCGGCTCCGGCGTGTAAGCTAGCTGCTCGACGAGCATGGGAACTGGAAGGTGAACTTGCTACAGCAACATTTTCTCCCCGTGGATGTCATGGAGATTATGAAGCTTAAAGCTTCACCTCGCCGCACGGGCGACTTCATTGCTTGGGCGTCTGAGCGCTCGGGAGTCTTTTCGGTGCGAAGTGCGTACCGTCTCGCTCTTGATGAGCGCATGCTGCCATCTTCAGTCGCTGCGAGCAGGGCACTGGATGGGTGACGTGCCGTCTGGGCACTTATATGGAGGTGCCCTGCTCCACCAAAGGTGTGCATATTCGCTTGGAAACTTGTATCCAATTGTCTAGCCACTTGGGCAGACAAAAAAGCGAGAACATTGGAGGTTACTGATACATGTCCACTGTGTGCTATGGAACGAGAGGACACGTTCCATGTTTTCTGCAGGTGCCCCCGTGTTGTGGAACTGTGTCGAGCCATGGCGAAACATTGGAGCCTGCCGGACCTCAATTCTGTTAGGTCGACGGGTATCGAGTGGCTGTTCAACGTGTTGTACCCCATGCAGGTTGATGATCGCATGAGGGTCCTTATGGTGTTGTGGCGGGCATGGCATATTAGGAATGAAATCGTCCGTGAGAAGAGGCCACCCCCAGTGGGGGCTTCATGCCGATTTCTACTCAGCTATGAAGCATCTTTGGCTGCTATCCAGCGAGACCCAGACGGTGATCACATGAAGGGCAAGATGGTGCTGGCGCCCGCTGCGAGGAGGGCACCGGCAAGGCATCCGGAGTACGCGCCAGCGCCGGATAGCATGTGGCAGGCCCCCGCCCCTGGACGTGTTAAACTGAATGTCGATGGTTTGTACTGCCCCGCCTCTGGTGCTGCGGGTGCAGGCATGATCTTGAGGGACAGCAATGGAGCAATTATTTTCTCGGTGTGCAGAAACCTTCTCTTCTATGCAGATCCCTTGCAAGCGGAGTTGGCGGCTTGTCTCGAAGGCCTCAATTTTGCCATGCAATGGTCTCCTTTCCTTGTGGATGTGGAGATGGACAGCCCGATTGCTGTGCAGGCTATCCGGTCAATGAAGGAAGATAAATCGCAACATGCGATGATGATTACTGAAGCTAAGAGACTTCTTGGTGAAAGGGAAAGTTCAGTTGCTCATATTAGTAGGAGACAAAACTGTGTTGGGCATAGACTAGCTGAATTTGGCCGAGTAGAAGCTAGGACTGTCGTATGGTTAAAATCTGGACCTGCCAATGCACTGGAACTATGTATGGAGGATCTTCCTCCAAGCTGAGCAATGAAATTCCCTTTAACCCCGCAAAAAAATGTTTACTCTCTCTATACATTCCTCCACGCGCCACTTGCCTCCTTTGTGCGAGACAAGTCTGGCCGGCACCCCTCCTTCCCTCACCATCGTTGGCCATCGACAGGCATGACACAACGGGCCTGCGCCACGCCTCCCCTCCCCGTCGCCGCCCGTCGATATGCTGGTGGTAGCATTTTAGTCCTTCTAGCTGTCTCCTTCCAACTTTTGCAGGTCAAGAATCTCATCCTCCATTATGCTGATTATATTGGACTCAAAGTCAACTACAACAAATCTGTTCTGGTGCCCATCAACATACCTAATGACTCTATACCTGGTTTACTTGCAATTTTGGGATGTCAGCAGGGCAAGTTTCCTTTCACCTATTTGGGGCTTCCAATGAGTACTACATAGTCGAAGCTTGAGGACTTTTATCCATCATGCATAAAGAGTGAAAAGAAGGCTTTCAGGATGCTCTACCCTTCTTTCTTATTATGGCAGGCTGCTTTTGATTAAATCTGTCTTCTCAGCCTTGCCTTTCTTCTTCATGTGCACCCTTGCCTCGCCAGTTGGTGTCATCAAGCAGCTAAAAATAATACCTAAGGCAGTTTTATGGGGAAATTTTGGTAGGGAGGAAAGTGGAGTTGCTCTGGTGACCTAGGACAAGGTCAGTAAACCAAAATTGCATGGAGGATTGGGCATTTTTACACATTGTTGAACAACAAAGCATTGCTCATGAAAAATCTGTAGAAATTCTACAATGGAGAGGATCTTCCCTGGGTGAAGCTTATCTAGGAAGTGCACTACTCCCCTGTCCCATTGGACAAAAAGGTTGGATCATTTTGGTGGAAATCACGTCTCAGTTTGCTCCAAACCTTCAAACAAGCCTGCAAATTGTTAGTTCCCAGATCAAAACGTGAAGTAGCTAGCTTAGGAAAATAAGGACAGAGACGATGGTTTTGGTGCTGCCCAAATTCGCAAATTTTCAATCTCGTTTCCTTTACTTTATATATATGGCTCAATGAACCGACCTCACGTCCAACACGGCCTTCTAACTTGCCCAACACGACTGTGACCCAGACCACAAGTCAATCTGGTTTAGGACTCTACTTAACTCCTAGAGATTGGATGGAAAACGACTAAGGAATCACCTTATACTTCGGCTATCCTGTACAGACTCGGACGAACTCGATTTAGCCTAATATAGCATGTGATGTAACTCACATTCACCCCCCTAAGCACAAATGCGACTACTTAACAGCCACGACTCCAATCTTCTGGCGCATCTCCTGAAACTTCAGTCTTTCCAACGACTTCGTTAGTATATCTGCGAGTTGATCTTTAGTGCTGACATAATCCACCTCCACCTTGCCTTCTTGTACACATTCTCTGATGTAATGGTACCTTATATCAATGTGTTTGCTGCGATCATGATGAACGGGGTTTTTGCACAATGATATTGTGGATTTGTTATCAACTCTAAGCTTTACTTGTTTTGGCTGCTGGTTCATCAAATCAGCAAGGAGTCTACTGAGCCACACTCCTTGACATGCTGCTGTCGCCTCTGCAATGTATTCGGCTTCACAAGATGAGAGGGCAACCACCTTTTGCTTCTGCGATAACCAAGTGATTAGATTTTCTCCCAGAAAGTATGTAACGCCCGATGTACTCTTTCGGTCATCTACATCCCCTGCCAAGTCACTATCGCTATAGCCCACTAGAAGTGATTTGTCTTCCTTCTTCCTTGTGTACTTGCAGCCATACTTCAGAGTCCCTTTCACACATCTCAAAATGTGTTTCACAACAGTCAAATGCTCAGTGGTAGGGTTCTCCATGTACCTGCTTACTATGCCAACTGAGTATGCCAAATCTGGCCTAGTGTTCACAAGATATCGTAAACTTCCGACAATACTTCAGTACTCGGTTGAATCAACAGTCGGCTCCTTGCTCCTCTTGCTCAACTTCAGCCTCGCCTCCATAGGCATTTGCGAAGGATTACAATCCTCCATGCCACAATTCTGCAAGATCTTCAAGGCATATGCCTCCTGGCACAACGTGATCCCGTCTTTACTTTGACGCACCTCGATCCCGAGGTAATAGCTTAACAAGCCCAGATCACTCATTTTAAATAATTCCTTCATTTTCTTCTTGAACCTTCCAATTTCCCTTTCATCAGCTCCTATGATCAAGAGATCATCTACATACACGCCAATAAGGAGACAGTCTGAACCGGTGCCTCTCTTGTACATAGCGTGCTCAAGCAGACACTTCACAAAACCGAGTGAAATCAAGGTGCTATCAAGTTTGGTATTCCATGCCCTAGGTGCCTGCCGCAAGCCATACAAAGCTTTATGCAATTTGAATACTTTATGCTCTTCTCCTTTCTTGATAAAACCAGTGGGCTGCTTCACGTACACTTCTTCCTCTAGCTCTCCATTCAGAAACACATACTTCACATCCATATGGTGTAAAAACCAAGCTTCTTGGGCTGCTAGAGCAATCAACAACCGTACTGATTCCATTCGTGCAACTGGAGCAAATACTTCTTCAAAATCTACACCCTACTGCTGGACATATCCTTTGGCTACCAAACGAGCCTTATGCTTCACCACGGCACCCTCTGAGTCCTTTTTAACTTTGAAGACCCACTTGAGACCTATTGCTTTGTGCCCATCAGGAAGATTAACAAGACTCCATGTGTCATTATCCTGGATTGAACCAAGCTCGTCATCCATAGCTTTACGCCATGATTCTTCTTCATTCGCCTCCTCAAACGTGGCTGGTTCTTTTGTGATGAGTAGACACTCCCTTCTGACCTTTTTCATCCTCACTGGATTGATCTTCCGAAGAGCCTCCTTAGGGTAGAGATCTAGGACTCGCCGGAGTTTCACCGGCGTTGCTGCTCTTCCCGGAGTCCACTCAGGGGACCTAGCCACCGTGCTTTGTCCCACTGAACTTGGAGAGTCTTCATCTACTGTTGTGGACATTGTTGGCTGCTGCGTGTCGACCGTGGCACTAGGTGCTGCACCACCAGTAGCTGATCCTGTGTCGCCGTCTTCAGTCCACCATGGATCGTCCACCCACGGTGAGGAGCAGCTCGACGACCCATAACTTGGCACTTTTGTTTGTGCTGATGGAGTAGTCGGCGCACCGTCACCTAGGTCGTCGTCGACATCATGGCCATCTCCGTGCCCGTCGTCGTCATGGTCATGGCCTGCATGGTTGATGTGATTATATGTCACAACGAAAATATCATCACCTTGCGTGGGGCGATCTGCTACTACTGCGTCGTCCCAATTCCATGCCTTTTCTTCATCACATACTATGTCACGTGACACTTGCACTTTCTTCGTCACGGGATTGTAGACTCGATATGCTTTGGACCCGGCCTCATAACCGAGTAGGATAGTTGGGGAGCTCATGTCCGCCAACTTGCCAACATGCCCTCCCACGGTCTTCACATGTGCTATGCATCCGAACGTGCGGAGGTGATCAACTGTGGGTTTTCTGCCGCACCATGCTTCATACGGCGTTCTTCCGACAACACTCTTCGTCGGAGCTCTATTGAGTAAATACACTGCGGTAGTCACGGCTTCTCCCCAGAATTTTCCTGGCAATTTCTTGCTTTTCAGCATACTTCTTGCCATTGCAACTATGGTCTGATTTCTACGCTCCACAATGCCGTTTTGCTGCGGAGTATAGGGTGCCGTCAAGTACCGCTTAATGCCATGTTTCTCACAGTATGCCTTGAACTCATTAGAGTTAAATTCCCCACCACGATCTGTACGTAACGCTTTCAGCTTCTCTTCTGACTCCACTTCAGCGGCAGTCTTGATTTTCCTGAAAGATTCCAAAGCCTCATCTTTGGTCTTCAGTAGTACTAGCCACATGTACCGACTGAAATCATCAACAATCAGCAAGAAATACTTCTTCCCTGCAGGAGTCGCTGGTGTGATTGGTCCACACAAGTCACCATGAACAAGCTCCAGTACCTTTGAAGCTCTAAACTTTGCCTCCCTCGGGAACGCGGCTCGCCGCTGCTTGCCAACAAGGCAGCCATTGCACAGCTGATCAACATGATCAATACATGGCAGCCCTCGTACCATATTCTTCTGGCCGAGCTACCGTAGGGCATGGAAATTAAGATGCCCATAGCGTGAGTGCCACCTCCAAGCTTCTTCATCAAAGTTTGCCAATAGACACACTGGATCAGCACGGTCTAGGTTCAAAACATACAGCCTGTTCCTCAACCGCTTCACACGCATCATCAGTTTTCTCTCGCGATCATACCCCCATAGGTATCCATCCTCGAGCACAATTTTACACCCATGCTCCTCAAGCTGTCCTAGACTTATAATGTTTGTCTTTAGACGGGGGGTGTAATACACATCTGTAAGCACCTTGTGCTCACCACTTTTTGACTCAAAGATGACAGTCCCTTTACCTTTGATTGGGACCGTCGTGCCATCGCCAAACCTGACTGTTCCGTTGACTGCTGCACTCAACTCAGAGAACTGTGCACTGTCCCCTGTCATATGGTTGCTAGCGCATGTGTCCAAGTACCAAACATTGCCGGACCTCTTCTCTTCTTCCTCATGGAGATATACTTTTTTCTCCACAAGTGTGACGGTCTCGACTTCCTCTGGCTGCGTGTCATCCTCCGTGTACTCGCATATCTCACATAACAGGAGGTTCGCCGGATCGTCATCCTTGTCGCCTTTCTTGGCAACATATGCCCGCTCCTTTACGGGTTTCCGGCACTCCAACTTGAAGTGCCCCATCAGGCCACAATTGTGGCACTTTATCTTGCGCTTGTCGAATTTCCTTTTCTTTGGAGCACCGTCGGCACCGGTGCCCTTCTTGTTCTGATCTCGTGGTGCCCAGTCCTGCTTCGAGCCGCTGCCGGATGCCTCGTTGCGTCCCTTCTTTTCCCTTAAGCTTAGTGCTTGCCACTGTGCCAGGGTGAGCATTACTTGCTCATCATGCTTCGCATCTCCTTGGCTGTAACGCATACGTTCGTCGTGCGCCTTGTAGCGCCCGACTAGGTCGTCGATACTAAGCGTCGCCAAATCGACGCACTGCTCAGTTGCAGTCACGATCTGCATATACCGAGGAGGCGCAGCGCGCAAGAATCAACGGACAACAGATGTTTCAGTCAGATTTTCACCAAGCGCACGAATTCCGTTGACAGGTGTGACCACGCGTGATGCGAACGCATCTACGGTTTCAGCATCAGCCATCACCAGTGTCTCGTAATTCCTCAACATAGTTTGCAGGTTGGCCTGCTTCACACGAGCATGCCCCTCGTACAGAACCTTCAGGGTGTCCCATGCTTCTTTGGCTGTTTCCTTTGAGATCATATGCTGAAAGACATCCATTGGCATCACAGAGTAAATTGCTGATGCTGCCTGTCTATCCTTGCGATGTTCTGCTCCATCTTTCTTGAAAGCATCACCGCCGGGATTGACGGCGTCCCACAACTCATTGGCTCGGAGGGCGCACTCCATCAACACCTGCCAGACCTTGAAATTCTCATGATCGAATCGTGGGTACTGCGACTACTGCGACCCGGGCACTGCAAGTAATTTAGCGGCGCCAGACGCTTCTGCTGGGCTCTTCGTCTTGTCCCCCATCGCTGATGCAGGCTGCTTCTGGACGAGTTCCTCCTGTCCTGGGCGTGTTCTTTCCGCCCTGGATGAGTTCCTCCCGTCCTGGACGAGTACCTTCCGCCCCGGACTGCACGATCCTCGTCGATGAGTTCCTTCCGCCGAGAAGATACGTACACGCTGGCTGCTTCCACGCCGAAGCTCTGATTACCAATTGTTAGTTCCCAGATCAAAACGTGAAGTAGCTAGCTTATAGGAAAATAAGGACAGAGACGATGGTTTTGGTGCTGCCCAAATTCGCAGCTTTTCAATCTCGTTTCCTTTACTTTATATATATGGCTCAATGAACCGACCTCACGTCCAACACGGCCTTCTAACTTGCCCAACACGACGTGACCCAGACCAGAAGTCAATCTGGTTTAGGACTCTACTTAACTCCTAGAGATTGGATGGAAAACGACTAAGGAATCACCTTATACTTCGGCTATCCTGTACAGACTCGGACGAACTCGATTTAGCCTAATATAGCATGTGCTGTAACTCACAAAAATGTGTGGTCAATTCTGGTAGTACCATCCAGTTCTGGACTGATACTTGGACTGATGAGCCACTGCAACAAAAGCTCCCTGAACTTCACTCCTTTTCCAAAGATGAGGTCATTTCAATTAAGGACTTTGCTGAACACTCGGACTGGGTTGAGCACTTCCATCTGGCTCTTTCAAACCAAGCACATGAGCAGTTTCTACAACTCCATGACATTATTCCTGTTTTGACACCTTCAGAGAAAGACAAGTGGCAGTGCCTTGGACAACCTCAGAATTACTCTTCAATGAAAATGTACAAGCATTTGTTGGGGAACCAAGAGGGGCACACTTTCTTCAATCATATTTGGAGCACTTCTGCAGACTAAAGCATAATTATTTTTTCTGGTTAGTAGCCCATGACAGAGTTAGCACAAGATCCTTGATTCGAAGAGGGATGCAGTTGGATGATCCCTTCTGTCCAAATTGTAACCAAGAGGCTGAAGAAACACTCATGCACCTACTCTGGGATTGCAACTTTGCAAAGAAATATTGGGCCACTTTGATCCCTGTAAAAAAGAGAGGCACCTCTTTTTTTGAAGACACCTTGTTTTCCAAGGCCGAGCTACCGCCTCATTATTGCATGGAGATAACCATGTTGGGATGCTGGAGTATTTGGATTCAGAGGAATGGTCAAGTATTTAGAAACAGTCCAAATCGGAGATTCACTCTAAAGGAAGATCTAAAGCGACTCACGGTCAAGTTGAAGGATAAATATTCAGAAGAATTTCAGCAGTGGTTTACTAAAAAAAATAGTGCCATGATGAACATGTTCGCCAAAACTGGACTTGGCTAAGTCCTAGAACTGTTCTCTCTAGGTCTCTTTTGTTAGTTTTCTGTTCTTTTCACCTCCCCTTGTTGTAACATACTGGTGAACAATTGTTCTACGGGTGCGGTTTAAAAAAAAGGAACAGGAATGGTGACGACAGCGACGAACATGAGATGTAGTACGCGGGTGTGTGTGCACAGGTGGAGTAGTGGAAGCAGGATCGATGTGCCAGCGGCAGCGTTGTTGCTAAAGCATGACACCGCAAGAGCTATATTTTTTTTAACTAAATGAGGTAATTCTAAGACTTAGCACACTTTTTCAAGAAAACTTCAGAGCATGTACCTAGCGTAGATGTAGGGCAAAGTTCCCACCGGCGCTAACTCCTTGCACTATATTCACCCCATAGGATTATTGTTACTGAATACCGGTAGAAGGAATTCCCACTTAGAAAGATCTACCTTTTATCTGTATGAGAACAGTCACTACACATCATTGTTGGTATTTTGTTGCCCTGATAGAATGGCCTTCCTTTTTTCTATGTGAACTTCAGTGTCTAATATCACACAGAGTTGGTAATGTGGCGACAGAGATGGTCTGCGGTGAATATCAAGAGATTCAGGTAAAACTAGGGCGGTAGAGAAGAGGATGGCAACACATGGCATGGTTAGCGACGTGGGCGAAAATTGGCGTTGATATCCCTCGTGCAAGAGCACACTTTTGGACTCCACAAGTGTGTAAAAAGAGAGCATTCCATGCACAAATTAGGACTATATAACAAACTACATGTACACAATTTCATCTTATTTTATACAGTTTTCAGGAGGTCACGTTTTTGCATCTTTTTTACAAGCGAACATGGTATGGAAATGATGTAATGTATATCTATAAATCTGTCTATGCTTTCTAGGGACTTGGAAGTGTATTTGCAGGCACGACTAGTTGAAGATTTTAGTTTCCTGGTAGCACAGCGTCTTCACCGACGCCTCTTCTACTCTGCGCCTCATCGTGACAATCCACGTGAATCACGTCTTTCCTTGGTAATACTTGTTCACCAGTCTCTCTGAGTACTCTCCAAACGTAAGCGCTCCGTTTGGTGGAATCAACTGACAAGTTCACAAAAAACTGACATTAGTAGAACCAAAAAGGAGCGGACCAGCACCAAATGCAGGTTTATGTTCATTGCAAAAAAGAAGAGACGAAGTGAGGCAAGATTTTGATGGATAAATGACAAACCTCTTGGTGGTAAGGAATTTCACTTGGAAAGTTAAGCGTCTCATTCCTGCAAAATAATTATAAAAAAATGATTATTCTTTTAGTACATGTAAGCAGATGTTTAACAAACCCATAATAATCACCCAGTTCTTCCGGATCAATTAATACCGTACAAAATCTGATTCTGCTGGGTTTAGCTTAACTGGTCCAACTTGAAAACAGAAGTGCATTCACTATGGAGTGTAGATTCTAGTGTTTGCGCAGCACAGCGTACTGACTATTACTTTTAACGCAGAGGAACAAACACAGATAACATAGTCGATCAAATGGAAGCAAAACTACACTGTCCTCACAATTTTGAGTAGAAAGTTTGCACGTACCAATCTGGTTGCATGAACATTGCAAAAGTAGAGCGCTCAACATTTGAAGCATTCACACCGCTGGGTGCCTGAAAGTAGCAGCATCAGTATGAGAAGTTACAACCGTGGGAAATTTGGGACACTAATTACCTTGTACACTACAAAACTAGGTCAACTGTTAAGCTCTTTGACATAATACCTGTACACAGTGTGGAGTTGCACATAGACGACCTCTTGATAGTATTTCAGTAGTTTCCCCAATTTGGTAAGCTAATTCATCCTCCCCAAATGTAACCTACAATATATCCAACCAAAAGGCAAATAAACGCAGAGCTGTGAGGACAATTTTAACGTAGTTATTTAACCAACAGGTGTCAACACAGATTCTATGCAAAAATCTAACCAGCGAGGAACACAGCCGGTCCTAGTGTCTATTTCCCTGTGCAGGAAGCACAGGTATACCTTTTTTCTATAGATGTAATAATGTAAAGATGACTCTGCATAATTTACATTACATAGCTTATTATCTATATTTGACGAGAAAGCTACTGGAATTTGCAGGAACTTACCTTAACAACTCGGTCATCACGAGTCCGGATGTACAGCCCAGCTGCACTATCAGGACAGGGGACCTCCACTGAATTTTTCATAAACAGGCCACATGTAAGACCTGCATGAACAGACGAACTATTAGCTACAAAAAAAACTTCTTCAAGACAAAACCATAGCAAATGTTACAGCAACATGTACATGAAAAGAAATCCAGATAAGATGCGCATTACCAGTTAAAGACCCATGGTCAGTATGCCATCCACACCACGATGAAACAGAATCACCATCTTCTTTTTGTGTGCTGTCATATGGAGTAAGTTAATATCAATTTGTTACAACTAAAAACTGGAAAGGTTGGTTGAATGATCAAGAAAGAATTTAAGATTTGATCCAAGTGTAATATGCCTTTCCACAAGTGATAGTATAGTTTGCTAACGCTATTATTCTTGATGGACTGTTTAGAGGAAGTGCAGAAGCACCAAACCACAATAAACCATTCTAAATACTCTAAAAACTCCAACATAACTGAAGGTTACAAGGGTATTCACTATCTAGAGCAAATTAATTCTTTATATATGTATCTTCCATGAGTCATGTCATATGCTGGATGTACCTGAATTGTCTGGGGAAATAATACAGGAGACGCCCCTTGTGACACCTTGAACGGGAAATTGTCTGCTCAAGACTTTCACCATCATATGGTCCCACTCCGTGCTGCATTACTGCAAAACAGACAGATGTTGATCCATTTGACTAACTGGTAAACCAAACTTCAAAAGAAAGCACAATTAGAAGGCCGAGAATTAATATGGAGGTCACTATTTCCAAAAGACACTTACGGGTACCATATCCATGATTCCTATTTCCTATACCAATATTTTTCCTTCTGTATATTATAGTACAATGTGGTAGTTCATTAGATGCTCAAATTATTGCTCCGGTGTTGAAATAGTAGAACAATCAAGTTATCTCGGAAAAAATAACAGTTTAGCCAATAAAACTAGTGGAGATCTTACAAAGACAAATGGATGTTGTTTGTCCATTAAAAGCTTAAGAAAGTTACAAGTATCCCTCTAGAGTTATGTAGACACATTATTGCGTTGAAAAAATTTCATTACTGGCAATTCATAACAGAGTTTGCAACTGCTATTCAAATTCATAATACATTCTAAAAAGTTGGGTATTCAGATGGCCATTTCCTCCACAATTGTACACTGTTCATAGAATATTCTAGAACCAATATATGCATCGCGAGAAACAAATTTACTGTGTGGCAAATCTCCAGAGAACCATACTGAGTTACAGTACTATTTACACAGTACATACCGTAGAGATCACAATGACGAGCCAACATCAAGCCAACTTCCAACATTAGCTTTCCAAGAGCTTTAAATGCTGTAAATGAAAGAATGCGAGGGCAACTTTTAATGCACTGTGAATAAATAGTCATGAACTATTGCAGGAAGCTTTTCAACACCAGGACAGTCAGTCAAGTCATACCTATTTCAAGCTCAGGCAGATGATCAGCTGGCCAGATATTTGGTCGGCAGTACGATGGATACCTGTAGATTAAAGAAACATTAGATATCATGAAAAGGTAAACATAAGGCATAATATTGCAGCTCAAGAAGCATTTAGCAATATTAATATAAAAAATATAGAAGGGATTTATTTTTCTTTTCCTTGAGGAATTATTCAGAATAAGTAGCTAACACATCACACAATATTGAGTGATAGAAGACAATAACCGGCATTCAGATTTGATATGGACAGAGATCTCATCAAATATATTAGACTTGGGGCAATCTCATAGAACTAAATATTATCAGTAAACCAAGATGATATATTTTTATGTTAGAAGTATTATACCTAGTTACAAAGACATCGACTTGGGACAATCTCATAGACTAAATATTATCAGAACTGAGATGATATGTTTTTATGTTAGAAATATCATACCTACTTACAAGGACATCATCAGCAGTAGGGACATCCAAAATTGGGTTGGCATAGTAGGAGCCTTTGAATGTGTCTGCATGGATGATGAGAAATTACCTATGCGTTAAAATTATGCCAAGATATACAAGTTCTTCAAAAAAATAAAAATAAAACCAAAAAAAATACTCTTTTGCGTTCACTATAATAGTGTTGCAATCGATTTAATTTCATTAATGCAATAGCTAAGTTCATTTTGCTGACATTACACTAAGAATGCAAAGTGCAAACTTCACAATCTTGGAGGTGCAGAGTGAACTTGGGAATGAAGTTCAACAATACCCAAGGTCTTGATTCACTTTGCAATTATCATTCAGAAACTGACAGGAGAATGCATAATTACTTAATTATTACAAGGGGGAATGTTTACCGAGTTTCCCAGATTCAAGTTTCTCTTTCCCATGGCTCCAGCCGAAATTGTACCTGTGCAGTAGCCACAATAGTACATAAATCATTTTAAGCTAGTGATCTATGCACAAGCATCAATACTCACAGTGTGCTCACTGCTCACTGAGAAGTATCGAACTTGACATGAACAGAAGCACATATTGTATATCAACCAAAACTAGGATCTCTTAAGTCTGAAGTGCAGCAGTCATAACCGAATTCTTGATGGCAAAACCACATAACTGGTTACTGGTTACTACGTACCTGCTATCCGGGTCTTCAAGTCCTTTCTTCACATCTTCAGGGAGGTTTGCAACTCTGACAGACAGCAAATAAGAGACAGATGTCAGATACATTTCGCATTTGGGCACTGAACTGAACCCAGCACTGAAACGAGGGGCGAGAGACACGTATACATACTTCGGCGCCAAGTGCAGGAGCGTTCTCCTTAGAGCTGGGAAATCCGGCACCTGAACGCGCAAAAAGCAAAAAGGCACGCTTAAAATTCAGTTTGGCTGAAGGAATGAACCCCATGACTTGGCTCTGCCCGAATCGCCGTACGCAATCGCAAGGGACGGATACTTACGCCGGAAATGGAGATGATGCCGAGCCCGTCGGGGCCGAGCCCCTCCTCGATCTTGCCGCTCAGGTCCCTGTCCCGCTCCTGCACCCCCCGCCGCCGCCCGAATCGACGGCGTCAGTCTGTCAGTAAGAACCAGAGGAAGGACGAAAACAACCACCGCCGCGCGAGGCCAGGCGGGGCGAAGCGAAGGGGGGACGCGCACCTTGAGGTCGGCGAAGGGGATGGAGACCGTGCGGACGGACGGCGGCATGGCGGCGGCGCGGCAGCGGACACGGCGGGGCGCTCGGTCTCGGTGTCTGTCCCGGACGGCTGGTGCCCAAGTGGATCGCGCCCCCACGACACTGCCCACCTCCATCTATATCCCCCTCGCTGGCGCACGCGCCGGTCGCTGTCCCCCGACTGACGGAGGATGGCGTGCGGTTGCGCGGTGGTTTGGGTCGTTGGCGATGCGGCGCGGGGGTAAGAAGGAATCGAGTAATTGGGGGCAGTGGCACGGTGCCCGGCCCCGGCACGCCACCGCAGCGTTTGTGCCGTGTGCGCCGCCTCCGCCCGCCGGCCGCCGCCGCCTTTGTTATCTGCCGTTGCCACCTAATTTGCCCTCGCCACCGTGAAACTGAATCTTGTTTTTCCTTTTGGGAAAAGGCCAAATAGTAAAACGAGAAAGCTATATTCTTGCCGTCCGAATTTTTGCAACAGATCCGAACGATGTCGGAGTCGTTGGATCGTGATCGCCTGGCTATTGTTTTAGGTAGCGATTTGCGCGGCGGGACAGCTGGGCGTTGACCACGTTTTACTGGAAGGTTGCCGTTTCACGTTTTGTGAAAGGTCGCCGGTCGCCGCGATTTTAGCAGGGGCTTTTAATGGGAGGTTGCTGTGATTTTTGGGCGTTACCCATTTTCTCTCTCATTGTTGCACTTTTTTTAAGCCAAAAAATTACATTGTGAACAAGATTCAAACTCTGGACCAGTACATGATACAAAGAGGCACTGGCCACTACGCTAGCACAACCTTTGACACATTTTTGAACTACTTTTCTAATTTGTACGCTATACAAACAACAAATATTTTTTTGCCATTCAGAGTTGATCCTGGTTGCTAATAAACAGAGCAAAGGATACACCTTATCAAGACTTTGTACCTACACAAATGTTGATCCAAACAAATTGTTGAAACATACCCGCAGTAATTTTGATGTAAATCACATGGTAATTTACTTGACGTAGTCACAAATTACATGCAAGCACTGAGGTTACTTTCACTCTGGAGAAATTTTTATTGAACATTCGTTTTTTTTTTCGTAAGCAGGGGATGATGAGGATTCGTAAGAAATAATCTTAGATCAAGAAAAACAATGTTCAATCAATTCTAAAAACATGCTTCAGCGTGTACTTGATTTGGGAGGAGTTGAGTAGATTAGGAATGTCCAACGCCCATCCTCTTCTGCATCAATTTTGAAGAGTGGCAAGATCCACCATGTCACAACATAGTTACTATGCGCCATAGTTATCAACATGGTTATTTTGTAGTTATCGGGCTAGATGTACTATAGTTATCAACATAGTTATTTTGTAGTTATCGGGCAAGATCTACTATAGTTATCGGGCAATATCTACTATAGTTATCAACATGCTTACTATGCAGTTATCGGGCTAGATGTACTATAGTTATTAACATGGTTAATTTTTGCAGATATCAGGCTACATATGGTATAATACACCTCCGGTAGCTTATGCGTAAATAGTATGATATTTTACACACCACAGACATGATAACTCCTATTATTTAGGTAGCGATTTGCGCCGCGGGACAGCTCGGCGTTGACCATGTTTTACTGGAAAGTTGCCGTTTCACGTTTTGTGGGAGGTCGTCGGTCGCCGCGATTTTAGCAGGGGCTTTTAATGGGAGGTTACCGTGATTTTTGGGCGTTACCCATTTTCTCTCTCATTGTTGCACTTTTTTTAAGCCAAAAAATTACATTGTGAACAAGATTCGAACTCTGTACCAGTACATCTATACCAATATAAAAAGACCCAAAGGGGCAGATCCAACAAATCCCGGCCATCAAATCAGGTCAATCCAACGACTCAGACTGCTCCAATGGTGAGCGCTCAACATGTTTAGTGTGCAGTTAATATCATACCAAATATTAATGCCAATGCTAATCAGATAATTAATACGCAAATGATATCCTGCCTAATATTTACGTGTAATTAATATATTACCTAATATCAACGTACATTGCACGTACACATTTACTAGTGATACAAAGAGGCACTGGCCACTACCCTAGCACAACCTTTGACACATTTTTGAACTACTTTTCTAATTTGTACGTTGTACAGACAACAAATTTCCTTTGCCATTCAGAGTTGATCCTGGTTGCTAATAAACAGAGCGAAGGATCCACCTTATCGAGACTTTGTACCTACACAAATGTTGATCCAAACAAATTGTTGAAACATACCCGCGGTAATTTTGATGTAAATCACATGGTAATTTACTTGACGTAGTCACTGTTGGAAATATGCCCTAGAGGCAATAATAAATTGGTTATTATTATATTTCCTTGTTCATGATAATCGTTTATTATCCATGCTAGAATTGTATTGATAGGAAACTCAGATACATGTGTGGATACATAAACAACACCATATCCCTAGTAAGCCTCTAGTTGACTAGCTTGTTGATCAATAGATGGTTACCGTTTCCTAACCATGGAAATTGGATGTCGTTGATAACGGGATCACATCATTAGGAGAATGATGTGATGGACAAGACCCAATCCTAAGCCTAGCACAAGATCATGTAGTTCGTATGCTAAAGTTTTTCTAATGTCAAGTATCATTTCCTTAGACCATGAGATTGTGCAAATCCCGGATACCCGTAGGAGTGCTTTGGGTGTGCCAAACGTCACAACGTAACCGGGTGGCTATAAAGGTACACTACAGGTATCTCCGAAAGTATCTGTTGGGTTGGCACGAATCGAGACTGGGATTTGTCACTCCGTGTAAACGGAGAGGTATCTGTGGGCCCACTCGGTAGGACATCATCATAATGTGCACAATGTGATCAAGGAGTTGATCACAGGATGATGTGTTACGGAACAAGTAAAGAGACTTGCTGGTAACGAGATTGAACAAGGTATCGGGATACCGACGATCGAATCTCGGGCAAGTATCGTACCGCTAGACAAAGGGAATTGTATACGGGATTGATTAAGTCCTTGACATCGTGGTTCATCCGATGAGATCATCATGGAGCATGTGGGAGCCAACATGGGTATCCAGATCCCGCTGTTGGTTATTGACCGGAGAGTTGTCTCGGCCATGTCTGCATGACTTCCGAACCCGTAGGGTCTACACACTTAAGGTTCGATGACGCTAGGGTTATAGGGAAAGTATGTACGCGGTTACCGAATGTTGTTCGGAGTCCCGGATGAGATCCCAGACGTCACGAGGAGTTCCGGAATGGTCCGAAGGTAAAGATTGATATATAGGAAGTATGGTTTTGGCCACCGAAAGTGTTCCGGGCATCACCGGTAGTGTACCGGGACCACCGGAGGGGTCCGGGGGTCCACCAGATGGGGCCACCAGCCCCGGAGGCCTACATGGGCCAATAGTGGGAAGGGACCAGCCCCTAGGTGGGCTGGGGCGCCTCCCACCAAGGCCCAAGGCGCCTCCAAGAGGGGAAGGGGGCAAACCCTAGGCTCAGATGGGCCTAAGGCCCACCTAGTGGTGCGCACCCCTCTCTCCCCCCTTGGCCGCCCCTAGATGGGATCTAGGGCTGGCCGCCACCCCTAGGGAGGGAACCCTAGGTGGGGGCGCAGCCCCTCCCCTCCCCCTATATATAGTTGAGGTTTGGGATGCCCAACACATGTGATTTGCTCTTCCTGTTGGCGCAGCCCTACCCCTCTTCCCCCTCGTCTCTTGCGGTGCTTGGCGAAGCCCTGCTGGAGTACCACGCTCCTCCACCACCACCACGCCGTCGTGCTGCTGCTGGATGGAGTCTTCCCCAACCTCTCCTTCTCCCCTTGCTGGATCAAGGCGTAGGAGACGTCACCGGGCTGCACGTGTGTTGAACACGGAGATGCCGTCCGTTCGGCACTAGGATCATCGGTGATTTGAATCACGACGAGTACGACTCCACCAACCCCGTTCACTTGAACGCTTCCGCTTAGCGATCTACAAGGGTATGTAGATGCACTCTCCTTCGCTCGGCTAGATTACTCCATAGATTTATCTTGGTGATGCGTAGAAAATTTTGAATTTCTGCTACGTTCTCCAACAGTGGCATCATGAGCTAGGTCTATGCGTAGTTACTATGCACGAGTAGAACACAAAGTAGTTGTGGGCGTCGATATTGTCAATTTGCTTGCCATTACTAGTCTTATCTTGATTCGGCGGCATCGTGGGATGAAGCGGCCCGGACCGGCCTTACACGTACTCTTACGTGAGACTGGTTCCATCGACTGACATGCACTAGTTGCATAAGGTGGCTACCGGGTGTCTATATCTCCCACTTTAGTCGGATCAGATTTGATGAACAGGGTCTTTATGAAGGGTAAATAGAAATTGGCAATTCACGTTGTGGTTTTGGCGTAGGTAAAAAACGTTCTTGCTAGAAACCTATAGCAGCCACGTAAAAAACTTGCAACAACAATTAGAGGACGTCTAACTTATTTTTGCAGCAAGTATTTTGTGATGTGATATGGCCAAAGGATGTGATGAATGATATATGTGATGTATGAGATGATCATGTTCTTGTAATAGGAATCACTACTTGCATGTCGATGAGTATGACAACTGACAGGAGCCATAGGAGTTGTCTTAATTTATTTATGACCTGTG
Organism: Triticum monococcum; assembly: GCA_034509565.1. Lineage (NCBI taxonomy): Eukaryota > Viridiplantae > Streptophyta > Magnoliopsida > Poales > Poaceae > Triticum > Triticum monococcum. The sequence goes on along the minus strand of CM067841.1, from coordinate 604,142,236 downwards.
TGTCAATATAAACGTCATGTAATTACTTTACTTTATTGCTAACTGTTAGCTGTAGTAGTAGAAATAATAGTTGGCGAGACAACTTCATGAAGACGCGATGATGGAGATCATGGTGTCATGCCGGTGACAACGATTATCATGGAGCCCCGAAGATGGAGATCAAAAGGAGCAAAATGATATTGGCCATATCATGTCACTTTTTGATTGCATGTGATGTTTATCATGTTTTTGCATCTTATTTGCTTAGAACGACGGTAGTAAATAAGATGATCCCTCATTAGAATTTCAAGAAAGTGTTTCCCCTAACTGTGCGCCGTTGCGAAGGTTCATTGTTTCGAAGCACCATGTGATGATCGGGTGTGATAGATTCTAACGTTCTAATACAACGGGTGTTGACGAGCCTAGCATGTACAGACATGGCCTCGGGACACATGTGAAACACTTAGGTTGACTTGACGAGCCTAGCATGTACATACATGGCCTCGGAACACGGAGGACCGAAAGGTCGAGCATGAGTTGTATGGTAGATACGATCAACATGAAGATGTTCACCGATGATGACTAGTCCGTCTCATGTGATGATCGGACACGGCCTAGTTGACTCGGATCATGTAATCACTTAGATGACTAGAGGGATGTCTATCTGAGTGGGAGTTCATAAGATGAACTTAATTATCCTGAACATAGTCAAAAGGTCTTCGCAAATTATGTCGTGGCTCGCGCTTCAGTTCTACTGTTTAGATATGTTCCTGGAGAAAATTTAGTTGAAAGTTGATAGTAGCAATTATGCGGACTAGGTCCGTGAACTGAGGATTGTCCTCATTGCTTCATAGAAGGCTTGTGTCCTTAATGCACCGCTCAGTGTGCTGAACCTCGAACGTCGTCTGTGGATGTTGCGAACATCTGACATTCACATTTTGATAACTATGTGATAGTTCAGTTAAACGGTTTAGAGTTGAGGCACCGAAGACGTTTTGAAACGTCGCGAAACATATGAGATGTTTCGAGGGATGAAATTGGAATTTCAGGCTCGTGCCCACGTCAAGAGGTATAAGACCTCCGACGATTTTCTTAGCCTGCAAACTAAGGGAGAAAAGCTCAATTGTTGAGTTCGTGCTCAGATTGTCTGAGTACAACAATCATTTGAATCGAGTGGGAGTTGATCTTCCAGATGAGATAGTGATGTTTCTCCGAAGTCATTACCACCAAGCTGCTAGAGCTTCATGATGAACTATAATATATCAGGGACATATATGATGATCCTTGAGATATTCGCGATGTTTGACACCACAAAAGTAGAAATCAAGAAGGAGCATCAATTGTTGATGGTTGGTGAAACCACTAGTTTCAAGAAGGGCAAGGGCAAGAAGGGATACTTCATGAAACGGCAAATCAGCTGCTGCTCTAGTGAAGAAACCCAAGGTTGAACCCAAACCCGAGACTAAGTGCTTCTGTAATAAGGGGAACAGCCACTGGAGTAGAATTACCCTAGATACTTGGTAGATGAGAAGGCTGGCAAGGTCGATAGAAGTATATTGGATATACATTGTGTTAATGTGTACTTTACTAGTACTCCTAGTAGCACCATGGTATTAGATACCGGTTCGGTTGCTAAATGTTAGTAAACTCGAAATAAAAGGCTGCGGAGTAAACGGAGACTAGCTAAAGGTGAGGTGGCAATATGTGTTGGAAGTTTTTTCCAAGCTTGATGTGATCAAGCATCTCACGCTCCCTCTACCATCGAGATTGGTGTTTGCGTTGAGCATAGACATGATTGGATTATGTCTATCGCAATACGGTTGTTCATTTAAGGAGAATAATGGTTACTCTGTTTATTTGAATAATACCTTCAATGGTCTTGCACCTAAAAAGAATGGTTTTTTGAATCTCGATCGTAGTGATACACATGTTCATGCCAAAAGATATAAGATAGTAATGATAGTACCACCTACTTGTGGCACTGCCACGTAAGTCATATCGGTATAAAACGCATGAAGAAGCTCCATGTTGGTGGATCTTTGGGCTCACTCGTTTTTGAAAAATTTGAGACATGCGAACCATGTCTATTGGTGTATATGCATGAAGAAAATCCATGCAAATGGACCATTTGGACTCACTTGATTTTGAATCAATTGAGACATGCAAATCATACCACATGGGCAAGATGACTGAAAGCCTTGTTTTCAGTAAAATGGAACTAGAAAGCAACTTGTTGGAAGTAATACATTTTGATGTGTGCAGTCCAATGAGTGCTGAGGCATGTAGTGGATATCGTTATGTTCTTACTTCACAGATGATTTGAGTAGATGTTGAGTACATTTACTTGATGAATCACAAGTCTGAATTATTGAAAGGTTCAGTAATTTCAGGGTGAAGTTGAAAGATCGTCGTGACAAGAGGATAAAATATCTATGATATGATCATAGAGATGAATATCTAAATTACGAGTTTGGCACAGAATTAAGACATTGTGGAAATTGTTTCACAACTAATACAGCCTGGAACACCATAGTGTGATGGTGTGTCCGAACATCATAACTGCACCCTATTGGATATGATGCATACCATGATGTCTCTTATCGAATTACCACAATAGTTTATGGGTTAGGCATTAGAGACAACCACATTCACTTCAAATAGGGCACCACATAATTCTGATGAGATGACACCGTATGAACTATGGTTTAGAGAAACCTAAGCTGTCATTTCTTAAAAAAATTGGGGCTGCGACGCTTATGTGAAAAGTTGCAGGCTGATAAGCTCGAACCCAAAGCGGATAAATGCATCTTCATAGGACACCCAAAATAGTTGGGTATACCTCCTGTCTCAGATCCAAAAGCAATAAGGGATTATTTCTAGAATCGGGTCCTTTCTCGAGGAAAAGTTTCTCTCGAAAGAATTGAGTGGGAGGATGGTGGAGACTTGATGAGGTTATTGAACCGTCTCTTCAACTAGTGTGTGGCAGGGCACAGGGAGTTGTTCCTGTGGCACCTACACCAATTGAAGTGGAAGCTTATGATAGTGATCATGAAACTTCAGATCAAGTCATTACCAAACCTCGTGGGATGACAAGGATGCGTAGTACTTCAGAGTGGTACGTAATCCTGTCTTGAAAGTCATGTTGCTAGACAACAATGAACCTACGAGCTATGGAGAAGCGATGGTGGGCCTGGATTCCAAAATGGCTCGAGGCCATATAATCCGAGAGAGGATCCATATATGAAAACAAAATGTAGACTTTGGAAGAACTACTTGATGGTCGTAAGGCTGTTAGGTACATATGGATTTTTAAAAGGAAGACGGACAATAATGGTAAGTATCACCATTAAGAAAGCTCGACTTGTCGTTAAGATGTTTTTTTCTGACAAGTTCGAGGAGTTGACTATGATGAGAATTTCTCGCCCGTAGCGATGCTTAAGTCTGTCGGAATCATGTTAGCATTAGCTGTATTTTTCGATTAATCTTACAGATGGATGTCAAAACAAGTTTTCTTACCAAGTTTTCGTAAGAAAAGTTGTATGTGATACAATAGAAGGTTTTGTCAATCCTGAAAGATGCTAACAAGTATGCAAAGCTCCAGCAATCCTTCTAAGGACTGGAGTAAGCATCTCGGAGTTGGAATGTATGCTTTGATGAGATGATCAAAGATTTTGGATGTATGCAAAGTTTATGAGAAACTTGTATTTCCAAAGAAGTGAGTGGGAGCACTATAGAATTTCTGATGAATATATGTTGTTGACATATTGTTGATCGGAAATGACGTAGAATTTATGGAAAGCATATAGGGTTATTTGGAAAGTGTTTTTCAATGGAAAGCCTGGATTAAACTACTTGAACATTGAGCATCAAGATCTATAAGGATAGATCAAAACGCTTAATGGTACTTTCAAATGAGCACATACCTTGACATGATCTTGAAGGTGTTCGAGATGGATCAGTCAAAGAAGGAGTTCTTGCCTGAGTGGTAAGGTATGAAGTTAAGACTTAAAGCTCGACCACGGCAGAAGAAAGAGGAAGGACGAAGGTCGTCCCCTATGCTTTTTTCATAGGCTCTATACGGTATGCCATGCTGAGTACCGCACCTGATGTGTGCCTTGCCGCATGTCTGGCAACAGGGTACAAAGGTGATCTAGGAGTAGATCACCAGATAGCGGTCAAAATTATCCTTAGAGGAATAAGGATATGTTTCTCGTTTATGGAGGTGATAAAGAGTTCGGCGTAAAGGGTTACGTCGATGCAAGCTTTAACACCTATCCGGATGACTCTGAGTAGCAAACCGGGCACGTATAGTAGAACAGTTATTTGAAATGGCTCCAAATATAGCGTAGTAGCTGCATCTACAAGATGACATAGAGATTTGCGAAGTACATACGAATCTGAATGTTGAAGACCCGTTGACTAAAACCTCTCTCACAAGCACAACATGATCAAACCCAGAACTCATTGAGTGTTAATCACATGGTAATGTGAACTAGATTATTGACTCTAGTAAACTCTTTGGGTGTTAGTCACATGGGGATGTGACCTTGAGTGTTAATACATATCGATGTGAACTGGATTATTGACTCTAGTGCAAGTGGGAGACTGTTGGAAATATGCACTAGAGGCAATAATAAATTGGTTATTATTATATTTCCTTGGTCATGATAATCGTTTATTATCCACGCTAGAATTGTATTGATAGAAAACTCAGATACATGTGTGGATACATAGACAACACCATGTCCCTAGTAAGCCTCTAGTTGACTAGCTCGTTGATCAATAGATGGTTACGGTTTCCTAACCATGGACATTGGATGTCGTTGATAACGGGATCACATCATTAGGAGGAGGATGTGATGGACAAGACCCAATCCTAAGCCTAGCACAAGATCATGTAGTTTGTATGCTAAAGCTTTTCTAATGTCAAGTATAATTTCCTTAGACCATGAGATTGTGCAACTCTCGGATACCGTAGGAGTGCTTTGGGTGTGCCAAACGTCACAACGTAACTGGGTGGCTATAAAGGTACACTACAGGTATCTCGGAAAGTGTCTGTTGGGTTGGCACGAATCGAGACTGGGATTTGTCACTCCGTGTAAACAGAGAGGTATCTCTGGGCCCACTCGGTAGGACATCATCAAAATGTGCACAATGTGATCAAGGAGTTGATCACAGGATGATGTGTTACGGAACGAGTAAAGAGACTTGCCGGTAACGAGATTGAACAAGGTATCGGGATACCGACGATCGAATCTCGGGCAAGTATCGTACCGCTAGACAAAGGGAATTGTATACGGGATTGATTAAGTCCTTGACATCGTGGTTTATCCGATGAGATCATCGTGGAGCATGTGGGATCCAACATGGGTATCCAGATCCCGCTGTTGGTTATTGACCGGAGAGTTCTCGGCCATGTCTGCATGACTTCCGAACCCGTAGGGTCTACACACTTAAGGTTCGATGACGCTAGGGTTATAGGGAAAGTATGTACGCGGTTACCGAATGTTGTTTGGAGTCCCGGATGAGATCCCGGACGTCACGAGGAGTTCCGGACCGAAGGTAAAGATTGATATATAGGAAGTATGGTTTTGGCCACCGGAAGTGTTCCGGGCATCACCGGTAGTGTACCGGGACCACCGGAGGGGTCCGGGGGTCCACCAGGTGGGGCCACCAGCCCCGGAGGCCTACATGGGCCAATAGTGGGAAGGGACCAGCCCCTAGGTTGGCTGGGGCACCTTCCACCAAGGCCCAAGGTGCCTCCAAGAGGGGAAGGGGGCAAACCCTAGGCTCAGATGGGCCTAAGGCCCACCTAGTGGTGCGCCCCCCTCTCCCCCCCCTTGGCCGCCCCTAGATGGGATCTAGGGTTGGCCGCCACCCCTAGGGAGGGAACCCTAGGTGGGGGCGCAGCCCCTCCCCTCCCCCTATATATAGTTGAGGTTTGGGGCTGCCCAACACATGTGATTTGCTCTCCCTGATGACGCAGCCCTACCCCTCTTCCTCCTCGTCTCTTGCAGTGCTTGGCGAAGCCCTGCTGGAGTACCACGCTCCTCCACCACCACCACGCCGTCGTGCTGCTGCTGGATGGAGTCTTCCCCAACCTCTCCTTCTCCCCTTGCTGGATCAAGGCGTATGAGACGTCACCGGGCTGCATGTGTGTTGAACACGGAGGTGCCGTCCGTTCGTCACTAGGATCATCGGTGATTTGAATCACGACGAGTACGACTCCATCAACCCCGTTCACTTGAATGCTTCCGCTTAGCGATCTACAAGGGTATGTAGATGCACTCTCCTTTCCTCGTTGCTAGATTACTCCATAGATTGATCTTGGTGATGCGTAGAAAATTTTGAATTTCTGCTACGTTCCCCAACAGTCACAAATTACATGCAAGCACTGAGGTTACTTTCACTCGGGAGAAATTTTTATTGAACATTCGTTTTTCATATATTTTCGTAAGCAGGCGATGATGAGGATTCGTAAGAAATAATCTTAGATGAAGAAAAACAATGTTCAATCAATTCTGAAAACATGCTTCAGTGTGTACTTGATTTGGGAGGAGTTGAGTAGATTAGGAATGTCCAACGTGTTGGGGAACGCAGTAATTTCAAAAATTTTCCTACGCACACGCAAGATCATGGTGATGCACAGCAACGAGAGGGGAGAGTGTTGTCTACGTACCAACGCAGACCGACTGCGGAAGCGATCACACAACGTAGAGGAAGTAGTCGTACGTCTGCTTCCCGATCCGACCGATCCAAGCACCGTTACTCCGGCACCTCCGAGTTCTTAGCACACGTTCAGCTCAATGACGATCCCCGGGCTCCGATCCAGCAAAGCTTCGGGGAGGAGTTCCGTCAGCACGACGGCGTGGTGACGATCTTGATGTACTACCGACACAGGGCTTCGCCTAAGCACTACAACGGTACGATCGAGGTGGAATTTGGTGGCAGGGGGCACCGCACACGGCTAAGGAGCGATCTCAAGGATCAAGTTGTGTGTCTATGGGGTGCCCCCTGCCCCCGTATATAAAGGCCAGGGGCAGGGGGTTCGGCCGGCTAGGAGGGAGGCGCAGGGAGGAGTCCTACTCCCACCGGGAGTAGGACTCCTCCCCTCCAATCCTATTCCAACTAGGACTCTTGGGGGGGGGGGGAGGAGAAAGAGGGGGCCGGCCCACCTCTCCTAGTCCTACTAGGACTTGGGGAAGGGGGGCGCCGGCTAGGCTTGTGGGCTGCCTCTCCTCTCTTTTCCACTAAGGCCCAATAGGCCCATTAGCCTCCCGGGGGGTTCCGGTAACCCTCCCGGTAATCCGGTAAAATCCCGATTTCACCCGGAACGCTTCCGGTGCCCAAACATAGGCTTCCAATATATCAATCTTTACGTCTCGACCATTTCGAGACTCCTCGTCATGTCCGTGATCTCATCCGGGACTCCGAACAACCTTCGGTACATCAAAATGCATAAACTCATAATAACTGTCATCGTAACGTTAAGCGTGCGGACCCTACGGTTCGAGAACAATGTAGACATGACCGAGACACGTTTCCGGTCAATAACCAATAGCGGGACCTGGATGCCCATATTGGCTCCTACATATTCTACGAAGATCTTTATCGGTCAGACCGCATAACAACATACGTTGTTCCCTTTGTCATCGGTATGTTACTTGCCCGAGATTCGATCGTCGGTATCCAATACCTAGTTCAATCTCGTTACCGGCAAGTCTCTTTACTCGTTTTGTAATACATCATCTCACAACTAACTTATTAGTTGCAGTGCTTGCAAGGCTTATGTGATGTGCATTACCGAGAGGGCCCAGAGATACCTCTCCGACAATCGGAGTGACAAACCCTAATCTCGAAATACGCCAACCCAACATCTACCATTGGAGACACCTGTAGTACTCCTTTATAATCACCCAGTTACGTTGTGACGTTTGGTAGTACCCAAAGTGTTCCTCCGGTAAACGGGAGTTGCATAATCTCATAGTTATAGGAACATGTATAAGTCATGAAGAAAGCAATAGCAACATACTAAACGATCGGGTGCTATGCTAATGGAATGGGTCATGTCAATCAGATCATTCTACTAATGATGTGACCTCGTTAATCAAATAACAACTCCTTGTTCATGGTTAGGAAACATAACCATCTTTGATTAACGAGCTAGTCAAGTAGAGGCATACTAGTGACACTCTGTTGGTCTATGTATTCACACATGTATTATGTTTCCGGTTAATACAATTCTAGCATGAATAATAAACATTTATCATGATGTAAGGAAATAAATAATAACTTTATTATTGCCTCTAGGGCATATTTCCTTCAGTCTCCCACTTGCACTAGAGTCAATAATCTAGATTACACTGTAATGATTCTAACACCCATGGAGCCTTGGTGCTGATCATGTTTTGCTCGTGGAAGAGGCTTAGTCAACGGGTCTGCAACATTCAAATCCGTATGTATCTTGCAAATCTCTATGTCTCCCACCTGGACTAAATCCCGGATGGAGTTGAAGCGTCTCTTGATGTGTTTGGTCCTCTTGTGAAATCTGGATTCCTTTGCCAAGGCAATTGCACCAGTATTGTCACAGAAGATTTTCATTGGACCCGATGCACTAGGTATGACACCTAGATCGGATATGAACTCCTTCATCCAGACTCCTTCGTTTGCTGCTTCCGAAGCAGCTATGTACTCCGCTTCACATGTAGATCCCGCTACGACGCTTTGTTTAGAACTGCACCAACTGACAGCTCCACCGTTTAAAGTAAACACGTATCCGGTTTGCGATTTAGAATCGTCCGGATCAGTGTCAAAGCTTGCATCAACGTAACCTCTTACGGTGAGCTCTTTGTCACCTCCATATACGAGAAACATATCCTTAGTCCTTTTCAGGTATTTCAGGATGTTCTTGACCGCTGTCCAGTGATCCACTCCTGGATTACTTTGGTACCTCCCTGCTAAACTTATAGCAAGGCACACATCAGGTCTGGTACACAGCATTGCATACATGATAGAGCCTATGGCTGAAGCATAGGGAACATCTTTCATTTTCTCTCTATCTTCTGCATTGGTCGGGCATTGAGTTTGACTCAACTTCACACCTTGTAACACAGGCAAGAACCCTTTCTTTGCTTGATCCATTTTGAACTTCTTCAAAATCTTGTCAAGGTATGTGCTCTGTGAAAGTCCAATTAAGCGTTTTGATCTATCTCTATAGATCTTTATGCCTAATATGTAAGCAGCTTCCCCGAGGTCTTTCATCGAAAAACTTTTATTCAAGTATCCCTTTATGCTATCCAGAAATTCTATATCATTTCCAATCAGCAATATGTCATCCACATATAATATCAGAAATGCTACAGAGCTCCCACTCACTTTCTTGTAAATACAGGCTTCTCCAAAAGTCTGTATAAAGCCAAATGCTTTGATCACACTATCAAAGCGTTTATTCCAACTCCGAGATGCTTGCACCAGTCCATAAATGGATCACTGGAGTTTGCATACTTTGTTAGCTCCTTTTGGATCGACAAAACCTTCTGGTTGCATCATATACAACTCTTCTTCTAGAAATCCATTCAGGAATGCAGTTTTGACATCCATCTGCCATATTTCATAATCATAAAATGCGGCAATTGCTAACATAATTCTGACGGACTTAAGCATCGCTACGGGTGAGAAAGTCTCATCGTAGTCAACCCCTTGAACTTGTCGAAAACCTTTTGCAACAAGTCGAGCTTTATAGACAGTAACGTTACCGTCAGCGTCAGTCTTTTTCTTGAAGATCCATTTATTCTCAATTGCTTGCCGATCATCGGGCAAGTCAACCAAAGTCCATACTTTGTTCTCATACATGGATCCCATCTCAGATTTCATGGCCTCAAGCCACTTTGCGGAATCTGGGCTCACCATCGCTTCTTCATAGTTCGTAGGTTCATCATGATCTAGTAGCATGACTTCCAGAACTGGATTACCGTACCACTCTGGTGCGGATCTCACTCTGGTTGATCTACGTGGTTCAGTAGAATCTTGCCCTGAAGTTTCATGATCATCATCATTAGCTTCCTCACTGATTGGTATAGGTGTCGCAGAAACAGTTTTCTGTGATGTACTATTTTCCAACAAGGGAGTAGGTACAGTTACCTCGTCAAGTTCTACTTTCCTCCCACTCACTTCTTTCGAGAGAAACTCCTTCTCTAGAAATGATCCATTCTTAGCAACGAATGTCTTGCCTTCGGATCTGTGATAGAAGGTATACCCAACAGTTTCCTTTGGGTATCCTATGAAGACACATTTCTCAGCTTTGGGTTCAAGCTTATCAGGTTGAAGCTTTTTCACATAAGCATCGCAGCCCCAAACTTTAAGAAACGACAACTTTGGTTTCTTGCCAAACCATAGTTCATAAGGCGTCGTCTCAACGGATTTTGATGGTGCCCTATTTAACGTGAATGCGGCCGTCTCTAAAGCATAACCCCAAAATGATAGCGGCAAATCAGTAAGAGACATCATAGATCGCACCATATCTAGTAAAGTGCGATTACGACGTTCGGACACACCATTACGCTGTGGTGTTCCGGGTGGCGTGAGTTGCGAAACTATTCCACAATTTTTCAAATGTACACCAAACTCGTAACTCAAATATTCCCCTCCACGATCAGATCGTAGAAATTTTATTTTCTTGTTACGATGATTTTCAACTTCACTCTGAAATTCCTTGAACTTTTCAAATGTTTCAGACTTATGTTTCATTAAGTAGATATACCCATATCTGCTTAAATCATCTGTGAAGGTGAGAAAATAACGATATCCGCCGCGAGCCTCAATATTCATCGGACCACATACATCGGTATGTATGATTTCCAACAAATCTGTTGCTCTCTCCATAGTACCGGAGAACGGTGTTTTAGTCATCTTGCCTATGAGGCACGGTTCGCAAGTACCAAGTGATTCATAATCAAGTGATTCCAAAAGCCCATCAGTATGGAGTTTCTTCATGCGCTTTACACCGATATGACCTAAACGGCAGTGCCACAAATAAGTTGCACTATCATTATTAACTTTGCATCATTTGGCTTCTACATTATGAATATGTGTATCACTATCTTCGAGATTCAACAAGAATAGACCACTCTTCAAAGGTGCATGACCATAAAAGATATTATTCATATAAATAGAACAACCATTATTCTCTGATTTAAATGAATAACCGTCTCGCATTAAACAAGATCCAGATATAATGTTCATGCTCAACGCTGGCACCAAATAACAATTATTTAGGTCTAGTATTAATCCCGAAGGTAGATGTAGAGGTAGTGTGCCGACCGCGATCACATCGACTTTGGAACCGTTTCCCACGCGCATCGTCACCTCGTCCTTTGCTAGTGTCCGCTTATTCCGTAGTCCCTGTTTCGAGTTGCAAATATTAGCAACAGAACCAGTATCAAATACCCAGGTGCTACTGCGAGCTCTGGTAAGGTACACATCAATAACATGTATATCGCATATACCTTTGCTCACTTTGCCATCCTTCTTATCCGCCAAATACTTGGGGCAGTTTCGCTTCCAGTGACCAGTCTGCTTGCAGTAGAAGCACTCAGTTTCAGGCTTAGGTCCAGACTTGGGTTTCTTCTCCTGAGCAGCAACTTGCTTGCTGTTCTTCTTGAAGTTCCCCTTCTTCTTCCCTTTGCCCTTTTTCTTGAAACTAGTGGTTTTGTTAACCATCAACACTTGATGCTCCTTCTTGATTTCTACCTCCGCAGCTTTTAGCATTGCGAAGAGCTCGGGAATAGTCTTGTTCATCCCTTGCATATTATAGTTCATCACGAAGCTCTTGTAGCTTGGTGGCAGTGATTGGAGAATTCTGTCAATGACGCAATCATCTGGAAGATTAACTCCCATCTGAATCAAGTGATTATTATACCCAGAAATTTTGAGTATATGCTCACTGACAGAACTGTTCTCCTCCATCTTGCAGCTATAGAACTTATTGGAGACTTCATATCTCTCAATTCGGGCATTTGCTTGAAATATTAACTTCAACTCCTGGAACATCTCATATGCTCCATGACGTTCAAAACGTCGTTGAAGTCCCGATTCTAAGCCGTAAAGCATGGCACACTGAACTATCGAGTAGTCATCAGCTTTGCTCTGCCAGACGTTCATAACATCTGGCGTTGCTCCAGTAGCAGGCCTGTCACCCAGCGGTGCTTCCAGGACGTAATTCTTCTGTGCAGCAATGAGGATAATCCTCAGGTTACGGACCCAGTCCGTGTAATTGCTACCATCATCTTTCAACTTTGCTTTCTCAAGGAACGCATTAAAATTCAACGGAACAACAGCACGAGCCATCTATCTACAAGCAACATAAACAAGCAAGATACTATCAGGTACTAAGTTCATGATAAGTTTAAGTTCAGTTAATCAAATTACTTAGGAACTCCCACTTAGATAGACATCCCTCTAATCTTCTAAGTGATCACGTGATCCAAATCAACTAAACCATAACCGATCATCACGTGAGATGGAGTAGTTTTCAATGGTGAATATCGTCATGTTGATCATATCTACTATATGATTCACGCTCGACCTTTCGGTCTCTGTGTTCCGAGGCCATATCTGCATATGCTAGGCTCGTCAAGTTTAACCTGAGTATTCTGCGTGTGCAAAACTGGCTTGCACCCGTTGTAGATGGATGTAGAGCTTATCACACCCGATCATCACGTGGTGTCTGGGCACGACGAACTTTGGCAACGGTGCATACTCAGGGAGAACACTTCTTGATAATTTAGTGAGAGATCATCTTATAATGCTACCGTCAATCAAAGCAAGATAAGATGCATAAAAGGATAAACATCACATGCAATCAATATAAGTGATATGATATGGCCATCATCTTGTGCCTGTGATCTCCATCTCCGAGGCACCGTCATGATCACCATCGTCACCGGCGCGACACCTTGATCTCCATCGTAGCATCGTTGTCGTCTCGCCAATCTTATGCTTCCACGACTATTACTACCGTTTAGTAATCTAGTAAAGCATTACATCGCGATTGCATTGCATACAATAAAGTGACAACCATATGGCTCCTGCCAGTTGCCGATAACTTAGTTACAAAACATGATCATCTCATACAATAAAATCAGCATCATGCCTTGACCATATCACATCACAACATACCCTGCAAAAACAAGTTAGACGTCCTCTACTTTGTTGTTGCAAGTTTTACGTGGCTGCTACGGGCTTAAGTAAGAGCTCATCTCACCTACGCATCAAAACCACAACGATAGTTCGTCAAATAGACTCCGTTTTAACCTTCTCAAGGACCGGGCGTAGTCACACTTGGTTCAACTAAGGTTGGAGAGACAGTCTTCCGCAAGCCATCTATGTGCAAAGCACGTCGAGGGAACCGGTCTCGCGTAAGAGTACGCGTAAGGTTGGTCCGGATCGTCTCAACCAACAATACCGCCGAACCAAAGTATGACATGCTGGTAGGCAGTATGACTTGTATCGCCCACAACTCACTTGTGTTCTACTCGTGCATATAACATCAAACCATAAAACCTAGGCTCGGATGCCACTGTTAGGGAACGCAGTAATTTCGAAAATTTTCCTACGCACACGCAAGATCATGGTGATGCACAGCAACGAGAGGGGAGAGTGTTGTCTACGTACCAACGCAGACCGACTGCGGAAGCGATCACACAACGTAGAGGAAGTAGTCGTACGTCTGCTTCCCGATCCGACCGATCCAAGCACCGTTACTCCGGCACCTCCGAGTTCTTAGCACACGTTCAGCTCGATGACGATCCCCGGGCTCCGATCCAGCAAAGCTTCGGGGAGGAGTTCCGTCAGCACGACGGCGTGGTGACGATCTTGATGTACTACCGACGCAGGGCTTCGCCTAAGCACTACAACGGTATGATCGAGTTGGAATTTGGTGGCAGGGGGCACCGCACACGGCTAAGGAGCGATCTCAAGGATCAAGTTGTGTGTCTATGGGGTGCCCCCTGCCCCCGTATATAAAGGCCAGGGGCAGGGGGTTCGGCCGGCTAGGAGGGAGGCGCAGGGAGGAGTCCTACTCCCACCGGGAGTAGGACTCCTCCCCTCCAATCCTATTCCAACTAGGACTCTTGGGGGGGGAAGGAGAAAGAGGGGGCCGGCCCACCTCTCCTAGTCCTACTAGGACTTGGGGAAGGGGGGGCGCCGGCTAGGCTTGTGGGCTGCCTCTCCTCTCTTTTCCACTAAGGCCCAATAGGCCCATTAGCCTCCCGGGGGGTTCCGGTAACCCTCCCGGTAATCCGGTAAAATCCCGATTTCACCCGGAACGCTTCCGGTGCCCAAACATAGGCTTCCAATATATCAATCTTTACGTCTCGACCATTTCGAGACTCCTCGTCATGTCCGTGATCTCATCCGGGACTCCGAACAACCTTCGGTACATCAAAATGCATAAACTCATAATAACTGTCATCGTAACGTTAAGCGTGTGGACCCTACGGTTCGAGAACAATGTAGACATGACCGAGACACGTTTCCGGTCAATAACCAATAGCGGGACCTGGATGCCCATATTGGCTCCTACATATTCTACGAAGATCTTTATCGGTCAGACCGCATAACAACATACGTTGTTCCCTTTGTCATCGGTATGTTACTTGCCCGAGATTCGATCGTCGGTATCCAATACCTAGTTCAATCTCGTTACCGGCAAGTCTCTTTACTCGTTCCGTAATACATCATCTCACAACTAACTTATTAGTTGCAGTGCTTGCAAGGCTTATGTGATGTGCATTACCGAGAGGGCCCAGAGATACCTCTCCGACAATCGGAGTGACAAACCCTAATCTCGAAATACGCCAACCCAACATCTACCATTGGAGACACCTGTAGTACTCCTTTATAATCACCCAGTTACGTTGTGACGTTTGGTAGTACCCAAAGTGTTCCTCCGCTAAACGGGAGTTGCATAATCTCATAGTTATAGGAACATGTATAAGTCATGAAGAAAGCAATAGCAACATACTAAACGATCGGGTGCTATGCTAATGGAATGGGTCATGTCAATCAGATCATTCTACTAATGATGTGACCTCGTTAATCAAATAACAACTCCTTGTTCATGGTTAGGAAACATAACCATCTTTGATTAACGAGCTAGTCAAGTAGAGGCATACTAGTGACACTCTGTTGGTCTATGTATTCACACATGTATTATGTTTCCGGTTAATACAATTCTAGCATGAATAATAAACATTTATCATGATGTAAGGAAATAAATAATAACTTTATTATTGCCTCTAGGGCATATTTCCTTCACAACGCCCATCCTCTTCTGCATCAATTTTGAAGAGTGGCAAGATCCACCATCTCACAACATAGTTACTATGCACTATAGTTACCAACATGGTTATTTTGTAATTATCGGGCTAGATGTACTATAGTTATCAACATGGTTATTTTGTAGTTATCGGGCAAGATCTACTATAGTTATCGGGCAATATCTACTATAGTTATCAACATGCTTACTCTGCAGTTATCGGGCTAGATGTACTATAGTTATCAACATGGTTAATTTTTGTAGGTATCAGGCTACATATGATATAATACAGCCCCGGTAGCTTATGCGTAAATAGCATGATATTTTACACACCACAGACATGATAACTCCTGTTATTTTAGGTAGCGATTTGCGCGGCGGGACAGCTGGGCGTTGACCACATTTTACTGGAAGGTTGTCGTTTCACGTTTTGTGGGAGGTTGCCGGTCGCCGTGATTTTAGCAGGGGCTTTTAATGGGAGGTTGCCGTGATTTTTGGGCGTTACCCATTTTCTGTCTCATTATTGCACTTTTTTTAAGCCAAAAAATTATATTTTGAACAGGATTCGAACTCTGGACCAGTACATGATACAAAGAGGCACTGGCCACTACGCTAGCACAACCTTTGACACATTTTTGAACTACTTTTCTAATTTGTACGCTATATAGACAACAAATTTCCTTTGCCATTCAGAGTTGATCCTGGTTGCTAATAAACAGAGCGAAGGATCCACCTTATCGAGACTTTGTACCTACACAAATGTTGATCCAAACAAATTGTTGAAACATACCCGCGGTAATTTTGATGTAAATCACATGGTAATTTACTTGACGTAGTATAAATTACATGCAAGCACTGAGGTTACTTTCACTCAGGAGAAATTTTTATTGAACATTCGTTTTTTTATATTTTCGTAAGCAGGCGATGATGAGGATTCATAAGAAATAATCTTAGATCAAGAAAAACAATGTTCAATCAATTCTGAAAACATGCTTCAGCGTGTACTTGATTTGGGAGGAGTTGAGTAGATTAGGAATGTCCAACGCCCATCCTCTTCTGCATCAATTTTGAAGAGTGGCAGGATCCACCATCTCACAATATAGTTACTATGCGCTATAGTTGTTGGGGAACGCAGTAATTTCGAAAATTTTCCTACGCACACGCAAGATCATGGTGATGCACAGCAACGAGAGGGGAGAGTGTTGTCTACGTACCAACGCAGACTGACTGCGGAAGCGATCACACAACATAGAGGAAGTAGTCGTACGTCTGCTTCCCGATCCGACCGATCCAAGCACCGTTACTCCGGCACCTCCGAGTTCTTAGCACACGTTCAGCTCGATGACGATCCCCGGGCTCCGATCCAGCAAAGCTTCGGGGAGGAGTTCCGTCAGCACGACGGCGTGGTGACGATCTTGATGTACTACCGACGCAGGGCTTCGCCTAAGCACTACAACGGTACGATCGAGGTGGAATTTGGTGGCAGGGGGCACCGCACACGGCTAAGGAGCGATCTCAAGGATCAAGTTATGTGTCTATGGGGTGCCCCCTGCCCCCGTATATAAAGGCCAGGGGCAGGGGGTTCGGCTGGCTAGGAGGGAGGCGCAGGGAGGAGTCCTACTCCCACCGGGAGTAGGACTCCTCCCCTCCAATCCTATTCCAACTAGGACTCTTGGGGGGGGGGGGAAGGAGAAAGAGGGGGCCGGCCCACCTCTCCTAGTCCTACTAGGACTTGGGGAAGGGGGGGCGCCGGCTAGGCTTGTGGGCTGCCTCTCCTCTCTTTTCCACTAAGGCCCAATAGGCCCATTAGCCTCCCGGGGGGTTCCGGTAACCCTCCCGGTAATCCGGTAAAATCCCGATTTCACCCGGAACGCTTCCGGTGCCCAAACATAGGCTTCCAATATATCAATCTTTACGTCTTGACCATTTCGAGACTCCTCGTCATGTCCGTGATCTCATCCGGGACTCCGAATAACCTTCGGTACATCAAAATGCATAAACTCATAATAACGAGAACAATGTAGACATGACCGAGACACGTTTCCCGTCAATAACCAATAGCGGGACCTGGATGCCCATATTGGCTCCTACATATTCTACGAAGATCTTTATCGGTCAGACCGCATAACAACATACGTTGTTCCCTTTGTCATCGGTATGTTACTTGCCCGAGATTCGATCGTCGGTATCCAATACCTAGTTCAATCTCGTTACCGGCAAGTCTCTTTACTCGTTCCGTAATACATCATCTCACAACTAACTTATTAGTTGCAGTGCTTGCAAGGCTTATGTGATGTGCATTACCGAGAGGGCCCAGAGATACCTCTCCGACAATCGGAGTGACAAACCCTAATCTCGAAATACGCCAACCCAACATCTACCATTGGAGACACCTGTAGTACTCCTTTATAATCACCCAGTTACGTTGTGACGTTTGGTAGTACCCAAAGTGTTCCTCCGCTAAACGGGAGTTGCATAATCTCATAGTTATAGGAACATGTATAAGTCATGAAGAAAGCAATAGCAACATACTAAACGATCGGGTGCTATGCTAATGGAATGGGTCATGTCAATCAGATCATTCTACTAATGATGTGACCTCGTTAATCAAATAACAACTCCTTGTTCATGGTTAGGAAACATAACCATCTTTGATTAACGAGCTAGTCAAGTAGAGGCATACTAGTGACACTCTGTTGGTCTATGTATTCACACATGTATTATGTTTCCGGTTAATACAATTCTAGCATGAATAATAAACATTTATCATGATGTAAGGAAATAAATAATAACTTTATTATTGCCTCTAGGGCATATTTCCTTCAGTCTCCCACTTGCACTAGAGTCAATAATCTAGATTACACTGTAATGATTCTAACACCCATGGAGCCTTGGTGCTGATCATGTTTTGCTCGTGGAAGAGGCTTAGTCAACGGGTCTGCAACATTCAAATCCGTATGTATCTTGCAAATCTCTATGTCTCCCACCTGGACTAAATCCCGGATGGAGTTGAAGCGTCTCTTGATGTGTTTGGTCCTCTTGTGAAATCTGGATTCCTTTGCCAAGGCAATTGCACCAGTATTGTCACAGAAGATTTTCATTGGACCCGATGCACTAGGTATGACACCTAGATCGGATATGAACTCCTTCATCCAGACTCCTTCGTTTGCTGCTTCCGAAGCAGCTATGTACTCCGCTTCACATGTAGATCCCGCTACGACGCTTTGTTTAGAACTGCACCAACTGACAGCTCCACCGTTTAAAGTAAACACGTATCCGGTTTGCGATTTAGAATCGTCCGGATCAGTGTCAAAGCTTGCATCAACGTAACCTCTTACGGTGAGCTCTTTGTCACCTCCATATACGAGAAACATATCCTTAGTCCTTTTCAGGTATTTCAGGATGTTCTTGACCGCTGTCCAGTGATCCACTCCTGGATTACTTTGGTACCTCCCTGCTAAACTTATAGCAAGGCACACATCAGGTCTGGTACACAGCATTGCATACATGATAGAGCCTATGGCTGAAGCATAGGGAACATCTTTCATTTTCTCTCTATCTTCTGCATTGGTCGGGCATTGAGTTTGACTCAACTTCACACCTTGTAACACAGGCAAGAACCCTTTCTTTGCTTGATCCATTTTGAACTTCTTCAAAATCTTGTCAAGGTATGTGCTCTGTGAAAGTCCAATTAAGCGTTTTGATCTATCTCTATAGATCTTTATGCCTAATATGTAAGCAGCTTCCCCGAGGTCTTTCATCGAAAAACTTTTATTCAAGTATCCCTTTATGCTATCCAGAAATTCTATATCATTTCCAATCAGCAATATGTCATCCACATATAATATCAGAAATGCTACAGAGCTCCCACTCACTTTCTTGTAAATACAGGCTTCTCCAAAAGTCTGTATAAAGCCAAATGCTTTGATCACACTATCAAAGCGTTTATTCCAACTCCGAGATGCTTGCACCAGTCCATAAATGGATCGCTGGAGTTTGCATACTTTGTTAGCTCCTTTTGGATCGACAAAACCTTCTGGTTGCATCATATACAACTCTTCTTCCAGAAATCCATTCAGGAATGCAGTTTTGACATCCATCTGCCATATTTCATAATCATAAAATGCGGCAATTGCTAACATAATTCTGACGGACTTAAGCATCGCTACGGGTGAGAAAGTCTCATCGTAGTCAACCCCTTGAACTTGTCGAAAACCTTTTGCAACAAGTCGAGCTTTATAGACAGTAACATTACCGTCAGCGTCAGTCTTTTTCTTGAAGATCCATTTATTCTCAATTGCTTGCCGATCATCGGGCAAGTCAACCAAAGTCCATACTTTGTTCTCATACATGGATCCCATCTCAGATTTCATGGCCTCAAGCCACTTTGCGGAATCTGGGCTCACCATCGCTTCTTCATAGTTCGTAGGTTCATCATGATCTAGTAGCATGACTTCCAGAACTGGATTACCGTACCACTCTGGTGCGGATCTCACTCTGGTTGATCTACCTGGTTCAGTAGAATCTTGCCCTGAAGTTTCATGATCATCATCATTAGCTTCCTCACTGATTGGTATAGGTGTCGCAGAAACAGTTTTCTGTGATGTACTATTTTCCAACAAGGGAGTAGGTACAGTTACCTCGTCAAGTTCTACTTTCCTCCCACTCACTTCTTTCGAGAGAAACTCCTTCTCTAGAAATGATCCATTCTTAGCAACGAATGTCTTGCCTTCGGATCTGTGATAGAAGGTATACCCAACAGTTTCCTTTGGGTATCCTATGAAGACACATTTCTCAGCTTTGGGTTCGAGCTTATCAGGTTGAAGCTTTTTCACATAAGCATCGCAGCCCCAAACTTTAAGAAACGACAACTTTGGTTTCTTGCCAAACCATAGTTCATAAGGCGTCGTCTCAACGGATTTTGATGGTGCCCTATTTAACGTGAATGCGGCCGTCTCTAAAGCATAACCCCAAAACGATAGCGGCAAATCAGTAAGAGACATCATAGATCGCACCATATCTAGTAAAGTGCGATTACGACGTTCGGACACACCATTACGCTGTGGTGTTCCGGGTGGCGTGAGTTGCGAAACTATTCCACAATTTTTCAAATGTACACCAAACTCGTAACTCAAATATTCCCCTCCACGATCAGATCGTAGAAATTTTATTTTCTTGTTACGATGATTTTCAACTTCACTCTGAAATTCCTTGAACTTTTCAAATGTTTCAGACTTATGTTTCATTAAGTAGATATACCCATATCTGCTTAAATCATCTGTGAAGGTGAGAAAATAACGATATCCGCCGCGAGCCTCAATATTCATCGGACCACATACATCGGTATGTATGATTTCCAACAAATCTGTTGCTCTCTCCATAGTACCGGAGAACGGTGTTTTAGTCATCTTGCCTATGAGGCACGGTTCGCAAGTACCAAGTGATTCATAATCAAGTGATTCCAAAAGCCCATCAGTATGGAGTTTCTTCATGCGCTTTACACCGATATGACCTAAACGGCAGTGCCACAAATAAGTTGCACTATCATTATTAACTTTGCATCTTTTGGCTTCTACATTATGAATATGTGTATCACTATCTTCGAGATTCAACAAGAATAGACCACTCTTCAAAGGTGCATGACCATAAAAGATATTATTCATATAAATAGAACAACCATTATTCTCTGATTTAAATGAATAACCGTCTCGCATTAAACAAGATCCAGATATAATGTTCATGCTCAACGCTGGCACCAAATAACAATTATTTAGGTCTAGTATTAATCCCGAAGGTAGATGTAGAGGTAGTGTGCCGACCGCGATCACATCGACTTTGGAACCGTTTCCCACGCGCATCGTCACCTCGTCCTTTGCTAGTGTCCGCTTATTCCGTAGTCCCTGTTTCGAGTTGCAAATATTAGCAACAGAACCAGTATCAAATACCCAGGTGCTACTGCGAGCTCTAGTAAGGTACACATCAATAACATGTATATCACATATACCTTTGCTCACTTTGCCATCCTTCTTATCCGCCAAATACTTGGGGCAGTTCCGCTTCCAGTGACCAGTCTGCTTGCAGTAGAAGCACTCAGTTTCAGGCTTAGGTCCAGACTTGGGTTTCTTCTCCTGAGCAGCAACTTGCTTGCTGTTCTTCTTGAAGTTCCCCTTCTTCTTCCCTTTGCCCTTTTTCTTGAAACTAGTGGTTTTGTTAACCATCAACACTTGATGCTCCTTCTTGATTTCTACCTCCGCAGCTTTTAGCATTGCGAAGAGCTCGGGAATAGTCTTGTTCATCCCTTGCATATTATAGTTCATCACGAAGCTCTTGTAGCTTGGTGGCAGTGATTGGAGAATTCTGTCAATGACGCAATCATCTGGAAGATTAACTCCCATCTGAATCAAGTGATTATTATACCCAGACATTTTGAGTATATGCTCACTGACAGAACTGTTCTCCTCCATCTTGCAGCTATAGAACTTATTGGAGACTTCATATCTCTCAATTCGGGCATTTGCTTGAAATATTAACTTCAACTCCTGGAACATCTCATATGCTCCATGACGTTCAAAACGTCGTTGAAGTCCCGATTCTAAGCCATAAAGCATGGCACACTGAACTATCGAGTAGTCATCAGCTTTGCTCTGCCAGACGTTCATAACATCTGGCGTTGCTCCAGTAGCAGGCCTGTCACCCAGCGGTGCTTCCAGGACGTAATTCTTCTGTGCAGCAATGAGGATAATCCTCAGGTTACGGACCCAGTCCGTGTAATTGCTACCATCATCTTTCAACTTTGCTTTCTCAAGGAATGCATTAAAATTCAACGGAACAACAGCACGAGCCATCTATCTACAAGCAACATAAACAAGCAAGATACTATCAGGTACTAAGTTCATGATAAGTTTAAGTTCAGTTAATCAAATTACTTAGGAACTCCCACTTAGATAGACATCCCTCTAATCTTCTAAGTGATCACGTGATCCAAATCAACTAAACCATAACCAATCATCACGTGAGATGGAGTAGTTTTCAATGGTGAACATCGTCATGTTGATCATATCTACTATATGATTCACGCTCGACCTTTCGGTCTCTGTGTTCCGAGGCCATATCTGCATATGCTAGGCTCGTCAAGTTTAACCTGAGTATTCTGCGTGTGCAAAACTGGCTTGCACCCGTTGTAGATGGACGTAGAGCTTATCACACCCGATCATCACGTGGTGTCTGGGCACGACGAACTTTGGCAACGGTGCATACTCAGGGAGAACACTTCTTGATAATTTAGTGAGAGATCATCTTATTATGCTACCGTTAATCAAAGCAAGATAAGATGCATAAAAGGATAAACATCACATGCAATCAATATAAGTGATATGATATGGCCATCATCTTGTGCCTGTGATCTCCATCTCCGAGGCACCGTCATGATCACCATCGTCACCGGCGCGACACCTTGATCTCCATCGTAGCATCGTTGTCGTCTCGCCAATCTTATGCTTCCACGACTATTACTACCGTTTAGTAATCTAGTAAAGCATTACATCGCGATTGCATTGCATACAATAAAGCGACAACCATATGGCTCCTGCCAGTTGCCGATAACTTAGTTACAAAACATGATCATCTCATACAATAAAATCAGCATCATGCCTTGACCATATCACATCACAACATACCCTGCAAAAACAAGTTAGACGTCCTCTACTTTGTTGTTGCAAGTTTTACGTGGCTGCTACGGGCTTAAGTAAGAACTCATCT
This sequence comes from Triticum monococcum, assembly GCA_034509565.1. Taxonomy (NCBI): domain Eukaryota; kingdom Viridiplantae; phylum Streptophyta; class Magnoliopsida; order Poales; family Poaceae; genus Triticum; species Triticum monococcum. The sequence continues at coordinate 604,119,183 of CM067841.1, read as the reverse complement.
CACCTACGCATCAAAACCACAACGATAGTTCGTCAAATAGACTCCGTTTTAACCTTCTCAAGGACCGGGCGTAGTCACACTTGGTTCAACTAAAGTTGGAGAGACAGTCTTCCGCAAGCCATCTATGTGCAAAGCACGTCGAGGGAACCGGTCTCGCGTAAGAGTACGCGTAAGGTTGGTCCGGATCGTCTCAACCAACAATACCGCCGAACCAAAGTATGACATGCTGGTAGGCAGTATGACTTGTATCGCCCACAACTCACTTGTGTTCTACTCGTGCATATAACATCAAACCATAAAACCTAGGCTCTGATACCACTGTTGGGGAACGCAATAATTTCGAAAATTTTCCTACGCACACGCAAGATCATGGTGATGCACAGCAACGAGAGGGGAGAGTGTTGTCTACGTACCAACGCAGACCGACTGCGGAAGCGATCACACAACATAGAGGAAGTAGTCGTATGTCTGCTTCCTGATCCGACCGATCCAAGCACCGTTACTCCGGCACCTCCGAGTTCTTAGCACACGTTCAGCTCGATGACGATCCCCGGGCTCCGATCCAGCAAAGCTTCGGGGAGGAGTTCCGTCAGCACGACGGCGTGGTGACGATCTTGATGTACTACCGATGCAGGGCTTCGCCTAAGCACTACAACGGTACGATCGAGGTGGAATTTGGTGGCAGGGGGCACCGCACACGGCTAAGGAGCGATCTCAAGGATCAAGTTGTGTGTCTATGGGGTGCCCCCTGCCCCCGTATATAAAGGCCAGGGGCAGGGGGTTTGGCCGGCTAGGAGGGAGGCGCAGGGAGGAGTCCTACTCCCACCGGGAGTAGGACTCCTCCCCTCCAATCCTATTCCAACTAGGACTCTTGGGGGGGAAAGGAGAAAGAGGGGGCCGGCCCACCTCTCCTAGTCCTACTAGGACTTGGGGAAGGGGGGCGCCGGCTAGGCTTGTGGGCTGCCTCTCCTCTCTTTTCCACTAAGGCCCAATAGGCCCATTAGCCTCCCGGGGGGTTCCGGTAACCATCCCGGTAATCCGGTAAAATCCCGATTTCACCCGGAACGCTTCCGGTGCCCAAACATAGGCTTCCAATATATCAATCTTTACGTCTCGACCATTTCGAGACTCCTCGTCATGTCCGTGATCTCATCCGGGACTCCGAACAACCTTCGGTACATCAAAATGCATAAACTCATAATAACTGTCATCGTAACGTTAAGCGTGCGGACCCTACGGTTCGAGAACAATGTAGACATGACCGAGACACGTTTTCGGTCAATAACCAATAGCGGGACCTGGATGCCCATATTGGCTCCTACATATTCTACGAAGATCTTTATCGGTCAGACCGCATAACAACATACGTTGTTCCCTTTGTCATCGGTATGTTACTTGCCCGAGATTCGATCGTCGGTATCCAATACCTAGTTCAATCTCGTTACCGGCAAGTCTCTTTACTCGTTCCGTAATACATCATCTCACAACTAACTTATTAGTTGCAGTGCTTGCAAGGCTTATGTGATGTGCATTACCGAGAGGGCCCAGAGATACCTCTCCGACAATCGGAGTGACAAACCCTAATCTCGAAATACGCCAACCCAACATCTACCATTGGAGACACCTGTAGTACTCCTTTATAATCACCCAGTTACGTTGTGACGTTTGGTAGTACCCAAAGTGTTCCTCCGGTAAACGGGAGTTGCATAATCTCATAGTTATAGGAACATGTATAAGTCATGAAGAAAGCAATAGCAACATACTAAACGATCGGGTGCTATGCTAATGGAATGGGTCATGTCAATCAGATCATTCTACTAATGATGTGACCTCGTTAATCAAATAACAACTCCTTGTTCATGGTTAGGAAACATAACCATCTTTGATTAACGAGCTAGTCAAGTAGAGGCATACTAGTGACACTCTGTTGGTCTATGTATTCACAAATGTATTATGTTTCCGGTTAATACAATTCTAGCATGAATAATAAACATTTATCATGATGTAAGGAAATAAATAATAACTTTATTATTGCCTCTAGGGCATATTTCCTTCAATAGTTACCAACATGGTTATTTTGTAGTTATCGGGCTAGATGTACTATAATTATCAACATGGTTATTTTGTAGTTATGTGGCAAGATCTACTATAGTTATCGGGCAATATCTACTATAGTTATCAACACGCTTACTATGCAGTTATCGGGCTAGATGTACTATAGTTATCAACATGGATAATTTTTGTAGGTATCAGGCTACATATGGTATAATACACCCCCGGTAGCTTATGCGTAAATAGCATGATATTTTACACACCACAGACATGATAACTCATGCGCAAACATCGTGATAACTTTGACAGGGAGAAAAAGTTGAAGACGTCACCCGATAGCTTCTACGTAATTAGCATGATAATTTACACAACATAAACCTGATAACTCATGCGCAAATACCGTGATAACTTTGACCCGGGGGAGGAGGTGTTTAAAAACATCACCGACAACTTCCGTCAAATAGCATGGTACAGTATGCACCATATACGTGATAACTTATGCATAAATACCACAGTAACTTACGGACCGGGGTGTTGGGAGGGGATGAAGTTGTTTGAAAACATAACCCCTCCTGGTAACTTCCATATAAATACCATGATAATATACGCACCGTAAACTTGATAAATCATGTGCAAACACCCGTGATAACTTTGATGGCGAGGGGGGGCAATTGTTTGAAAACATAACCTTGATAACTTATGCGTAAATAACATGGTAATATACGGACCGCGGGCATGGTAACTCACACACAAACACCGTGTTGTCCAAAAAAATAGCTGTTGAAAATGTACCACGGTTAATCATGTGTAAATAGCATGATAATAGACACACATCAGATCTGATAACTTACTTAGCCCGGGCCTGATAACTATTTGCATGAAAAAAGTCTGTCAAAACATATCAACATGAGATCTAGTTTCAAAGGTCTCGTCATGATAGATACTTTATGTGAAATCGACTTTTTGATTGGACCTACGATTTGAGCTATAAAACATTTTGAAGTTTTGAACAAGGAGAACTAGGATGACATGAAAAATTTCTTCTAATGCATGCACGCATGTGCTTGTGAATAGAAGGTTGGAGAAACTTTTTCATGCCCCGTAGTTTTTGTGTAAACAACATGATAACTTAGGCACCACAGATATGATAAATTGTGTAGAACACATGGTAACTTCTCACCCTAAAAAAAGTCGTCGAAACATATCAACATGAGATCTAGTTTCGAAGATCTCGTCGCTACGAATCTTTTACGTGAAAACAGTTTTTTAATCGGAGCGACGGTTTGTGCTACAAAACATTTTGAATTTTCGCATTGGGAAGAATCTTTGATGACATCATCATTTTCATTTTTTCTGCATGTATATGATTAGCAACTCTAATTAACTGCTAGTGGAGTGGACACGCACAGAAAAAAAGATGAAGATGCATGCATGCAAGAACGACGCAGCGGGACGAACGGGAGGATCGATCGAAGGTCGTCCGGATCTGTTGCTAACCACCAGTCGACTGGTGGTTAGCACAGTCCATAGTAAAATACTAAAGTCAAAACCAGTCTTCCAAGATTATCCTTACAGAAACAGAAAACTGAATATAGGTCCTTGAGAAAAATGACGTCGCCCACTTCCTAAACTCGATCCCGCATCTCGACCTGTGTTGAGCAGAGCCACAAGACGCCGGTGACAACGATGCCGCCAAGATAAGAATGTGGCGAAGAGGGCTGGACGACCACCCAATGAAGCCAAAGCTAGCCGAACTTCGCACGTGAGTCGCGGGTGAAAGAAACAACTGGAGGACCAAGACACAAAGTGTTGTCCACTGGAACGGTGGCTTTGAAAGTTACCTGTGAAAACAAAGACAGATCCAGATCCGCCGCTTCAGACGAGTAGTGACCAAACGACCCCACCCTTCCCTTCGCAGCAATCGAAGTAGACAAAGAGTAGGAGAAACACCACAAGTCATCACTACTGCAAAAACCATCATCAAGAAGCGGATCCTAACCTTAAAAGCGTAATTACATCACCATAACATAGATCTCCCCCCCCCCACCAGCGCGCCCGCCACCAGGGTAGCAGACAGGGGAGGAGGGGCCTGGACGACAAGGAATGGTAGCTAATGGCTTGTCCCTTTTTCCACAAGAGATAAAAGGAGTTTCGGAGCACAACACATCTCGTTAGTACTTGACTATCAATACATTATTGTTTTTTAGAACCACACAATTAGTACATGCTCATCAAGACATATTGTTGGTTTACTCCTATCAACTCATTCATTTTTGTGGTAATGTGTGTATTACGGAGTACTTAGCATTATCCTCGGGTGTTTGCAAGATATTGGCCACACACTCATCTCTTTTAGTTTGTTAGGCACGCGGGTTATTTCTTTATCATAAATTGGAGAAATGAGGTATTACTTACTTCTTCTGTAAAGAAATATAGGAGCGTTTAGATCACTACTTTGGGGAATCTTATATTTCTTTACAGAGGGAGTACTTGCCATATGAAGTATATAATTAGAACTTCTTTTGAATGTAAATTTAATAGTATATATCTTATTGACCAAATTGAAGACATATGGATATAGGTGTGCCTTGTAAATTAAAAGGGAGGTAGTAGTTACTAAATTGGTGTGTGTATTTTCGTACATCTACCTCTTCTCCTCTGTTGAAACATGCCGATAGGTCTTGCACATTGGCACATCGTGTGACATTCGTTAAAGTGTTATTCTAATTCGGCAATGGGCTAATTTTGTTTTCACACATGTGACGAGAGGAGCCAACATTTGTTGATATTATTTTTGGAATTTTTTTCTTGAGATCCTTTCTAAGTGTAGTTCATTGATTTACTTAAGAGGTTTTTGTTTTTGATGTTGGTTTACTTAGATTTCAAACTCAAGACTCGAGGGCCAAGTGGGTGGCACCCACCTCAATCTATCTCCTTAGTGGTCGTTGTCTTCCCATACGGAATGACGAACGATAGGAGGATTGTGGTGATGTGTGGTTGCAGTGGTTTTTGAAGCAAATATGCCCTAGAGGCAATAATAAAGTTATTATTTATTTACTCATATCATGATAAATGTTTATTATTCATGCTAGAATTGTATTAACCGGAAACATAGTACATGTGTGAATACATAGACAAACATTGTGTCACTAGTATGCCTCTACTTGACTAGCTCGTTGATCAAAGATGGTTGAGTTTCCTAGCCATAGACATGAGTTGTCATTCGATTAATGGGATCACATCATTAGGAGAATGATGTGATTGACTTGACCCATTCCGTTATCTTAGCACTTGATCGTTTAAGTTTACTGCTATTGCTTTCTTCATGACTTATACATGTTCCTATGACTATGAGATTATGCAACTCCTGATTAGCGGAGGAACACTTTGTGTGCTACCAAATGTCACAACGTAACTGGGGGATTATAAAGGTTCTCTATAGGTGTCTTCGATGGTACTTGTTGAGTTGGCATAGATCGAGATTAGAATTTGTCACTCCGATTGTCGGAGAGGTGTCTTTGGGCCCTCTCGGTAATGCACATCACTATAAGCCTTGCAAGCAATGTGACTAGTGAGCTAGTTGCGGGATTATGCATAAAGAGACTTGCCGGTAACGAGATTGAGCTAGGTATTGAGATACCGATGGTCGAATCCCGGGCAAGTAACATACCGATGACAAAGGGAACAATGTATGTTGTTATGCGGTTTGACCGATAAAGATCTTCGTAGAATATGTAGGAGCCAATATGAACATCCAGGTTCCGCTATTGGTTATTGAACGGAGACGTGTCTCGGTCATGTCTACATAGTTCTCGAACCCGTAGAGTCCGCACGCTTAAAGTTCTGTGACGATTGGTAATATGAGTTTATATGTTTTGATGTACCGAAGGTAGTTCAGAGTCCCGGGTGTGATCACGGACATGAAGAGGAGTCTCGAAATGGTCGAGACATAAAGATTGATATATTGGAAGGTTATATTCGGACACCGACAGGGTTCCGGGGGTTACCGGATAAATACCGGAGTACCGGGGGTTACCGGAACCCCCCCCCCCCCCCGGCTTAATGGGCCTACATGGGCCTTAGTGGAAATAGAGGGCTGCAAGGGGAGTGTGGGGTGCGCCCCCAAGGCCCAAACCGAATTGGTTTAGGGCAAGGGGGGCCGGCCCCCTCTTTCCTTCTCCTGCTCTCCCTTCCTTCCCCGTCTCCTACTCCTACTAGGAAAGGAGGAATCCTACTCCCGGTGGTCGGCTGCCTCTCCCCCCTTGGCGCGCCCTCCGTGGTCGGCTGCCTCTCCCCCCTTTCTCCTTTATATACAGGGACAGGGGCACCTCTAGATACACAAGTTCATCATTGATCTCTCCCAGCCGTGTGCGGTGCCCGCCTCCATCATAATCCACCTCGGTCATACTGTAGCGGTGCTTAGGCGAAGCCCTGCGACGGTAGCTTCATCACCATCGTCACCACGCCGTCGTGCTGACGAAACTCTCCCTCGAGCTCTACTGGATCGTGAGTTCGCGGGACGTCACCGAGCTAAATGTGTGCTGAACGCAGAGGTGTCGTACGTTGGGTACTGAGGATCGGTCGATCGTGAAGATGTACGACTACGTCAACCGCGTTGTCATACCGCTCCCGCTTAATGGTCTACGAAGGTACGTGGACGACTCTCCCCTCTCGTTGCTATGCATCACCATGATCTTACGTATGCATAGGAATTTTTTTGAAATTACTACGTTCCCCAACAGTGGCATCCGAGCTAGGTTTATGCATAGATGTTATATGCACAAGTAGAACACAAGTGAGTTGTGGGCGATACAAGTCATACTGCTTACCAGCATGTCATACTTTGGTTCGTCGGTATTGTTGGATGAAGCGGCCCGGACCGACATTGCGCGTACGCTTATGCGAGACTGGTTCTACCGACATGCTTCGCACACAGGTGGATGGCGGGTGTCAGTTTCTCCAACTTTAGTTGAACCGAGTGTGGCTACGCCCGGTCCTTGAGAAGGTTAAAACATCAATAACTTGACGAACTATCATTGTGGTTTTGATGCATAGGTAAGAACGGTTCTTGCTCAACCCGTAGCAGCCACGTAAAACTTGCAACAACAAAGTAGAGGACGTCTAACTTGTTTTTGCAGGGCATGTTGTGATGTGATATGGTCAAGACATGATGATATATTTTTGTATGAGATGATCATGTTTTGTAACGGAGTTATCGGCAACTGGCAGGAGCCATATGGTTGTTGCTTTATTGTATGCAATGCAATCGCCCTGTAATTGCTTTACTTTATCACTAAGCAGTAGCGATAGTCATATAAGCAATAGTTGGCAAGACGACAACGATGCTGCGATGGAGATCAAGGTGTCGCGTGATGACCCACAAGTATAGGGGATCTATCGTAGTCCTTTCGATAAGTAAGAGTGTCGAACCCAACGAGGAGCAGAAGGAAATGATAAGCGGTTTTCAGCAAGGTATCCTCTGCAAGCACTGAAATAATAGGTAACAGATAGTTTTGTGATAGGATAATTTGTAACTAGTAACAAGTAACAAAAGTAAATAAAGTGCAGCAAGGTGGCCCAATCCTTTTTGTAACAAAGGACAAGCCTAGACAAACTCTTGTATAATGTAAAGTGCTCCCAAGGACACATGGGAATATCGTCAAGCTAGTTTTCATCACGTTCATATGATTCACGTTCGATACTTTGATATTTTGGTATGTGGGTGGACCGGTGCTTGGGTACCGCCCTTACTTGGACAAGCATCCCACTTATGATTAACCTCTATTGCAAGCATCCACAACTACAACAAAAGTATTAAGGTAAACCTAATCATAGCATGAAACATATGGATCCAAATCAGCCCCTTACGAAGCAACACATAAACTAGGGTTTAAGCTTCTCTCACTCTAGCAACCCATCATCTACTTATTACTTCCCAATGCCTTCCTCTAGGCCCAAATAATGGTGAAGTGTCATGTAGTCGATGTTCACATAACACCACTAGAGGAGAGACAACATACATCTCATCAAAATATCGAACGAATACCAAATTCACATGACTACTAATAGCAAGACTTCTCCCATGTCCTCAGAAACAAACGTAACTACTCACAAAGAATATTCATGTTCATAATCAGAGGGGTATTAATATGCATATAGGATCTGAACATATGATCTTCCACCAAATAAACCAACTAGCATCAACTACAAGGAGTAATTAACACTACTAGAAACCCACAAGTACCAATCCCGGACTTGGAGACAAGAATTGGATACAAGAGGTGAACTAGGGTTTTGAGAGGAGATGGTGCTGGTGAAGATGTTGATGGAGATTGCCCTCTCCCAATGAGAGGAGCGTTGGTGATGATGATGGCGATGATTTCCCCCTCCTGGAGGGAAGTTTCCCCAGCAGAACAGCTCCGCCAGAGCCCTAGATTGGTTCCGCCAAGGTTCCTCCTCGTGGCGGCGGAGTCTCGTCCGGGAAGATCGCTTATGATTTTTTCCTCATCGAAAGACTCCATATAGCAGAAGATGGCCATCGGAGGGCCACCAGGGGCCCCACGATGTAGGGGGGAGCGCCCAGGGGGGTAGGGCGCGCCCCCACCCTCGTGGACAGGGTGTGGCCCCCTGGTGAACTTCTTGCGCTCAATATTAATTATATAGTCTGAAATTGACTTCCGTGAAGTTTCAGGACTTTTGGAGCTGTGCAGAATAGGTCTCTAATATTTGCTCCTTTCCTAGCCCAGAATCCCAGCTGCCGGCATTCCCCCTCTTTATGTAAACATTGTAAAATAAGAGAGAATAGGCATAAGTATTGTGACATAATGTGTAATAACAGCCCATAATGCAATAAATATTGATATAAAAGCATGATGCAAAATGGACGTATCAACTCCCCCAAGCTTAGACCTCGCTTGTCCTCAAGCGAAAGCCGAATTCAGAAAATATGTCTACATGTTTAGAGATAGAGGTGTCGATAAAAAATAAAATACGGACATGAGGGCATCATGATCATTCTTAGAACAACAACTTATATAATTCTTGTCATATGATCTCTTATGCTAGAGTAATAATTTCAATCACAATTTCAAGTATGAATCATAAACTTCATTGAAAACTAACAAACTATAATCTCAGTCATTGGAGCAATTGCAATTTATCGTAACATAGGAAAGAGTCAATATAAGAGCTTTTCAGCAAGTCCACATACTCAACTATCATATAGTCTTTCACAATTGCTAACACTCACACAATACTTATGGGTATGGAGTTTTAGTCGAACATAGAGAAAGATAGGGGCTTATAATTTTGCCTCCCAACGTTTTACCTCAAGGGTAATGTCAACAATAATAGTTCATGAAAACTCACATCCAATTAGCCATATGTACCAGGATCTTTCCAACATGTTGTGCTTGCCAAAAGATAAAATGTAAAAAGTTAGGGTGAAGATCACCATGACTCTTATGCAAGGTAGCAGATAAAAGTAAAAGATAGGCCCTTCTCAGAGGGAAGCAGAGGTTGTCATGCGCTTTTATGGTTGGATGCACAAAATCTTAATGCGAAAGAACGTCACTTTATATTGCCACTTGTGATATGGACCTTTATTATGCAGTCTGTCGCTTTTATTTCTTCCATATCACATGATCGTATAAAGCTTATTTTCTCCCACACTAATAAGTCATGCATATTTAGAGAGCAATTTTTATTGCTTGCACCGATGACAACTTACTTGGAGGATCTTACTCAATCCATAGGTAGGTATGGTGGACTCTCATGGCAAAATTGGTTTAAGGGTGTTTGGAAGCATAAGTAGTATCTCTACTTGGTGCAAAGAATTTGGCTAGCAAGAGGGGGAAAGGAAAGCTCAACCATGTTGGATAATCCATGACAATGTAATTTATCTCAGATGTAAGAAAACATAACCCATTGCGTTGTCTTCCTTGTCCAACGTCAACTCTTTAGCATGTCATACTTTAATGAGTGCTCACAATCATAAAAGATGTCCAAGATAGTATATTTATATGTGAAGACCTCTCTTTCTTTATTACTTCTTATGAATTGCAACGATGACCAAAACTATGTTTGTCAACTCTCAACAACCTTTATTCATCACACTCTTTCTATGTGAGCTCATTACTCTCCATAAGATCCATATGACCCCTTTTATTTCTTTTTATTCTTTTTCTTTTTTCTTTTATTCACTCAAGATCATGGCAAAATAATCAAGCCCTTGACTCAATACTAATCTTTATTATATATATAGCTTACGGACTCGATTACATAGAAGGATCATAAAGCAAAACTCACAGCTAGATCATACTAAAAAGCTTTATGCTACTAGATCAAGATATTATCAAAAGGATCGAACTAAGAAAAATGGTAAAGATAAAAGTGATGGTGATATGATACCGGGGTACTCCCCCAAGCTTGGTAGTTGCCAAGGGGAGTGCCCATACCCATGTGATTATGTATCCTTTGTTCGTGAAGAAGTTGGCAGTTTTGTTGATGGCGTAGACTTGTCGTCCTTCTTCCAGGGCATAGGCTCACCATCATAGAAGGATGATCGAGTCTCCTAAAACCTCAACTCTGCCCCCGCCTTTGTTATCTGCCGTTGCCACCTAATTTGCCCTCGCCACCGTGAAACTGAATCTTGTTTTTCCCTTTTGGGAAAAGGGCAAATAGTAAAATATTAAAGTCAAAACCAGTCTAACAAGATTATCCTTACAGAAACAGAAAACTGAATATAGGTCCTTGAGAAAAATGGCGTCGCCAACTTCCTAAACTCGATCCCGCATCTCGACCTATGTTGAGCAGAGCCACGAGACGGCGGTGACAACGATGTCGCCAAGATAAGAATGTGGCGAAGAGGGCTGGACGACCACCCAATGAAGTCAAAGCTAACCGAACTTCGCACGTGAGTCGCGGGTGAGAGAAACAGCTGGAGGACCAAGACACAAAGTGTTGTCCACTCGAACGGTGGCTTTAAAAGTTACCTACGAAAACAAAGATAGATCCAGATCCGCCGCTTCAGACAAGTAGTGACCAAACGACCCCACCCTTCCCTTCGCGGCAATCGAAGTAGACCAAGAGTAGGAGAAACACCACAAGTCATCACTACTGCAAAACCGCCATCGAGAAGCGGATCCTAACCTTAAAAGCGTAATTACATCACCATAACATAGATCTACCCCCCCCCCCCCCCCCCGCGCGCCCACCACCAGGTTAGCAGACGGGGGAGGAGGGGCCTAGACGGCAAGGAATGGTAGCTAATGGCTTGTCCCTTTTTCCGCAAGAGAGAAAAGGAGTTTCGAGGCACAACACATCTGGTTAGTACTTGACTATCAGTACATTATTGTTTTTTAGAACTACACAATTAGTACATGATCATCAAGACATGTTGTTGGTTTACTCCTATCAACTCATTCATTTTTGTGGTAATGTGTGTAGTACGGAGTACTTAGCATTATCCTCGGGTGTTTGCAAGATATTGGCCACACACTCATCTCTCTTAGTTTGTTAGGCACATGGGTTATTTCTTTATCATAAATTGGAGAAATGAGGTATTACTTACTTCTTCTGTAAAGAAATATAGGAGCGTTTAGATCACTACTTTGGGGACTCTTATATTTCTTTACAGAGGGAGTACTTGCCATATGAAGTATATAATTAGAACTTCTTTTGAATGTAAGTTTAATAGTATATATCTTATTGACCAAATTGATGACGTATGAATATAGGTGTGCCTTGTAAATTAAAAAGGGAGGTAGTAGTTAGTAAATTGCTGTGTGTATTATCATACATCTACCTCTTCTCCTCTGTTGAAACCTGCCGATAGGTCTTGCGCATTGGCACATCGTGTGACATTCGTTAAAGTGTTATTCTAATTGGGCAATGGGCTAATTTTGTTTTCACACATGTGACGAGAGGAGCCAACATTTGTTGATATTCTTTTTGGAATTTTTTTCTTGAGATCCTTTCTAAGTGTAGTTCATTGATTTACTTAAGAGGTTTTCATTTTTGATGTTGGTTTACTTAGAGTTCAAACTCAAGACTCGAGGGCCAAGTGGGTGGCACCCACCTCAATCTATCTCCTTAGTGGTCGTTGTCTTCCCATACGGAATGACGAACGATAGGAGGATTGTGGTGATGTGTGGCTGCAGCGGGTTTTGAAGGAAATATGCCCTAGATGCAATAATAAAGTTATTATTTATTTCCTCACATCATGATAAATGTTTATTATTCATGCTAGGATTGTATTAACCGGAAACATAGTACATGTGTGAATACATAGACAAACATTGTGTCACTAGTATGCCTCTACTTGACTAGCTCGTTGATCAAAGATGGTTGAGTTTCCTAGCCATAGACATGAGTTGTCATTTGATTAATGGGATCACATCATTAGGAGAATGATGTGATTGACTTGACCCATTCCGTTAGCTTAGCACTTGATCGTTTAAGTTTACTGCTATTGCTTTCTTCATGACTTATACATGTTCCTATGACTATGAGATTATGCAACTCCCGATTACCGGAGGAACACTTTGTGTGCTACCAAATATCACAACGTAACTGGGTGATTATAAAGGTGCTCTATAGGTTTCTCTGATTGTACTTGTTGAGTTGGCATAGATCGAGATTAGAATTTCTCACTCCGATTGTCAGAGAGGTGTCTCTAGGCCCTCTCGGTAATGCACATCACTATAAGCCTTGCAAGCAATGTGACTAATGAGCTAGTTGCGGGATGATGCATTATGGAACGAGTAAAGAGACTTGCTGGTAACGACATTGAGCTAGGTATTGAGATACCGATGATCGAATCTCGGGCAAGTAACATACCGATGACAAAGGGAACAACGTATGTTGTTGTGCGGTTTGACCGATAAAGATCTTCGTAGAATATGTAGGAGCCAATATGAACATCCAGGTTCCGCTATTGGTTATTGACCGGAGACGTGTCTCGGTCATGTCTACATAGTTCTCGAACCCATAGGGCCCGCACGCTTAAAGTTCGATGATGATCGGTAATATGAGTTTATATGTTTTGATGTACCGAAGGTAGTTCGGAGTCCCGGATGTGATCACGGACATGACGAGGAGTCTCGAAATGGTCGAGACATAAAGATTGATATATTAGAAGATTATATTTGGACACCGGAAGGGTTTCGGGGGTTACCGAATAAATACCGGAGTACCGGGGGTTACCGGAACCCCCTTGGGGGCTTAATGGGCCTACATGGGCCATAGTGGAAATAGAGGGCAGCAAGGGGAGTGTGGGGTGCGCCCCCCCCCCCCCAAGGCCGAAACAGAATTGGTTTAGGGCAAGGGGGGCCGGCCCCCTCTTTCCTTCTCCTCCTCTCCCTTTCCTCCGCCTCTCCTACTCCTACTAGGAAAGGTGGGAGTAGGACTCCCTCCTTGGCGCGCCCTCCTTGGCCGGCCGCCTCTCCCCCCTTGCTCCTTTATATACGGGGACAGGGGCACCTCTAGATACACAACTTGATCATTGATCTCTCCTAGCCGTGTGCGGTGCCCTCCTCCATCATAATCCACCTCGGTCATATTGTAGCGGTGCTTAGACGAAACCCTGCGACGGTAGCTTCATCAACGGCGTCACCACGCCGTCGTGCTGAAGAAACTCTCCCTCGAGCTCTACTGGATCGTGAGTTCATTGAACGTCACCGAGCTGAACGTGTGCTGAACGCAGAGGTGCCATACGTTGGGTACCGAGGATCGGTCGATCATGAAGACGTACGACTACATCAACCGCGTTGTCATACCGCTTCTTCTTAACGGTCTACGATGGTACGTGGACGACTCTCCCCTCTCGTTGCTATGCATCACCATGATCTTGCGTGTGCGTAGGAATTTTTTTGAAATTACTACGTTCCCCAACAGTGGCATCCGAGCCAGGTTTATGCATAGATGTTATATACACGAGTAGAACACTAGTGAGTTGTGGGTGATACAAGTCATAGTGCTTACCAGCATGTCATACTTTGGTTCGGCGGTATTGTTGGATGAAGCGGCCCGGACCGACATTACGCGTACGCTTACGCGAGACTGGTTCTACCGACGTGCTTCGCACACAGGTGGCTGGCGGGTGTCCAACTTTAGTTGAACCGAGTGTGGCTACGCCTGGTCCTTGAGAAGGTTAAAACAGCACTAACTTGACGAACTATCGTTGTGGTTTTGATGCGTAGGTAAGAACAGTTCTTGCTCCGCCCATAGCAGCCACGTAAAACTTGCAACAACAAAGTAGAGGACGTCTAACTTGTTTTTGCAGGGCATGTTGTGATGTGATATGGTCAAGACATGATGGTATATTTTTGTATGAGATGATCATGTTTTTTAACGGAGTTATCGGCAACTGCCAGGAGCCATATGGTTGTCGCTTTATTGTATGCAATGCAATCACACTGTAATTGCTTTACTTTATCACTAAGCGGTAGCGATAGTCGTATATGCAATAGTTGGTGAGACGACAACGATGCTACGATGGAGATCAAGGTGTCACGTCAGTGACGATGGTAATCATGACAGTGCTCTGGAGATGGAGACCAAAGGCACAAGATGATGATGGCCATATCATATCACTTATATTGATTGCATGTGATGTTTATCCTTTATGCATCTTATTCTGCTTTGATTGACGGTAGCATTATAAGATGATCCCTCACTAAATTTCAAGGTATAAGTGTTCTTCCTGAGTATGCATCATTGCGAAAGTTCGTCGTGCTGAGATACCATGTGATGATCGGGTGTGATAAGCTCTACGTTCAAATACAACGGGTATAAGCCAGTTTTGCATACGCAAAATATTCGGGTTAAACTTGATGAGCCTAGCATATGCAGATATGGCCTCGGAACACTGAGGCCGAAAGGTCAAGCATGAATCATATAGTAGATATGATCAACATAGAGATGTTCACCATTGAAAACTACTCCATCTCACGTGATGATCGGACATGGTTTAGTTAATTTGGATCACGTGATCACTTAGATAATTAGAGGCATGTCTATCTAAGTGGAAGTTCTTAAGTAATATGATTAATTGAACTTAAATTTATCATGAACTTAGTACCTGATAGTATTTTGCTTGTCTATGTTGTTGTTGATAGATGGCCCGTGCTGTAGTTCCGTTGAATTTTAATGTGTTCCTAGGGAAAGCTAAGTTGAAAGATGATGGTAGCAATTACATGGACTGGGTCCGTAACTTGAGGATTGTCCTCAGTGCTGCACAGAAGAATTACGTCCTAGAAGCACCGCTAGGTGTACCACCTACGCCGGCAACTGCAGATATTGCGAATGCCTGGCAGTCGCGTGTTGATGACTACTCGATAGTTCAGTGTGCCATGCTTTACGGCTTAGAATCGAGACTTCAACGACATTTTGAACGTCATGGAGTATATGAGATGTTCCAGGAGTTGAAGTTAATATTTCAAACAAATGCCCGGATTGAGAGATATTCTATAGCTGCAAGATGGAGGAGAATAGTTCTGTCGGTGAACATATACTCAAAATGTCTGGGTACTGCAATCACTTGATTCAACTGGGAGTTAATCTTCCGGATGATAGTGTCATTGACAGAATTCTTCAATTACTGCCACCAAGCTACAAGATCTTCGTGATGAACTATAATATGCAAGGGATGGATAAGACAATTCCCGAGCTCTTCACAATGCTAAAGGATGCGGAGGTAGTAATCAAGAAGGAGCATCAAGTGTTGATGGTCAACAAGACCACCAGTTTCAAGAAAAATGGTAAAGGGAAGAAGAAGAAGGGGAACTTCAAGAAGAACGGCAAACAAGTTGCTGCTCAGGAGAAAAAACCCAAGTTTGGACCTAAGCCTGAGATTGAGTGCTTCTACTACAAATAGACTGGGCACTGGAAGCGGAACTGCCCCAAGTATTTGGTGGATAAGAAGGATGGCAAGGTGAACAAAGGTATATATGATATACATGTTATTGATGTGTACCTTACTAATGCTCGCAGTAGCACCTGGATATTTGATACTAGTTCTGTTGCTAATATTTGCAACTCGAAACAGGGACTACGAACTAAGCGAAGATTAGCTAAGGACGAGGTGACGATGCGCGTGGGAAATGGTTCCAAAGTCGATGTGACCGCGGTCGGCACGCTACCTCTACATCTACCTTCGGGATTAGCTTTAGATCTGAATAATTGTTATTTGGTGCCAGCGTTGAGCATGAACATTATATCTGGATCTTGTTTAATGCGAGACGATTATTCATTTAAATCAGAGAATAATGGTTGTTCTATTTATATGAGTAATATCTTTTATGGTCATGCACCCTTGAAGAGTGGTATGTTTTTATTAAATCTCGATAGTAGTGATACACATATTCATAATATTGAAGCCAAAAGATGCAGAGTTGATAATGATAGTGTAACTTATTTGTGGCACTGTCGTTTGGGTCATATTGCTGTAAAGCGCATGAAGAAACTCCATACTGATGGACTTTTGGA
Organism: Triticum monococcum; assembly: GCA_034509565.1. Classification (NCBI taxonomy): domain Eukaryota; kingdom Viridiplantae; phylum Streptophyta; class Magnoliopsida; order Poales; family Poaceae; genus Triticum; species Triticum monococcum. Next base: position 604,102,644 of record CM067841.1, on the reverse strand, counting down.
ATCACTTGATTATGAATCACTTGGTACTTGCGAACCATGCCTCATGGACAAGATGACTAAAACGCCGTTCTCTGAAACAATGGAGCGAGCAACATATTTATTAGAGATCATACATACTGATGTATGTGGTCCGATGAATATTGAGGCTCGCGGCGGGTATCGTTATTTTCTCACCTTCACAGATGTTTGAGCAGATATGGGTATATCTACTTAATAAAACATAAGTCTGAAATATTTGAAAAGTTCAAAGAATTTCATAGTGGAGTGGAAAATCATCGTAACAAGAAAATAAAGTTTCTACGATCTGATCGTGGAGGAGAATATTTGAGTTACGAGTTTGGTCTACATTTGAAACAATGCGGAATAGTTTCGCAACTCACGCCACCCGGAACACCACAACAAAATGGTGTGTCCGAATGTCATAATCGTACTTTACTAGATATGGTGCGATCTATGTTGGGGAACGTAGTAATTTCGAAAATTTTCCTACGCACACGCAAGATCATGGTGATGCACAGCAACGAGAGGGGAGAGTGTTGTCTACGTACCAACGCAGACCGACTGCGGAAGCGATCACACAACGTACAGGAAGTAGTCGTACGTCTTCTTCCCGATCCGACCAATCCAAGCACCGTTACTCCGGCACCTCCGAGTTCTTAGCACACGTTCAGCTCGATGACGATCCTCGGGCTCCGATCCAACAAAGCATCGAGGAAGAGTTCCGTCAGCACGACGGCGTGGTGACGATCTTGATGTACTACCGACGCAGGGCTTCGCCTAAGCACTACAACGGTATGATCGAGGTGGAATATGGTGGCAGGGGGCACCGCACACGGCTAAGGAACGATCTCAAGGATCAACTTGTGTGTCTTGGGGTGTCCCCTGCCCCCGTATATAAAGGTTGGAGGGAGGGGGGCTGGCCGGCAAGAGAGAGGGAGGCGCAAGAGGAGTCCTACTCCTACCGGGAGTAGGACTCCCCCCTCCAATCCTATTCCAACTAGGACTCTCAAGGGGGAAAGGAGAGAGAGGGGCGCCGGCCCCTTCTCCTAGTCCTACTAGGACTTGGGGAAGGGGGGGGGGCGCGGCCAGGCTGTGGGCTGCCCCTTTTCTCTTTTCCACTAAGGCCCAATAGGCCCATTAGTCTCCCGGGGGGTTCCGGTAACCCTCCCGGTATTCCGGTAAAATCCCGATTTCACCCGGAACACTTCCTATGTCCAAACATAGGCTTCCAATATATCAATCTTTACGTCTCGACCATTTCGAGACTCCTCGTCATGTCCGTGATCTCATCCGGGACTCCGAACAACCTTCGGTACATCAAAATGCATAAACTCATAATAACTGTCATCGTAACGTTAAGCGTGCGGACCCTACGGTTCGAGAACAATGTAGACATGACCGAGACACGTCTCCGGTCAATAACCAATAGCGGGACCTGGATGCCCATATTGGCTCCTACATATTCTACGAAGATCTTTATCGGTCAGACCGCATAACAACATACGTTGTTCCCTTTGTCATCGGTATGTTACTTGCCCGAGATTCGATCGTCGGTATCCAATACCTAGTTCAATCTCGTTACCGGCAAGTCTCTTTACTCGTTCCGTAATACATCATCTCACAACTAACTTATTAGTTGCAGTGCTTGCAAGGCTTATGTGATGTGCATTACCGAGAGGGCCCAGAGATACCTCTCCGACAATCGGAGTGACAAACCCTAATCTCGAAATACGCCAACCCAACATCTACCATTGGAGACACCTGTAGTACTCCTTTATAATCACCCAGTTACGTTGTGACGTTTGGTAGTACCCAAAGTGTTCCTCCGGTAAACGGGAGTTGCATAATCTCATAGTTATAGGAACATGTATAAGTCATGAAGAAAGCAATAGCAACATACTAAACGATCGGGTGCTAAGCTAATGGAATGGGTCATGTCAATCAGATCATTCTACTAATGATGTGACCTCGTTAATCAAATAACAACTCTTTGTTCATGGTTAGGAAACATAACCATCTTTGATTAACGAGCTAGTCAAGTAGAGGCATACTAGTGACACTCTGTTGGTCTATGTATTCACACATGTATTATGTTTCCGGTTAATACAATTCTAGCATGAATAATAAACATTTATCATGATATAAGGAAATAAATAATAACTTTATCATTGCCTCTAGGGCATATTTCCTTCAGTCTCCCACTTGCACTAGAGTCAATAATCTAGATTACACAGTAATGATTCTAACACCCATGGAGCCTTGGTGCTGATCATGTTTTGCTCGTGGAAGAGGCTTAGTCAACGGGTCTGCAATATTCAGATCCGTATGTATCTTGCAAATCTCTATGTCTCCCACCTGGACTAAATCCCGGATGGAGTTGAAGCGTCTCTTGATGTGTTTGGTCCTTTTGTGAAATCTGGATTCCTTTGCCAAAGCAATTGCACCAGTATTGTCACAAAAGATTTTCATTGGACCCGATGCACTAGGTATGACACCTAGATCGGATATGAACTCCTTCATCCAGACTCCTTCGTTCGCTGCTTCCGAAGCAGCTATGTACTCCGCTTCACATGTAGATCCCGCTACGACGCTTTGTTTAGAACTGCACCAACTGACAGCTCCACCGCTTAAAGTAAACACGTATCCGGTTTGCGATTTAGAATCGTCCGGATCAGTGTCAAAGCTTGCATCAACGTAACCTCTTACGGTGAGCTCTTTGTCACCTCCATATACGAGAAACATATCCTTAGTCCTTTTCAGGTATTTCAGGATGTTCTTGACCGCTGTCTAGTGATCCATTCCTGGATTACTTTGGTACCTCCCTGCTAAACTTATAGCAAGGCACACATCAGGTCTGGTAGACAGCATTGCATACATGATAGAGCCTATGGCTGAAGCATAGGGAACATCTTTCATTTTCTCTCTATCTTCTGCAGTGGTCGGGCATTGAGTCTGACTCAACTTCACACCTTGTAACACAGGCAAGAACCCTTTCTTTGCTTGATCCATTTTGAACTTCTTCAAAATCTTGTCAAGGTATGTGCTCTGTGAAAGTCCAATTAAGCGTTTTGATCTATCTCTATAGATCTTTATGCCTAATATGTAAGCAGCTTCCCCGAGGTCTTTCATCGAAAAACTTTTATTCAAGTATCCCTTTATGCTATCCAGAAATTCTATATCATTTCCAATCAGCAATATGTCATCCACATATAATATCAGAAATGCTACAGAGCTCCCACTCACTTTCTTGTAAATACAGGCTTCTCCAAAAGTCTGTATAAAGCCAAATGCTTTGATCACACTATCAAAGCGTTTATTCCAACTCCGAGATGCTTGCACCAGTCCATAAATGGATCGCTGGAGTTTGCATACTTTGTTAGGTCCCTTTGGATCGACAAAACCTTCTGGTTGTATCATATATAACTCTTCTTCCAGAAATCCATTCAGGAATGCAGTTTTGACATCCATCTGCCATATTTCATAATCATAAAATGCGGCAATTGCTAACATAATTCTGACGGACTTAAGCATCGCTACGGGTGAGAAGGTCTCATCGTAGTCAACCCCTTGAACTTGTCGAAAACCTTTCGTGACAAGTCGAGCTTTATAGACAGTAATATTACCGTCAGCGTCAGTCTTTTTCTTGAAGATCCATTTATTCTCAATTGCTTGCCGATCATCGGGCAAGTCAACCAAAGTCCATACTTTGTTTTCATACATGGATCCCATCTCAGATTTCATGGCCTCAAGCCACTTTGCGGAATCTGGGCTCACCATCGCTTTCTTCATAGTTCGTAGGTTCATCATGATCTAGTAGCATGACTTCCAGAACTGGATTACCGTACCACTTTGGTGCGGATCTCACTCTGGTTGATCTACGTGGTTCAGTAGTATCTTGTCCTGAAGCTTCATGATCATCATCATTAGCTTCCTCACTAATTGGTATAGGTGTCGCAGAAACAGTTTTGTGTGATGTACTATTTTCCAATAAGGGAGCAGGTACAGTTACCTCGTCAAGTTCTACTTTCTTCCCACTCACTTCTTTCGAGAGAAACTCCTTCTCTAGAAAGTTTCCGAATTTAGCAACAAAAGTCTTGCCTTCGGATCTGTGATAGAAGGTGTATCCAATAGTTTCCTTTGGATATCCTATGAAGACACATTTCTCCGATTTGGGTTCGAGCTTATCAGGTTGAAGCTTTTTCACATAAGCATCGCAGCCCCAAACTTTAAGAAACGACAACTTTGGTTTCTTGCCAAACCATAGTTCATAAGGTGTCGTCTCAACGGATTTTGATGGTGCCCTATTTAACGTGAATGCGGCCGTCTCTAAAGCATAACCCCAAAACGATAGCGGTAAATCAGTAAGAGACATCATAGATCGCACCATATCTAGTAAAGTACGATTACGACGTTCGGACACACCATTACGCTGTGGTGTTCCGGGTGGCGTGAGTTGCGAAACTATTCCACAATTTTTCAAATGTACACCAAACTCGTAACTCAAATATTCTCCTCCACGATCAGATCGTAGAAACTTTATTTTCTTGTTACGATGATTTTCAACCTCACTCTGAAATTCTTTGAACTTTTCAAATGTTTCAGACTTATGTTTTATTAAGTAGATATACCCATATCTGCTTAAATCATCTGTGAAGGTGAGAAAATAACGATATCCGCCACGAGCCTCAATGTTCATCGGACCACATACATCGGTATGTATGATTTCCAATAAATCTGTTGCTCTCTCCATGGTACCGGAGAACGGTGTTTTAGTCATCTTGCCTATGAGGCACGGTTCGCAAGTACCAAGTGATTCATAATCAAGTGGTTCCAAAAGCCCATCAGTATGGAGTTTCTTCATGCGCTTTACCCCGATATGACCTAAACGGCAGTGCCACAAATAAGTTGCACTATCATTATTAACTTTGCATCTTTTGGCTTCTCCATTATGAATATGTGTATCACTATCATCGAGATTCAACAAGAATAGACCACTCTTCAAAGGTGCATGACCATAAAAGATATTACTCATATAAATAGAACAACCATTATTCTCTGATTTAAATGAATAACCGTCTCGCATCAAACAAGATCCAGATATAATGTTCATGCTCAACGCTGGCACCAAATAACAATTATTTAGGTCTAATATTAATCCCGAAGGTAGATGTAGAGGTAGCGTGCCGACCGCGATCACATCGACTTTGGAACCGTTTCCCACGCGCATCGTCACCTCGTCCTTTGCTAGTGTCCGCCTATTCCGTAGTCCCTGTTTCGAGTTGCAAATATTAGCAACAGAACCAGTATCAAATACCCAGGTGCTACTGCGAGCTCTAGTAAGGTACACATCAATAACATGTATATCACATATACCTTTGTTCACCTTGCCATCCTTCTTATCCGCCAAATACTTGGGGCAGTTCCGCTTCCAGTGACCAGTCTGCTTGCAGTAGAAGCACTCAGTTTCAGGCTTAGGTCCAGACTTGGGTTTCTTCTCCTGAGCAGCAACTTGCTTGCTGTTCTTCTTGAAGTTTCCCTTCTTCTTCCCTTTGCCCTTTTTCTTGAAACTAGTGGTTTTGCTAACCATCAACACTTGATGCTCCTTCTTGATTTCTACCTCCGCAGCTTTCAGCATTGCGAAGAGCTCGGGAATAGTCTTGTTCATCCCTTGCATATTATAGTTCATCACGAAGCTCTTGTAGCTTGGTGGCAGTGATTGGAGAATTCTGTCAATGACGCAGTCATCTGGAAGATTAACTCCCATCTGAATCAAGTGATTATTATACCCAGACATTTTGAGTATATGCTCACTGACAGAACTGTTCTCCTCCATCTTGCAGCTATAGAACTTATTGGAGACTTCATATCTCTATATTCGGGCATTTGCTTGAAATATTAAATTCAATTCCTGGAACATCTCATATGCTCCATGACGTTCAAACCGTCGTTGAAGTCCCGATTCTAAGCCGTAAAGCATGGCACACTGAACTATCGAGTAGTCATCAGCTTTGCTCTGCCAGACGTTCATAACATCTGGCGTTGCTCCAGCAGCAGGCCTGTCACCCAGCGGTGCTTCCAGGACGTAATTCTTCTGTGCAGCAATGAGGATAATCCTCAGGTTACGGACCTAGTCCGTGTAATTGCTACCATCATCTTTCAACTTTGCTTTCTCAAGGAACGCATTAAAATTCAACGGAACAACAGCACGAGCCATCTATCTACAATCAACATAAACAAGCAAGATACTATCAGGTACTAAGTTCATGATAAGTTTAAGTTCAGTTAATCAAATTACTTAAGAACTCCCACTTAGATAGACATCCCTCTAATCCTCTAAGTGATCACGTGATCCAAATCAACTAAACCATAACCGATCATCACGTGAGATGGAGTAGTTTTCAATGGTGAACATCGTTAGGTTGATCATATCTACTATATGATTCATGCTCGACCTTTCGGTCTCCGTGTTCCGAGGCCATATCTGTATATGCTTGGCTCGTCAAGTATAACCTGAGTATTCTGCGCGTGCAACTGTTTTGCACCCGTTGTATTTGGACGTAGAGCTTATCACACCCGATCATCACGTGGTGTCTGGGCACGACGAACTTTGGCAACGGTGCATACTCAGGGAGAACACTTCTTGATAATTTAGTGAGAGATCATCTTATAATGCTACCGTCAATCAAAGCAAGATAAGATGCATAAAAGGATAAACATCACATGCAATCAATATAAGTGATATGATATGGCCATCATCATCTTGTGCTTGTGATCTCCATCTCCGAAGCACCGTCATGATCACCATCATCACCGGCGCGACACCTTGATCTCCATCGTAGCATCGTTGTCGTCTCGCCAATCTTATGCTTCCATGACTATCACTACCGCTTAGTAATAAAGTAAAGCATTACATCGCGATTGCATTGCATACAATAAAGCGACAACCATATGGCTCCTGCCAGTTTCCGATAACTCGGTTACAAAACATGATCATCTCATACAATAAAATCAGCATCATGCCTTGACCATATCACATCACAACATGCCCTGCAAAAACAAGTTAGACGTCCTCTACTTTGTTGTTCCAAGTTTTACGTGGCTGCTACGGGCTTAAGTAAGAACTCATCTCACCTATGCATCAAAACCACAATGATAGTTCGTCATATAGACTCCGTTTTAACCTTCTCAAGGACCGGGCGTAGTCACACTTGGTTCAACTAAAGTTGGAGAGACAGTCTTCCGCAAGCCATCTATGTGCAAAGCACGTCGAGGGAACCGGTCTCGCGTAAGAGTACGCGTAAGGTTGGTCCGGATCGTCTCACCCAACAATACCGCCGAACCAAAGTATGACATGCTGATAGGCAGTATGACTTGTATCGCCCACAACTCACTTGTGTTCTACTCGTGCAAATAACATCAAACCATAAAACCTAGGCTCTGATACCATTGTTGGGGAACGTAGTAATTTCGAAAAAAAATTTACGCACACGCAAGATCATGGTGATGCACAGCAACAAGAGGGGAGAGTGTTGTCTATGTACCAACGCAGACCGACTGCGGAAGCGATCACACAACATAGAGGAAGTAGTCGTACGTCTTCTTCCCGATCCGACCGATCCAAGCACCGTTACTCCGGCACCTCCGAGTTCTTAGCACACGTTCAGCTCGATGACGATCCTCGGGCTCCGATCCAGCAAAGCGTCGAGGAAGAGTTCCGTCAGCACGACGGCGTGGTGACGATCTTGATGTACTACCAACGCAGGGCTTCGCCTAAGCACTACAACGGTATGATCGAGGTGGAATATGGTGGCAGGGGGCACCGCACACGGCTAAGGAACGATCTCAAGGATCAACTTGTGTGTCTTGGGGTGTCCCCTGCCCCCGTATATAAAGGTTGGAGGGAGGGGGGCTGGCCGCCCAGAGAGAGGGAGGCGCAGGGGGAGTCCTACTCCTACCGGGAGTAGGACTCCCCCCTCCAATCCTATTCCAACTAGGACTCTCAAGGGGGAAAGGAGAGAGAGGGGGGCCGGCCCCTTCTCCTAGTCCTACTAGGACTTGGGGAAGGGGGGGGGCGTGGCCAGGCTGTGGGCTGCCCCTTTTCTCTTTTCCACTAAGGCCCAATAGGCCCATTAGTCTCCCGGGGGGTTCCGGTAACCCTCCCGGTATTCCTGTAAAATCCCGATTTCACCCGGAACACTTCCTATGTCCAAATATAGGCTTCCAATATATCAATCTTTACGTCTCGACCATTTCGAGACTCCTCGTCATGTCCGTGATCTCATCCGGGACTCCGAACAACCTTCGGTACATCAAAATGCATAAACTCATAATAACTGTCATCGTAACGTTAAGCGTGCGGACCCTACGGTTCGAGAACAATGTAGACATGACCGAGACACGTCTCCGGTCAATAACCAATAGCGGGACCTGGATGCCCATATTGGCTCCTACATATTCTACGAAGATCTTTATCGGTCAGACCGCATAACAACATACGTTGTTCCCTTTGTCATCGGTATGTTACTTGCCCGAGATTCGATCGTCGGTATCCAATACCTAGTTCAATCTCGTTACCGGCAAGTCTCTTTACTCGTTCCGTAATACATCATCTCACAACTAACTTATTAGTTGCAGTGCTTGCAAGGCTTATGTGATGTGCATTACCGAGAGGGCCCAGAGATACCTCTCCGACAATCGGAGTGACAAACCCTAATCTCGAAATACGCCAACCCAACATCTACCATTGGAGACACCTGTAGTACTCCTTTATAATCACCCAGTTACGTTGTGACGTTTGGTAGTACCCAAAGTGTTCCTCCGGTAAACGGGAGTTGCATAATCTCATAGTTATAGGAACATGTATAAGTCATGAAGAAAGCAATAGCAACATACTAAACGATCGGGTGCTAAGCTAATGGAATGGGTCATGTCAATCAGATCATTCTACTAATGATGTGACCTCGTTAATCAAATAACAACTCTTTGTTCATGGTTAGGAAACATAACCATCTTTGATTAACGAGCTAGTCAAGTAGAGGCATACTAGTGACACTCTGTTGGTCTATGTATTCACACATGTATTATGTTTCCGGTTAATACAATTCTAGCATGAATAATAAACATTTATCATGATATAACGAAATAAATAATAACTTTATTATTGCCTCTAGGGCATATTTCCTTCAATCTATGATGTCTCTTACTGATTTACCACTATCGTTTTGGGGTTATGCTTTAGAGACGGCTGCATTCACGTTAAATAGGGCACCATCGAAATCTGATGAGACGACGCCTTATGAACTGTGGTTTGGCAAGAAGCCAAAATTGTCGTTTCTTAAAGTTTGGGGCTGTGATGCTTATGTGAAAAAGCTTCAACCTGATAAGCTCGAACCCAAATCGGAGAAATGTGTCTTCATAGGATACCCAAAGGAAACTTTTGGGTACACCTTCTATCACAGATCTGAAGGCAAGACATTTGTTGCTAAGAATGGATCTTTTCTAAAGAAGGAGTTTCTCTCGAAAGAAGTGAGTGAGAGGAAAGTACAACTTGATGAGGTAACTGTACCTGCTCCCGTATTGGAAAGTACTTCATCACAGAAACCGGTTCCTGTGACAACTACACCAATTAGTGAGGAAGCTAATGAAATTGATCATGAAGCTTCAAATCAAGTTACTACCGAACCTCGTAGGTCAACCAGAGTAAGATCTGCACCAGAGTGGTACGGTAATCCTATTCTGGAGGTCATGTTACTTGACCAAGGCAAACCTACAAACTATGAAGAAGCGATGGTGAGCCCAGATTCAGCAAAATGGCTTGAGGCCATGAAATCTGAGATGGGATATCCATGTATGACAACAAAGTGTGGACTTTGGTTGACTTGCCTAAAGATCGGCAAGCCATAAAGAATAAATGGATCCTCAAGAAGAAGACCGACGCTGGCGGTAATGTTACTGTCTACAAAGCTCGACTTGTTGCGAAAGGTTTTCGACAAGTTCAAGGAGTTGACTACGATGAGACTTTCTCACCCGTAGCGATGCTTAAGTCTGTTCGAATCATGTTAGCAATTGCCACATTTTATGATTACGAAATTTGGCAAATGGATGTAAAAACTATATTCCTGAATGGATTTCTGGAAGAAGAGTTGTATATGATGCAACCGAAAGGTTTCGTCGATCCAAAGGGAGCTAACAAAGTGTGCAAGCTCCAGCGGTCCATTTATGGACTGGTGCAAGCCTCTCGGAGTTGGAATAAATGTTTTGATAGTGTGATCAAAGCATATGGTTTATACAGACTTTTGGAGAAGCATGTATTTACAAGAAAGTGAGTGGGACCTCTGTAGCATTTCTGATATTATATGTGGATGACATATTGCTAATTGGAAATGATATAGAATTTCTGGATTGCATAAAAGGATACTTGAATAAGAGTTTTTCAATAAAAGACCTCGGTGAAGCTGCTTACATATTGGGCATCAAGATCTATCGATATAGATCAAGACGCTTAATTGGACTTTCACAAAGCACATACCTTGACAAAGTTTTGAAAAAGTTCAAAATGTACCAAGCAAAGAAAGGGTTCTTGCCTGTGTTACAAGGTGTGAAGCTGAGTCAGACTCAATGCCTGACCACTACAGAAGATAGAGAGAAAATAAAAAGTGTTCCCTATGCTTCGGCAATAGGCTCTTTCATGTATGCAATGTTGTGTACTAGACCTGATGTGTGCCTTGCTATTAGCTTAGCAGGAAGGTACCAAAGTAAACCAGGAATGGATCACTGGACAGCGGTCAAGAACATCCTGAAATACTTGAAAAGGACTAAGGATATGTTTCTCGTTTATGGAGGTGACAAAGAGCTCGTCGTAAATGGTTACGTCGATGCAAGCTTTGACACTGATCCGGACGATTCTAAATCGCAAACTTGATACGTGTTTACATTGAACGGTGGAGCTGTCAGTTGGTGCAGTTCTAAACAAAGCGTCGTGGCGGGATCTACGTGTGAAGCGGAATACATAGCTGCTTCGGAAGCAGCAAATGAAGGAGTCTAGATGAAGGAGTTCATATCCGATCTAGGTGTCATACCTAGTGCATCGGAACCAATAAATTTTTTGTGTGATAATACTGGTGCAATTGCCTTGGCAAAGGAATCCATATTTCACAAGAAAACCAAGCACATCAAGAGACGCTTCAATTCCATCCGGAATCAAGTCCAGGTGCGAGACACAGAGATTTGCAAGATACATATGGATCTGAATGTTGCAGACCCGTTGACTAAGCCTCTTCCATGAGAAAAACATGATCACCACCAAGACTCCATGGGTGTTAGAATCATTACTATGTAATCTAGATTATTAACTCTAGTGCAAGTGGGAGACTGAAGGAAATATGCCCTAGAGGCAATAATAAAGTTATTATTTATTTCCTCATATCATGATAAATGTTTATTATTCATGCTAGAATTGTATTAACCGGAAACATAATGCATGTGTGAATACATAGACAAACATTGTGTCACTAGTATGCCTCTACTTGACTAGCTCGTTGATCAAAGATGGTTGAGTTTCCTAGCCATAGACATGAGTTGTTATTTGATTAACGGGATCACATTATTAGGAGAATGATGTGATTGACTTGACCCATTCCGTTAGCTTAGCACTTGATCGTTTAAGTTTACTGCTATTGCTTTCTTCATGACTTATGATATTATATTCGGACACCAATAGTTATTGGTTATTGACCGGAGACGTGTCCCGGTCATGTCTACATAGTTATCGAACCCGTAGGGTCCGCATGCTTAAAGTTTTGTGACGATCGGTAATACGAGTTTATAAGTTTTGATGTACCGAAGGTAGTTCGGAGTCCCGGATGTGATCACGGACACGACGAGGAGTCTCGAAGTGGTTGAGACATAAAGATTGATATACTGGAAGGTTATATTCGGACACCAAAAGGGTTCTGGGGGTTACCGGAGTACCGGGAGTTACCGGAACCCCCCTGGGGGCTTAATGGGCCTACATGGGCCTTAGTGGAAATAGAGGGCAGCAAGGGGAGTGTGGGGCGCACCCCCCAAGGCCCAAACCGAATTGGTTTAGGGCAAGGGGGGCCGACCCCCTCTTTCCTTCTCCTCCTCTCCCTTTCCTTCCCCCTCTCCTACTCCTACTAGGAAAGGAGGAGTCCTACTCCCGGTGGGAGTAGGACCACCCCCTTGGCGCGCTCTCCTTGGCCGGCCGCCTCTCCCCCCTTGCTCCTTTATATACGGGGGCAGGGGGCACCTCTAGATACACAAGTTGATCATTGATCTCTCCCAGCCATGTGCGGTGCCTCCCTCCACCATAATCCACCTCGATCATACTGTAGCGGTGCTTAGGCGAAGCCCTGCGACGGTAGCTTCATCAACATCGTCACCACACCATCGTGCTGACGAAACTCTCACTCGAGCTCTACTGGATCGTGAGTCCGCGGGACGTCACCGAGTTGAACGTGTGCTGAATGCGGAGGTGCCGTACGTTTGGTACTGAGGATCGGTCGATCGTGAAGACGTACGACTACATCAACCGCGTTGTCATAACGCTTCCGCTTAACGGTCTACGAGGGTACGTAGACGACTCTCCCCTCTTGTTGCTATGCATCACCATGATCTTGCGTGTACGTAGGAGTTTTTTTTTGAAATTACTACGTTCCCCAACAGTTTTCTCATTGTCACCACGTTGTCACCACGGATGGAGGTTTGTGAGGGGCTAAGAAAGTGAGGGGTATCTCTATGGAACACAATCCTCAACCCGGACACAATACCCCAGCATTTTTTCCTTTCATATATCGCATCGCATCCGCCTCTTCCTCATCAATTGTTAACTAATTTGAGCTCGCCGCCGTGAAATTGAAATTCTTACGTGCCATGCAGGACATGAATGTTGAGATGTACAGATTACTGGTCTACTCTACATCATATTAAATGATTAATTTTTATAGTAAGGCCAATATATACTATTGTCCTCAAATGATTGCAAAATGGTAGTTATATATTAGTAACTTTAGGGCCTTCTTGGTTCTCAAGATTTAAAATGCATAAATAGGTAAAACACGGGATTGGGAAGCCATGCTTATTAGAACGGGTTTGTTAATTAGTTTCATCACAAGAAAAATAAAGAATTATTTTCAAGAGGTTGAGTGGATAGTAAATTTCCTATTAAATGTAGTGCAATGGATTCTTAGGGGAAGAATTCGAACACCCCAAAAATCCTATGATTTTGCTAATCAAAGAGACCCTAGCGTGTGCATTATTGTGTCTATTGAAACCTACTAGTAGGCCTTGACACTTAGTCCTAGTTTGGCAACAACATTTTTTCAAAACCATGGTATTCCAAAACCTAAGTATTTCAATACATGGGCAATAAATACTTCAGTTTCTAAAAACCATAGTTTTTCTCAGTTTTGATAAAACTGCCGAGGTGTTTGGCAAGTGGCAATTTTTCTCGGTTTTCTTTGGTTTGCATCGACTGTTACATTGTTGCATGCATATTCAACTACACTCAGGGATCAGCTTGTACTAATAGCCACCGTATGCATCCAGCCTTGCACGAGCATGTCCTCCTAGATGTTAAGATCTGTAGTAAAGTTATCTCTTGTAATCAGTCAAAGACCGAGGTAGTTAACACATGCACTGAAGGTCGACGTTTGCAGCGTGTACGTGTACGTTCGCCTCTAGCTGAACATATCGATGGGCTAGCTATCGATTTATGCATCACAAGCGTTGATGGCCAGATGTTGGACACAAAAGAAATCAAGCAGCAAGCGCTTTCTCAGTTTTAAAAAAAGAGGTCAGGGTCTCTTTTTTATATACAACAAAAATACCACAGTTTTAGAGATACCACGGTTTGTTGAACTGCAGTATTTTTTTCATCCAAACGACTCAAAGTATTGAATACCAAAGTTTTTCCAGAAACCAAAGTATTCCTAAAAAACCACAAAAATACTTTGGCTTCCAAACACACCCTTAGTTGCTATGTACCTTCAATTTCTTGTAAGGTACCACCCGCAAATAAGTACTCGGAAGGAATGTCAAAGTATAACTCGACAATTGTCAATAAAGAACCGCCTTACAAGCACCCATCCAAATGATATTGCAAAGACCTTCTCCAACCTCCAAGGGTATCAAGTGAAGTTGAAATCAACAAAGTGTGCCTTGGGAGTTCATGGAGGAATTTTACATCCTTGATGTCAAAGAGGGTTCAAAGTAAATCCAACGAAAGTCAATGACATATTGGACATGTAGCTGCAAAGATCCTTCAAGAATGGTGCAATGCCTTGCCAGAACAATGGCTACATTCTAAAGCTAGCTTTTGAAGAACTCAAAACATACGTAAGCACTAGAAGACTAAGCGTCCTTCATGCCCGACCCTTTGCCCGGAAACCCCCTAATCTGCTCATAGGGTGGTGCGAAGCTACCAAACATGCACACCCTCCATGCGCTCGCTTTAGGCAGCCCAAGTGCAGCACAAAGCGCATGTAGAGTATGATTGGTTTGATGCCAAAAATTGGCATGCCAACATTTAGCAAATGCCAAATATTGGCTAGTGCTTGGTTGGTTATCAATTTTACTTGCCAACCTCACAAGAAGTTGCCAGTTTTTGGCAACTTTTAATATTGCCAATTGTTGGCTTATCAAGTATTGGCAATGCCAAATTTTGGCATCAAACCAATTAGCCTCGTATTCTTATTTCCGTTTGTTTCTTTTTCTTTTTTAATTTTTTATTTTTAATGAAATTCATACAAATGTTAACATTTGAAAAGAAGCCCAAAATTCTAAAAAAAATTCTAAAATTTAAAACATTCAAGGATCTTATTTTTTAAAAATATGTTCAATATTTAGGAAAGTTCTAGATAAAAATAAATAAATAATGACTCCCAAATATCAAAAGATGTTCACAAATTTTGTCCACAAGATTTTAAAATGTACACGAATTTAAAAATAAAAAAGTAAAAAGCAGAAAGTAACCCAGGAAAAAGAAACACAAGGAAAAAACCACAAATGGGCCGACCCATATAGCAATGGCAGGGCTAGAGGTGTGTGTGTGTGTGGGGGGGGGGGGGGGGGGGGGCACAATTCAATAATCCTACACATACGAAAGCTGGTACGAAGAGTTGCTTAATCTGCCTAACACTCTCTCGCCCCCCTGATTTTCACCGGCTAGAGGTGTGTGTGTGTGTGGGGGGGGGGGGGGGGGGGGGGACAATTCAATAATCCTACACATACGAAAGCTGGTACGAAGAGTTACTTAATCTGCCTAACAAACTCTCTCGCCCCCCTGATTTTCACCGGTGTGGGCCCCTCCCACCCCTTCCATCCAGTCCCTATCCTTCTTGTTGTCTATTATGTAAAAAATTTACGTAAGTTTATCTAGGTGTAGCATTACTCTGCAATTGCTGACCCTCGTCACGTTACGCAGGGAATAACGTTTGCGCTTCCCAACCCTCATGCCACTCCTTGGGTCATAGGCCTACAATTTGCTCGCGTTTCTGCCTTGCCAAGACTGGCAATTTGTCTTGTTGGCAAAGATATTGGGGCGCGTCTATGTGTCGCTTCATATGAGACAGTAGACCACGTCGCTTAAGGGAACCGGCAGTAGGCCGGCTCACTAACCACGAGTCCTGCCATGCTGAAGTCACATGTGTGTTTTTTAAATTTTATTTTAAATAAAATAAATACTTATATTATAAAAATGTTAATTTTTTTAAAAAATTCATTGCACATTAAAAAAATGTAAATGCACTTTAAGAAACTATTCGCTCAACTTTCATAAAAATGTTTATACCATTCAAAAAATGTATGTGAGATTTTAAAAAACAATTCATGATTTGAATGTTTTTCAAAATGTCATACAATGTAAAAAATGTTCGTTTAATTCTAAAATAAAAGTCGTACCATTAAAGAAATGCATGCAACATTTAGAAAAATGTTCATGCATTTCAAACAAAATGTTTGTGATTTTTCTTTAAAAAATTATCCAGTGTAAAAAAAACCGACGCGTATTTCAAAAATGTTTAACACATATTGAATTTTCAGAAAAGATTATTTGAAACAATGTTAATCACGTATCTAATTTTTTTAAGGTATATAAAAATATTTTAGAAGTATACAAAAAATATACAGTTTGTATGAAAAATGTAGACATCAAAGAGTATATTTTAAAATTGTTAAGCATGTATAAAAAAGTATTTCCGATGTATACAAAAAATATACAATGCATGCTAAAAATGTAGACATGTGTCAAAAAAAAGAAGAGAAACCAAAGAAATCTGGTGAAAACAAAATAAAGAAAGAAGAAGCGGAGAAAGAAACAAAGAAAACAGAGGAAAAATGAAAAGGAAAAGGGAAAAAAAAGGAAGAGAACCGATGGAAAACAAAGTGAAACAAAAAAATGCAAGGAAACCAAAGAAAACGTGCAAAACCGTGGAACCGAAAAATTGGTGCTGCAGTAAAGGGCTGACCCAGTAGAGCACCCGCCATAGGCGAGATGAAATTCTGCCTCGCAATGGGTGATATAGAGGCTAATTGGTTTGATGCCAAAATTTGGCATTGCCTATACTTGATAAGCCAACAATTGGCAATATTAAAAGTTGCCAAAAATTGGTAACCAACCAAGCACTAGCTAATATTTGGCATTTGCTAAATGTTGGCATGCCAATTTTTGACATCAAACCAATCATGCTCATAGAGGCTAATTGGTTTGATGCCAAAATTTGGCATTGCCAATACTTGATAAGCCAACAATTGGCAATATTAAAAGTTGCCAAAATTGGCAACTTCTTGTGAGGTTGGCAAGTAAAATTGGTAAGCAACCAAGCACTAGCCAATATGTGGCATTTGCTAAAAGTTAGCATGCCAATTTTTGGCATCAAACCTGTCGGGGTAAACAGCCATGGGTAGCCCAGCCGGCTTCCCCTGGCCCCTCAGAAAAAATTATGAGCCCATCCGGCTCACAAGAAGACTCAAGACTTAGGCCGCCTCCCCCCTAGCCGGCTACCTTCCTGGCCGGCTTCGGGGGCGGCCCGCCCTTTCACCCTCATGAAGAAAGCTGTGGAGGGCCGGCTACGACGAGGCCGGCTACGACAAGGCCGGCTACTACCAGGCCGGCTCCCATAAAGCAGTCAACGCCGTACCCGCAATGTACGCGTCCACTCTGCGATAATGAAGCGGGGCGTGGCTACAGTGGAGCCTGCCACCCCCAAAACCTGGAGCACGCCTGGTACAGCGCGTCGTGCGGGCAGCTGCGACCCGCCCGGTGCGGCACTGTAGCCACGGCGGCTCTGACGCCGTCCACGACGGGCCGCCAGCGTGGCCCCCGAGGCGGTGGGCCCCTTCGGGCAGAGAGATGCCGAAGGCGGCCGCACCTCCTCTCAAGCCGGCAAGACAGAGGGCCGGCTTCACGTAGCCGGCCTGCCGCCCTCCTCGAAGGAGACGCCCATTAAGGAGACAAGATGCGACGGGGCTACAGTAATCGCCCGCCAAGGCGGCGTTACTATAGCCACGCTTACCCCGACCAAGCCTGCGTCAACAACACGGAGCAACAGTAACCAGCTGCCGACCAGGCCCTGGCCAGTGGGGCCGGCCTGTCGACCCAGGAGCCGGCAGCCGGCGGGACCCACCAGCCGGCGGGCCCCAGAAGCCGACGGAGAAGCCGGCGAGCATAGTCACAGACAGCTGGGCCCAGCGCCCAGTCGGATTACCATTGTACCCCCGGGGGGTAGGCCTATATAAACCCCCCGGTGCACCCATGCAAAGGGTTGGACTCTCATTCTAGACCTAGACACAACACAAGGAGAGGAAGCAGGCTGAGCCGAGCCCTTCTTCCTCCTTCCACCCAAAACAGCTCAAGGAGCATTGTAGCTACTTGTTCACTTAGTAACCATGCGGAGACCCCGCAGAGCAGCAGTAGGGGTATTATCTCCCCGGAGAGCCCTGAAGCTGGGTAAGATTCGCCGGCGTGCATGTCTTCGCCTCATCCCGTTTCCAGGCACCGGCGATGTTCTATTGGCCCCCGCAATGATAAGCCACCCATTGGCATATGTCGCTCCCACCACCCGACATTTGGCGCCCACCGTGGGGCCAGGTGCACCGTCGTCCGGAGACCTGTTCTGGACGGGAACCCTTTTCCTTCCTCGCGAGCGTAGCTAGCCCGGCTCGCCCGATGGCGCTTGCCGCGACGCGCTGCATGGCGTCACCAACATCTGCGCGGCTAGCGGCCTCGCCAACCTCTTCGACAAGGCCCGCATCTCCGACGAGCTTGCCTCCGATGCGGGCACAAATCACCTCGCCAACCTCCTCAGCCAGCTCCACGTCTCCAGCGAGCCCGCTGTGGATTTGGAGTCGGTTGGCTCCACCGACCCGATGCCTGTCGACTCCGACACGGCATCCTACGATACCTTCCCCACCAATGTCACGGTCTACAACGACCCGCTCCCTCCGGCTGGCGATTGCGATTCCGACGCCCTCGAGGTGATGGTTATCGGCCTCGACGGCCCGACTGACGAGGGCGCCCGCGACGCCCCACGCGCGGCTGCCCAAGACTTGTCCGCCCCCCTTCCGGCTGACGCCAGCGACGAAGTTCTGGAGGCACGCCGCCTCGCCCTCCTCGCGGAGGGCCGGCGGCTAGCCTCCGTAAGACGCCTCACCGAGGCCTACCAGCGCGAAGCTGACCGCGCCGCCTTCGGCACGCCGGCTCCGGCTGGCCCAAGCCGGGCCGGCGTTGTCAGGCAACGCGGCGCCGTCATCGCCGACACACTTGGAGTGGATCGCCCGGTCTATGCCACCCCGCTCGAGAACCTGCGCGCCGCCCAGGCGGCCGTAGACGAGCTGGACGGCTTGGAAGCCGAAGACCTCCCCCACATGACGCGGCGCATCCAGCAACTAATCGATGCGGCCGCACGACGGCACGAAGCCGACGCCTGCGCGGGGAGCCCTCCCCCGCGCCGCGAACACGGCGCGACTTCCCGGTCGCCGACTACAAGCAACAGCCGCGCGCGGCGCGAGAAAGAGCCGGCTTCCAGCCGAAGCCGGGCCCAAGTCTCCATCGAGCGAGACGCGGACGGCCGCCCCCGTGCCATGGAATGGCGAGGCACCCCGCCTCCGCCTCGAGCTCGCGGAGAGAGATATCCTACCCCGCCTCCAGTGGCTCACCCGACTCTCAGCGGCCAGCTTGGTCGCCGCGAGGGAGTCGGCGAAAACGACGCCCGCCACCGGATCGACCGCCTGGCCCGATCCCTGGCACTAGAAGAAGAAGACGATGTCGGCCCGCCTTGCTTTGGCCCCCGCATCCGCGACGAGCCCTTCCCCAAAGGGTTCTCGCTCCCAAGAGACACACCCAAGTACAACGGCTCGGTGAAGCCGGAAGATTGGGTGACCGACTACTCCACAGCCGTCAGCATCGCCAATGGCAACCGGCGCGTTGCCGTAAAGTACGTGCCCCTCATGCTGCAAGGCACGACACGGACTTGGCTTAACAGCCTCAAGCCCCTCAGCATCAACATCTGGGTGGATTTCACTGAAGGCTTCGTTCGCAACTTCACCAACACCTACAAGCGGGCTCCCAAGCCCAGACAGCTCTCCCTGTGCGTATAGGGCCCAGCCGAGTCCACTCGCGACTACCTCATGCGTTGGGCCGAGCTCCGCAATTCCTGCGAAGGGGTGCACGAGGTGCAAGCCATCGAATACTTCACTGCCGGGTGCCGAGAGGGCACCCTCCTCAAGCACAAGCTTCTCTGCGATGAGCCGACTACCCTCGACGAGCTCCTGAACATCGCCGACAAGTACGCTACCGCTGACTCCTCAATGAAGACCGAGCTCCGGGTGGACGCATCCGGAAAAGTGCTCAATCCGGCGCCCCAAGCGCCGGCTGGAGACGGCGGCCGACGCCAACACCAGAACGATCAGAAGCGCAAGGGCCCTGCGCCGCCTCCCGCTAGCCGGCAGGTGGCCACGGTCGAGGACGCGTCGCCTGAAGGGCGGCCCGCGCCCAAGAAGCCCAAGGGCGGCCGGCCGGCTTGGCAGCCGGCCTTCTCCTACGAGCAGACCCTTGATGCCCCGTGCAAGTTCCACAGCGGCGCGAAGCCGTCCAACCACACGACCCGCAAATGCAACTGGCTCGCCCGAATCTCCAAGGGCGAAGGGCTCACGCCGACTCCGCCTGCCGGCCCGCCGCCGCCGGCTCCGCCGCCCAAAGCCGCCCGGCCTGCGGTCGATGCCGTGCAGGACGAGTTCCCCGATGAGCAAGCATGTTATGTTGTCTTCACGAGCCAGCCCGAAGACCGGCGCAGCAAGCGCCGAGAGCAACAAGAAGTCAATATGGCCGCCACCAGCCCAGCCGGCCATATGCACTGGTCAGAGAAACCCATCAGTTGGAGCCGGGCCGACCACCCAGAGGTGATGCCGTCCCCCGTCTCCTACGCCTTGGTCCTGGAGGCCACCCTTGCAACGGATACACGCGCCGCACGCTTCTCCCGCGTGTTGATCGACGACGGAAGCAGCATCAACATCCTGTACCGCGACACCATGGAGAAGCTGGGTGTCAAGGCAAAGCAGCTTGCGCCGACTCGAACGGTGTTCCACGGCATCGTACCCGGTTTGTCCTGTGCCCCCATCGGCAAGATCAAGATCGATGTACTCTTTGGGGGCAAGGATCATTTCCGCCGGGAAGCAATCTGGTTCGAGGTGGTGGACCTGGAGAGCCCTTACCATGCCTTGCTTGGCCGACCCGCCTTGGCCAAGTTTATGGCGGTCCCCCACTACGCTTACCTCAAGATGAAGATACCGAGCTCCAAGGGTGTCATCACCATCGCCGGCGACTACAAGAAGTCCGCCAACTGCGTCGCGGCCAGCAGTCGGCTGGCCGAATCCCTCGTGATCGCTGCAGAGAAGAAGACGCTGGACAGGGTCGTGGCCCTGGCCAGCAAGCAGCTAAACCAACCCGCCGACTCCAAGGAGTATGATGCCCAAGGATCTTTCCAGCCGGCCAAGGAGACCAAGAAGATACAGCTCGACCCCGAGCACCCCGAGAGGTTTGCCGTCATTGGGGCGAGCCTGGATAGCAAATAGGAAGGCGAGCTCGTCAATTTTCTCCGTGAGAATCGGGAAATCTTTGCATGGTCCCCCAAGGACATGCCGGGTGTTCCGAAGGATTTCGCCAAGCACAAATTGCACATGCGGGAGGATGCTAAACCCGTCAAGCAGCCCATCCGCCGACTGTCAGAAGAGAAGAGAAGGATCGTAGGGGAGGAGATAGCCCGGCTTCTCGCAGCCGGCTTCATCATGGAAGTTTTCTTCCCTGAGTGGCTCGCGAACCCAGTTCTTGTGCTGAAAAAGAATAACAAGTGGCGCATGTGTATAGATTACACAAGCCTCAACAAAGCCTGCCCAAAAGATCCCTTCGCTCTGCCCAGGATTGATCAAGTGATAGACTCCACAGCCGGATGCGAGCTGTTGAGCTTTTTGGATGCCTACTCGGGATACCACCAGATAAAGCTGAACCCGGATGACCAACTGAAGACCGCCTTCATCACGCCGTTTGGAGCCTTCTGCTACCTGACTATGACGTTCGGCTTGAGGAATGCCGGCGCCACTTTTCAGCGTTGCATGCAGAAGTGCCTCCTCACGCAGCTCGGCAAGAACGCCCACGTTTACGTGGATGATGTTGTGGTTGTTGGGGAACGCAGTAATTTCAAAAAATTTCCTACGCACACGCAAGATCATGGTGATGCACAGCAACGAGAGGGGAGAGTGTTGTCTACGTACCAACGCAGACCGACTGCGGAAGCGATCTCACAACGTAGAGGAAGTAGTCGTACGTCTTCTTCCCGATCCGACCGATCCAAGCACCGTTACTCCGGCACCTCCGAGTTCTTAGCACACGTTCAGCTCGATGACGTTCCTCTAGCTCCGATCCAGCAAAGCGTCGAGGAAGAGTTCCGTCAGCACGACGGCGTGATGACGATCTTGATGTACTACCGACGCAGGGCTTCGCCTAAGCACTACAACGGTACGATCGAGGTGGAATTTGGTGGCAGGGGGCACCGCACACGGCTAAGGAACGATCTCAAGGATCAAGTTGTGTGTCCATGGGGTGTCCCCTGCCCCCGTATATAAAGGAGCAAGGGAGGAGGGGCTGGCCGGCCAAGGTGGGGGCGCAGGAGAGTCCTACTCCCACCGGGAGTAGGACTCCCCCTCCAATCCTAGTCCAATTAGGATTCCCGGGAGGGGGAAAGAGGAGGAGGTGGCCGGCCCCCCCTTTCCTACTCCTAGTAGGACTAGGGGAGGGGGGAGGGCGCGCAGCCCATCTAGGGCAGCCCCTTTTTCTTTCCACTAAGGCCCATTATGGCCCATCTAGCTCCCGGGGGGTTCCGGTAACCCTCCCGGTATTCCGGTAAAATCCCGATTTCACACGGAACACTTCCGATGTCCAAATGTAGGCTTCCAATATATCAATCTTTACGTCTCGACCATTTCGAGACTCCTCGTCATGTCCGTGATCACATCCGGGACTCCGAACAACCTTCGGTACATCAAAATGCATAAACTCATAATAACTGTCATCGTAACGTTAAGCGTGCGGACCCTACGGTTCGAGAACAATGTAGACATGACCGAGACACGTCTCCGGTCAATAACCAATAGCGGGACCTGGATGCCCATATTGGCTCCCACATATTCTACGAAGATCTTTATCGGTCAGACCGCATAACAACATACGTTGTTCCCTTTGTCATCGGTATGTTACTTGTCCGAGATTCGATCGTCGGTATCCAATACCTAGTTCAATCTCGTTACCGGCAAGTCTCTTTACTCGTTCCGTAATACATCATCTCACAACTAACATATTAGTTGCAGTGCTTGCAAGGCTTATGTGATGTGCATTACCGAGAGGGCCCAGAGATACCTCTCCGACAATCGGAGTGACAAACCCTAATCTCGAAATACGCCAACCCAACATCTACCATTGGAGACACCTGTAGTACTCCTTTATAATCACCCAGTTACGTTGTGACGTTTGGTAGTACCCAAAGTGTTCCTCCGGTAAACGGGAGTTGCATAATCTCATAGTTATAGGAACATGTATAAGTCATGAAGAAAGCAATAGCAACATACTAAACGATCGGGTGCTAAGCTAATGGAATGGGTCATGTCAATCAGATCATTCTACTAATGATGTGACCTCGTTAATCAAATAACAACTCCTTGTTCATGGTTAGGAAACATAACCATCTTTGATTAACGAGCTAGTCAAGTAGAGGCATACTAGTGACACTCTGTTGGTCTATGTATTCACACATGTATTATGTTTCCGGTTAATACAATTCTAGCATGAATAATAAACATTTATCATGATATAAGGAAATAAATAACAACTTTATTATTGCCTCTAGGGCATATTTCCTTCAGTGGTGAAGACGGAGAAGCGTGGCACTCTGCTGGAAGACTTGAAGGAGACATTCGAGAACCTGCGCCGGTTCCGGATCAAGCTCAACCCGGAGAAATGCGTGTTCGGAGTGCCAGCCGGCAGCTCCTAGGCTTTCTGGTATCCGAACGCGGCATACAGTGCAACCCTGTGAAGATCAAGGCCATCGAGAGGATGGCGGTCCCAACCAAGCTCAGAGAGATTCAGAAGTTCACCGGGTGTCTGGCCTCTCTGAACCGCTTCATCAGCCGGCTTGGAGAAAAAGCTCTCCCCCTCTACCGCCTCATGAAGAAGAGCACTCACTTTGAGTGGAACGACCAGGCCGACCAAGCTTTCCACGAGCTGAAGAAAATGCTGTCCACGCCGCCTGTCTTGGCGGCACCGACTGAGAAGGAGCCCATGCTCCTATATATTGCCGCCACTAGCCGGGTGGTCAGCACCGTCATTGTGGTCGAACGCCCCGAAGAAGGCCGAGCCCAGCCGGTCCAGAGGCCGGTTTATTACCTGAGCGAGGTGCTGTCCGCCTCGAAACAAAATTACCCGCACTATCAGAAGATGTGCTATGGCGTGTACTTCGCCGCCAAGAAGCTGAAGCCGTACTTTCAAGAGCATCCCATCACGGTCGTATGCACTGCCCCGCTGGCCGAGATCATAGGCAGCCGGGACGCATCCGGCCGGGTGGCTAAATGGGCCATCGAGCTGGCCCCCTACACGATCTTCTACCAACCCCGCACCGCCATCAAGACGCAAGCGCTGGCCGACTTCCTCGTCGACTGGGCCGAGACCCAGTACTTACCACCAGCGCCCGACTCCACCCATTGGCGCATGCACTTTGACGGATCAAAGATGCGCACCGGCTTGGGAGCCGGCGTAGTCCTTACCTCTCCAAAGGGCGACAAGCTCAGATACACGCTGCAGATCCACTTCGCCGCCTCCAACAACGTAGCCGAGTACGAAGCGCTCATACACGGGCTCCGGCTTGCCAAGGAACTTGGCATCCGCCGGATCCTGTGCTATGGCGACTCGGATTTGGTGGTGCAGCAATCTTCTGGCGACTGGGACGCCAAGGACGCAAACATGGCGAGCTACCGCTTCCTAGTGCAGCAAATCAGCGGATACTTTGACGGGTGTGAATTCCTTCATGTGCCGCGAGCCGACAACGAGCCAGCAGATGCTCTGGCCCGAATAGGCTCCACGCGGCAAGCAATACCAACCGGCGTCGCCCTACAGCGCCTCCTCAAGCCATCAATCAAGCCGTCTCCGGAATCCGACTCCATCTTCGTGCCGCCTAACCCCGAGGAGGCCGGGTCCGGCTCGAAGAATCAAGCAGCCGGCCCGGGGACTTCAATATTTGGCTCGGGGACTGCAGTACCCGGCTCGGGGACTGCAGTACCCGGCTCGGGGACTGCCGCACCCGGCTCGCGGACTGCGGTAGCCGGCCCGAGGACTGCGGTAGCCGGCCCGGGGACTGCGGTAGCCGGCCCGGGGACTTCTTCAGCACAGCAAGCGGCGGCCGACTCCAGCACTGCATTACCCAGCCCGCCCACCCTGGTGGCTGTGGCCACATTGGTGGCAGAGGAAGTCGCCGCTCCATCATGGGCCCAAACCATCCGCAACTTTTTGGTAAACCATGACCTGCCGGCTGACAAAAACGAAGCAAGACAAGTCCAGCGCCGGGCTGGAGCATACACAATCGTCAACAGAGAGCTTGTCAAGCGCAGCGCCACCAGAGTCTTGCAGCGATGCGTTGAGCAGGAGAAAGGCATCGCGATCCTCAGGGATATACACCAAGGAGAGTGCGGCCACCACGCCGCATCAAGATCACTCGTCGCCAAAGCCTTCCGCCACGGTTTCTTCTGGCCGACTGCTTTGGACGACGCCAAAGAGCTAGTTAAACACTGCAAAGGCTGCCAGCTTTTCAGCTCGCAGCAACACATGCCGGCTTCGGCACTCAAGACCATTCCCATCACCTGGCCCTTTGCCGTCTGGGGATTGGATATGGTGGGCCCATTCAAGACGGCGCGCGGCGGCATGCCACATTTGCTCGTCGCCATCGACAAATTCACCAAGTGGATCGAGGCGAAGCCGATCAAGAAGCTGAATGGGCCGACTGCAGTGACTTTCATTGCAGATATAACAACCCGGTACGGCGTACCACACAGCATCATCACCGACAACGGCACGAACTTTGCCAAAGGTGCCTTGGCACGGTTCTGCGCTGCGCAAGGTATCCGGCTGGACCTTGCGTCAGTCGCCCACCCGCAGTCAAACGGCCAAGTGGAGCGAGCAAACGGTCTCATCTTGTCCGGCATCAAGCCCCGACTGGTCGTACCTCTGGAGCGTTCAGCCGGCTGCTGGCTCGATGAGCTGTCGGCTGTCCTATGGATTCTGCGTACTACTCCCAACAGATCAACCGGCTTCACTCCCTTCTTCCTTGTATATGGTGCCGAGGCAGTCATCCCAACAGATATCGAGTTCGACTCGCCTCGGGTAACCATGTACACGGAAGCGGAAGCCAAAGAAGCACGAGAAGACGGCGTCGACCTGCTGGAAGAGGCCCGGCTGTTAGCCCTCAGCCGGTCTGCCACCTACCAGCAGGGTTTGCACCGCTACCACAGCCGGAGGGTCCGACCAAGATCCTTCCAGGAGGGCGACCTTGTGCTCCGGCTGATCCAGCGAACAACCGGCCAACATAAGCTCGCAGCCCCCTGGGAAGGCCCCTTCATCATCAGCAGAGCCTTGGGCAACGATGCCTACTACCTCATCAACGCGCAGAAGCCGAAGGCACGCAAGAGGGACGACTCCGGCAAGGAGTCAGAGCGACCATGGAACGCAAACCTCCTTCGGAAGTTTTACAGTTAAAATGCAGTATGTATTATGCCCACTTTTGTATTAAGTACGAAACAGTAGGCTCCCCGAGAAAGACTCAGGGACTGCCATCCTTTATTTTGTGAATGAAAGTTATCATGCGTATGATATCACCTATTCATTTATTTTGTCCGGTACCGGGTCCGACGAGTCGGCCCGGGGACTAGCCGACTAGAGTTATATTAGGAGCCCTACCCGCAGTCAGACAAGTAATGTGCCGACACCCAGGCTTGGCTCTTGCCAAAATCGCAGCTCGAAGAACCGACTGCCCGGCTGGCAAGAGTCACAAGTCGGAAAGGGTGCGCACATGAAAAACGGCTAGGGACTAAACAGGCTCATATATATAACAAAAGCCGGCTTGCTGCCTCCCGCCGACCGACTACCAGAGTGCCGGCCGGCCGGCTTACATTCAGTCTGCTTCAAATCCAAGAAAACTCGAGTACTTGCCTTCCCAAAGAGGGAAGGCGGCAAAGGAAAGAGCCTAAGGACAAAAAAGTACACTCGAATGAAAGCCAACACATGCATATATTAATATTTACACAAAAGACCTCCAGAGAGGTCGACATCCAACATTGTTCGATACACCCCCAGTGGGTGGAATTGCGGAAACTTAAAATTGTTCGAAAAAGTAAAACAGGGACAAAAGGAACGGCAGATCAAGCCGGCGGGGCCGCGGACGAGCCGGGCTGGGCGGTGGAAGCAGTCGTGCCGGCTGGAGGAGCGGCCGGCTGGCCAACCTCGGCTTGATCGTCGCCTCCGGCAGAGGGCGCGCTCCCGCGTGGCTCGTTGCTGGAGGCACGGTCGGCTGGAGGACGGTCGGCCGTCTCACCAGTCGGCTCGGCGTCTTCGCCCTCCTCCTCCTCATCGTCCTCGCCCTCGTCACTGGAGGCGATCTCCTCGGCCGAGTCCTCGCCGTCCGCCGGGTTCAGCCCGAACCATTCCTCCGGCTGGGCGGCGCCATCGTCGTTGAGCTCCGGCGCGTTGCGCGATCGCCGACCGCACCTCCTCCAGCTCCGCGTCGGCTTCCGACCGCCATGTCCGCAGCTGGTCCAGGCTTAGCCCTGGGTACCACGCGCGGATGAACTCCAGCGCATGCCCGGCTCCAAGACGGGCTGCGGACGCCTTCCAAGCCTCGAGGCGGCCGACTGCGACTTCGAGCCAGTCGGCCGTCCAGCTTGGAGTGCGAGGAATCGTCTGGCCGGGCCAGAGCGCGGCCAGCACCGTCGCCCCGGCGCGTTGGAGCCGGCGGAGCAGCCGGTGGGCCGGCTGCAGCCACGCCTGGATGGCGATGAGCTGCTCCGACAGCGTCCGATTCACGTCCAGCGGAATCACAACTCCGGCCTGACGGCGCTCCTCGCGGTAAGCTTCGATGGCTTGGGCGGCGAGGACGGATTGGCCGGGAAAGTACTCTGCGCAAGACAGCAAACACAAGTCAAAACAAAACCGCAGGCGGCTGGCAGATGGAAGAAGGGCAAGAAAGACGGCCTACCATCGATGAGATCCTCGATCCGGCCGAAGCCTTCTTCCAGCGCCTGGCGCGTCTCGGCCCAGCTCGCCTCCCTGGCCTCGAACTCCGCCTTCAGGGCAGCCTCGCCGTCCTGCGCCTTTTGCAAGGCCGCCTTGTGGCTCTCCTCTTGGTCGGCCAGTTTCTTCGCCAGGCGGTCGCGCTCCTGAACCAAGTCAGCATACTCGGCGTCCTTGGAGCGAAGAGCGGCCTGCACTTCGCCGAGTTCCCTCCGCAGGTTGGCGTTGGCCTCTGCGCGAGCAAAGACAAAGAGAAAAGGTCAGCAAAGGAAAAGTCGTCAAGAAAGATCCGACCCGACTGCGCTGCAGTCGGCCCGAATCTCGGGGACTACACCCAGTGGGTGCGCTGTCGCGCCCCCACGAGAAACAAATAAAGTCAAAACACTTACGCCGGCTGCTGGCGAGGTCTTCGGTCGTCTGGCTCAGCTCCCGAGCCTGGGAGTTGAAGGCGGCGGCACAAGAATTATGATAATCCTAAGAGATCAGAAAAAGCAGTCAAGATAGTCGTCGAGTAAGATCCGACCCGACTGCGCTGCAGTCGGCCCGGATCTCGGGGACTACACCCAGTGGGTGCGCTAGCGCGCCCCCACGGAAAAAATTCAAAGGACCAGAGCGCTCAACGAGTGAAGACTTACCCGGATTGCAGACCGCGTCGACAGAAACTCCTGAGTAAATTGCCTCAGGAGGCCGGCCTGTGCCTGCAGCCGGCTCCGAACCCCTTGGGCCGCGACGTTCAGCTCGCCGCTCCCTCCGCTAGGAGTCCACCCGGACGTGGCGGAGCTGGCCGCCTCCAAGGCGTCTGCCGTCTGCTTGGCACCCGCGTCTTGGCGCATGTCCGGCGGGGCCGTGCCCCCTCCGGCATGCCGGCCCGCCGCCAGCTCGATCTCAAGACCGGCTCCGGCCTCGGGCGCAGCCCGGGCCAGCTCCTCCGGCACCGCCGACGATTGGCCGCCTTCGCCCGCTCCGGCTGGCGCTGCCGGCGGCGTCCTCTCCGCGGAAATCTCGAAGACTTCGTCCCTCTGCACCGGCGGCTGCTCGGGGATAATCTCCTCCGCCGTGGGCAGAGGGATGTCCGGATCCAAAGTTTGGAGGGGGATGGCGAGCAGCGGAGGCCGGCTACGCGCGCCCTCCGCCTCCGTCTCTGCGGCCGCCCGCTCCGACGGAGTCTCGGCCGCCGCGCTCGATCGCCCCGTCGCCATCTGGGCGGCCTCCCACTCCGCCGCCTCCCGCTCTGCCGCCTCCCTCTCTCGATGCGCTTCGCGGGCGTTGCGCTCCATGGCTGCTGCAAGATCGGCGCGGGGGTCCACTCGGCGGGACCCTGAGGATCCGGCACCCGGCCCGACCACGGAGCCGCCTGGGCCTCGCTCGAGGGAGAGCGGCGCCCTGCTCGAGAAATCAGAGAAGAATTCAAGTAAAGGAAGACTTCAGAATAACAAGCACGTAGGCGGCTAGAAGGCTTACGCAGAAACTGATGGAGGCTTCTTCACCGCCTTCCGGAAGCGGGCCGCCTTCGCCGCCGCCTCGTCACGCTTCGTGGCCGCGGCGGAGGCCTTCGGCTTCTTCGGCTGGCTTCCGAAGAGTGGGAGCGCGGCCCGGCCTTTCCCCTTTCCACCACCGGCAGTCGGCGCGGCGGACGAACCCGCGCTGCGGCCGTCGGTTGCCGGCTGGTGGCGCGGGATTTCTTCGGCCTCAAAATCATCCGGCCAGTCGTCGAAACTGGCCGAGAGCCCCGTGCCGCCGGGCTCGGCGACGTCCCCCGTGGCGGCGTCCTCCATGGCGATTGCAGCAAGGTCCGGGTCGTCGAGGTCGTCCACCGTGCGGTCCGGGGCATACTCGCGTTCGACTCCAGCCGCCCGGCTGGCGGCGGGAGGAGAGGATTCTGATAGAAAGAAAAAAGAGAAGAGCCACCTGGTCAGAAGCCGGCTGGCTCAAGCCGGCAGACGACAAGAAGAAGGACTTACCATAGGCGGAGGATGGGCGCGGGAGTACGGCGCCTTGCCGAATTGCCACTCGTCGGTGAGCTTCAGGTTGGCGATGTAGTTCACCATCAGAGCCACCTCGGCATGGGGCATCTCCCATGTGCTCAGCCGGCAAGGGTCGAACCGTCCGCTCATCTGGCACATCATGTGCGGCCGGCTTTGGAGGGGTAGAATCCGGCGCTCGACGAAGGCGGCTACCAGGTCGGATGCGCGCAGGCCTTCCGACTGGATCATCACCCGAAGCCGGGCGATGGAGGCATTCCCAGCCGGAGACAAGGACTTGGACCTGTAGCCCCAAGACGGCCGCCTCCCAGCCGGCGGGCCGGCTACGTAAGCTGGCAAATTAACGTAGTCGCCGTGCGGGGCGACATTCTTGACATAGAAGTAGGATTTCTGCCAGAGCTTGATAGACTGGATCAGAGGAATGTGAGGGAAGGGGTTGTCGTCGCTTGCCCTCTTCATCGTGATGAAGGCGCCGCAGGGAGCCGGCACGCCGGCGGAGACGGTGCCGAGCTTGTTTTGGAACAGCTCCGCCCAGAGCTCCAGCGTCGGTAGCACCCCCAAGAAACCTTCGCAGAGGGAGACGAAGGTCGAGAGCTGCATCACCGCGTTGGGCGTGACGTGATGCGGCTGGAGGTTGTAGAATTCAAGGAAAGAGCGCATGAAGCTGCTCGCCGGGAAGCCGAAGCCACACACGAAGTGCGTGCGGAAGACGACGCGCTCGCCTTCCTCCGGCGCCGGCGAGACCTCCGTCGCGGGCGCCAGACGCACCTGCACAAGGTTGGCGGCGGGCAGGCGCCGGGTCTGGCGGAGGAATTCAATGTGGTCCTCGTGGACATTGGACCCATCCCACGAGCTTGACAGCGCCAGAGACATGGCGGCGTGGGTGGGCTGCGGCGCGAGACTGCGTCGGGCACGAGGAAGAAGAAGGAGAAGAAGAGGAGCAGGAGGGACAGGGAACGGGGGAGCGAACGGGCCTCTGTCTCTCCCCCTCCCCCCTACTTGTAGGCGCGTGCGCCAGAGCCGAGGAGGTGCGGCGTGGGGGATCGTGGGGATCGATCGTGCCCATCTCCCCCACGCCCGCGTTAATTGCGCGCCTTGATGACGCGAAGAAACGGCCGCGGGGAGGCGAGCAGTCCCCTCGGGCCACAGAAGATCTGCGCCCGGGCCGAGGCCAGGGAGTGGCGGGCCCGGGCCTGCGGCGGCGTCCCATCGCGCGCGTGCGACGGCAGGACTTCTCCGCCACGTGGCTCGTCCTGGAGCCCGCGGCCAGCCCGCGGGTCAACCACGGTCACCTTGATAAACAAAAAAGTGCTCTGGAGTCGGCTGCAACGACGAGGTCGGCCCCTCAGGGTATGAAGCCGGCCAAGCTTCCCGTCCTTCCGTCCGCCGTGAAGCTCGCCCGGCTTCGGGGACTACTGTCGGGTTAAACAGCCATGGGTAGCCCAGCCGGCTTCCCCTGGCCCCTCAGAAAAAATTATGAGCCCATCCGGCTCACAAGAAGACTCAAGACTTAGGCCGCCTCCCCCCTAGCCGGCTACCTTCCTGGCCGGCTTCGGGGGCGGCCTGCCCTTTCACCCTCATGAAGAAAGCTGTGGAGGGCCGGCTACGGCAGGGCCGGCTACGACGAGGCCGGCTACGACAAGGCCGGCTACTGCCAGGCCGGCTCCCATAAAGCAGTCAACGCCGTACCCGCAATGTACGCGTCCACTCTGCGATAATGAAGCGGGGCGTGGCTACAATGGAGCCTGCCACCCCCAAAACCTGGAGCACGCCTGGTACAGCGCGTCGTGCGGGCAGCTGCGACCCGCCCGGCGCGGCACTGTAGCCACGGCGGCTCTGACGCCGTCCACGACGGGCCGCCAGCGTGGCCCCCGAGGCGGTGGGCCCCTTTGGGCAGAGAGATGCCGAAGGCGGCCGCACCTCCTCTCAAGCCGGCAAGACAGAGGACCGGCTTCACGTAGCCGGCCTGCCGCCCTCCTTGAAGGAGACGCCCATTAAGGAGACAAGATGCGGCGGGGCTACAGTAATCGCCCGCCAAGGCGGCGTTACTGTAGCCACGCTTACCCCGACCAAGCCTGCGTCAACAACACGGAGCAACAGTAACCAGCTGCCGACCAGGCCCTGGCCAGTGGGGCCGGCCTGTCGACCCAGGAGCCGGCAGCCGGCGGGCCCCAGAAGCCGGCGGAGAAGCCGGCGAGCATAGTCACAGACAGCTGGGCCCAGCGCCCAGTCGGATTACCATTGTACCCCCGGGGGTAGGCCTATATAAACCCCCCGGTGCACCCATGCAAAGGGTTGGACTCTCATTCTAGACCTAGACACAACACAAGGAGAGGAAGCAGGCTGAGCCGAGCCCTTCTTCCTCCTTCCACCCGAAACATCTCAAGGAGCATTGTAGCTACTTGTTCACTTAGTAACCATGCGGAGACCCCGCAAAGCAGCAGTAGGGGTATTATCTCCCCGGAGAGCCCTGAAGCTGGGTAAGATTCGCCGGCGTGCATGTCTTCGCCTCATCCCGTTTCCAGGCACCGGCGATGTTCTATTGGCCCCCGCAATGATAAGCCACCCGTTGGCATATGTCGCTCCTACCACCGGACAAAACCAATCATGCTCACATAGCTCTGGCGAAGATATTGAAGTGTCATCACAACTTTTGTTGACTGGTTTGCTAGTACAGTTCATGTTTTAGTATATCTATTCTCAGTTGAAAGATTCTGAGCTTTTTGAACAATTAGATTTGTCTGAAATTTGTGGATTTAAGATTTGATTATAAAAATACTAGTAAGGTACACGTGCATTGCACGTATAAAATTTGGCAACCAAATTATGAATAAATACCACATTATAGCATGTAAGCTTTGAGTCATATATGCATGATGTTGATATTCATTTAATTATTATAGTTCATCTCATTCAAAAACAATTAGTTTTTATATAAAAGCTAATCTATTTTAAGATTCATGAAATTGTGCGTTGTAAAGCATAAAGTAAAATAATAATAATGACGATTCATCTAGAAAAAAATTGGGCAATTATGATACCGAATATTCTTGAACAAAGGAGAAGTGCTTGTGTTTTGAGGTTTGTGCATTCTGCTTAAGTTCAACCATGGAGTCTTCTAGATTGTACATGTGGCAAAATCTGGTGGAATGTAGATGATATCCAACTGCCAGTAGTGCTCGGATTTTCCATCTCTGCACCGTCGGATTGGCTTTATTCAACAACCATCTTTCAAAGTTATTCGCATACTATATAGGGGTATAGATATGTAACTATAGGAATCGAGAGCGCAGTTAGTGTGACATTTCCATTCTCGGTCTTTTTCTGGAATACGCAATCTTAGTCTTCACTTAGTAAACATTTCTCTCCCTATTTTTAATCTCAAACAACACCACATATAAACTTGAAACATAGTAGATCAACAACAAGTGTCGTGTGAACTAAAACCAAGACACTTATTTTAAAACGGAGGAAGTACTATAATGTGTAGATTTTGTTTATGTATTGGTTGTTGCGCCATAAATACTTAAAATGACGATAAAGCTTACTCAAAACCCACCATTTTTAGATATTTATATTACCCTAAAAATTCATGATATAAATGTAAACATTTTAGATATTTATATTGCAATAACTATCTTTTGGGGGGGGGGGGGGGGAGGCCATCATGGCTAGCTTTATTAGACTCAAACAATAGTTACATCGTTCACCAGTTGGCTAACTAAGAACTAAGGAGGTTCGTTATTCCAGCTGTCATCACATTTATTACAAAAACTAAACTTTGCTAGCTCATGAGCAACAGAATTTGCTTCACGAAAACAATGAGAGAAGATGACATTTCCTATCGACGTAGACAAATCTATGCACTTGGCGAAGACCGTTGCAGCTGCATCCCACCATTGATCTTGTCCTCGACAACAATTGATGACGTTCAACGAGTCCGACTCCGCTTCTACTCCGTTGAAACCCAAGGAGTTCGCCAGAAATAATCCATCTCACAATGCCATTGCTTCAATAGTCACAACATCTACTGCCAGTTGTATAAATTTACAAAACCCTACAATGAAATTTCCTCTATCATCTCGTAGCACACCTGCAACAGAGCCTGCCCCCTCATCCGCATGGAATGAAGCATCAACATTAAGTTTTATGAACCTTGGCTCCGGTCTCTTCGACCTATGCTCCACTAGTGTTCTTTTCTGCATCACAGAATTTGTATACTTTTTCACTATTGCCAGAATAGAGATGTGCCACCTGAAGTTAGGAGGAACAAAATCATGATGAGTGTGTCGTCGACGCAGCCACGAGAGATACCAGCATCCGGTTGCAATCACCTCCTTTTCCTTCAAGTTTGGCATCATTAGCAAAGATTGGTCTGACTCCAGCAATAGAAATTCCAGAATTGCCGACCCCGATCTGTCCACTTGTACAGCAAAGTCAATACGCCCTGATAGACCCAGCCCGACCCATAGGATCTTTGCTAAGTCGCATTGGAACAGCATATGATGCAAATCTTCAGCGCCCCTGTGACACACTGGGCATGCACCATCGACAGGTATATGTCTATTAGCGAGAATGGATTTCAACGGGATGATTCCTATCAATGCCCGCCAACAGAAGATTTGAATTTACCGTGGCACTTGAAGCTCCCACAACTTCTTCCAAATCGTTGGTTGCATGTTACTAGTTGACAATGAATTTGTAAGATATTGACCTCTATACTTATGCGACCATTGTTCATGATATGCACTCTTAACCGTGAATCTCCCGTGCTTTGTCAGATGCCATGCAATGAAATCATCAAAGGCTTGGAAATTGAGTGGTATTTGCAGAATTCTAGTTGCGTCCACGGGATAAAAAATATCCCGTATCAATTGTTGATCCCACTGGGAGGTAACTGGATCAATTAGCTCTACCACCCTTAAGATTAAGATATGTCCTCGAGGAGTTATTACTCTCCTGTCCGGGCTGAAGGGAATCCATGGATCATTCCATATGCTCACATTCTCTCCCGATCTGATTCGCCAAATATGCCCTCTTTTAAATGTAGTCAAGCCTGCTACCAGGCTCTGCCATGTAAATGAAGACCCAACTTTTGGCCCAGCATGCAACAAATCTGTATTGGGGTAATATTCCGCCTTGAGACGAGCACAAAGAGACTCCGGATTTATAATCAATCTCCAACATTGTTTTGTAAGCAGCACCAAGTTGAAAGAGTGTAGGTCACGAAAACGTAAACCACCATCACACTTTGGTATACAAAGCTTCCACCACGACAACCAATTTTACAGTAATCTGGAATCACATCATATACGTCACTACTACTAATTTACTATGCCCAGTCGCCATCGTGGGCTCCAAACTATCAAAACCTAAACTACCAGCACCCTAAACCTATATAGAGCTACACAGGTCGGCACACAAATGATCCGAAACCCTGACCCCTCATCGCCGGCCATCAAGAGGTCATCAACGGAGGGAAGCCACCGAAAAAGGACGGCACGGTACCCTTGCAGCGGCTAGATGGCCCTTTTTCTTCTACGAAAAGAAAGAAAACCCTCGGGGAATAAGTCGCGTTCGCGTGATCAATAGCCAACCAGTACAGGATGCTGGTGTAATTGAATCGCACTCCGCGGCTGGTGTGCCGGTTCAGTTCTGGAAGCGCCCATACGAATTTTCGTCAAGATAAATTTTGATGCGGTGTTTCACGAGCAACAAGAGCTTATGGTTTTGTGGTGCGAACTGAAACGGGCAACGCCATTGCTGCTGGGGCGGGAAAGCTAAAGTACGTGAAGAATGCGCTTCATGCAGAAGCTTTGGCATGTCTAGCAGCAATTGAAGGTTCTTCAGACATTGGTGTGCATCAGGTGTTAGTGGAATCTGATTCCCAAACACTTGTCCATGCACTTAAGAAAGGGGATGCAGATTTTTCAGCTATTGGTGTCCTGATCAGGGAGGCTATAGCGAGAGTTTATGCATAATGGCCTTCGACAGTCATGATTTTATGCACTGTAAACTAAACGCACTTGTAACACTGTCGCTCACGCTTGCGAGACATGGGTATGGTGGAGCTGAATCCTCACTTGTTTGGGGGGAGGATATGCCAGTTTTTGTATTAGACTTGGTAGCCAGCGATATTGCTGAGCCCAGTGGTAAAAAAATTGTTTAATAGTGAAAAAAAGTAGACGATGCTTACAGTTGCCATATACTCCCTCTGTACGTACCATGCACGCGCACACCAACACACGGTACACGGTGGTCTGCCCGTCTTTGGCATCTCAGTCCGACGAGCTAGCCGGGCCAGACATTGAACGGCAGCGATACGTCCTTGACGACGGCGGCGAGGCCGAGGGAGACGCTGGCGCCAAAGGACAGCAGCTTGGACCGCCCCACCTGCTGGCCGAACGCCACGCAGACGTCGACGCCGACCTTCCCACAACCGTACGCGGCGCCCGTCGACGAGTAGAGCAGCGCCTGCGCCAGCACGTCGACGACGACCAGCACGACCCCGGGGACCTGGCTGTCCCCATCGTCACCGTCGTCGTCGCCGGAGCCGCTGAGCTGCAGGTAGACGGCCGCGGCCTCCAGCACCGCCGCGGCCACGTTGGCCCACACCAGGTACACGAAGCTGCCGTAGTCCCGGTAGTTGACGGCCGTGGGCGTCGCGCCGGCGACGGTGCAGTCGTCGGCCGTGGCCATCATGACCGCGGACGCGAGCGCCAGGATGAGCGCGGACAGGCGGAGCAGCAGGCTCACCGCCTTGGAGCCGTTGGGCTCGTCCCTCTCCCACCACCCAGACATGTTCGATGGATCGATTTTTGCTGCTGTCTACAATAGCTTGGTGAAACTATTTATGCATGCTATCCTTCCACACGGACACGTCACGCTCTGTTGACGTGCGCGTCCACGTCGGCATTGACCTGGTTCTTCGCTAAACTTCGCAGTATGCTCTGTTGACGTGCATGTCCCTGTTGGCATCCACCATTTGCTTCAATTTCTTTTTTGCTTACTTTCACGTCGGCCACTTGTTTATCTTTCGGACGGACGGACGCGCGTGCATGGGACTGGAGACAAATCTGCAAGAGCAAACAAAAAGGAAGAGATCGGACAGTTCGAAGAAGCTGCGTCGGGCTGGTCAGATAGCACGCCTGAGACAAGTCAAGCTGCAGGTCGGTCCTTCTTTTTGCACTCTACTGCGTGTCGGTCTCGGTCTGATCACCGTTCATGGATTTTTTGTGAAGAAACTCTGTTTTGGCTGGCAGAAGTTGAGAGAAATAGTGTTTTTGGGCCCTATAAAAAATATTTCAGTCATTTGCCCCCGTATTTGTTAGTTTCGTCACAAGAAAAATAAAGAGACCCTAGTGTGTGTGCATTATTGTGTCTACTGAAACCTGAGGCCTTGGCACTTAGTTGGTATGTACGGATTACCTTCAACTTCTTGTAAGCTACCACCCTCAAAGAAGTACTTGGAAGGAATTTCGAAGTATAACTTAACAATTGCCAATAAAGAGCCGCCTTGCAAGCAACCATCCAAATGATATTGCAGAGGCCTTCTCCAACCTCCAAGGTTATCAAGTGAAGTTTAAACCAACGAAGTTTCCTAAGTAAGAATGAATTAGCGGGATTGGTATTACCCTTTAAGAAGAAAGAAATGAAAAAAAATAAAAAATTATGACAAAATTTGCTCATAATTTACACAAAAATTATGATTGTTTACAATATGCAAGAATAAGGATATAATAGAGAAATTCTTTAAAAAATTAAGTTCTCTAAAGAAGGAATGAAT
This sequence comes from Triticum monococcum, assembly GCA_034509565.1. Classification (NCBI taxonomy): domain Eukaryota; kingdom Viridiplantae; phylum Streptophyta; class Magnoliopsida; order Poales; family Poaceae; genus Triticum; species Triticum monococcum. Next base: position 604,065,041 of record CM067841.1, on the reverse strand, counting down.
TCCTGGCATTGGTATTACCGATAAAGAAGAAAGAGAAATAAACAAAATAAAAATATTGAAGTTTTCTAAGAAAGAATAAATTATTGGCACTAGTATTACCCTTCAACAAGAAACAAAATAGTAATAAAAACTAAACGTTATTTACTTAGAATTTGTGTTTTTTATAATATGCAAAAATAAGTATATAATAGTGGACTTTTTTGCAAAGACAGATTTCCTAAGAAGTAATGAATTTGTGGCACTGCTACTATCCTTAAGGCTAAAAGAAAATGAAACAAAAAACAAAATTTTTAATAAATAAGTTTTCTAAGGAAGAATGAATTGGTTACATTGGTATTACCGTTTAAGAAGAAAGGAAAATGAAAAACGAAAACAAATAATGACAAAATTTGCATACAGTTTACAATGAAATTGCATCTTTTTTACATTATCCAAGAATAAGCATGTAATAGTGGAATTTTTGCAAAAAGAAGTTTTTCCAATATGAAATAAATTGGTGTCATTGGTATTAATGGTAAAGGAGAGACAAAATGGAAAAAAACTAAATCAAATAATGAATTATTTTGAACTAAATTCACTATTTTTTATATAATATGCAAAAATAAGCATATCATAGTGTATTTTTTGCAAAAAAAGTTACCTAAGAAGGAATGAATTAGTGACATTGGTATAACCTTTAAAGAAGAAAGAAAATGAAATAAAAGCTCAAACAAAATCAAAATAATAAAGTTTTCTAAGCAAAAATGAACAAGTCGCATAAAAGCCTCAAATAAATAATGACACGATTTGCACAGAATTTATAGAAAATTTGTGTTTTTGAATGATGTGCAAGAGTAAACATGTAATTGTGGAATTTTCGCAAAAAAGGTCCAAGTTGAAATGAATTAGTGTCATTATTATTACCCTCAAAAAAGAAAGGTAATTAAAAATTTAAACAAATAATGATAAATTTCTACACAATTTATACAGAAATTGTGTCTTTTATAATATGCAAGGATAAACATATAATATTGAATTTTTTGCAAAAGCATAAAGTTCCTGAGAAGAAATGAATTAGTGGCATTAGTATTACCCTTAAAGAATAAAAAAATGAAGTAAAAACTTTAAGAAAACCAAAATAATGAGGTTTTCTAAGAAAAAATAAGTTGGTTGCATTGGTATTACCCTTTATAAAAAGAAAGAAAATGAAACAAACAAAGATAAATAATGGTAAATTTGCAAACCATTTACATAGAAATACCTCTTTTATAATATTCAAGAATAAGCATGTATTATTAGAATTTTCCAAAAAATTCATTTAAGATTTTCATTGGTATTGCACTTATTAATAATAGAAAGGAAATGAAACAAAAGCTAAAACGGAATAAAAAAAGGAAGTTCTCTGAGAAAGAATTAACTAGTCGCATCGGTGCTCACCTAAAATCTCGAAGATAATTTGCACACTAAGTAAAAATAATTTACATGTATACATTCATCTTATACTCCATGTTCAAATAACAAAATACCAATGTTGGAGATTAATCGTCTCTCAACACATCAAAAATAAGTTGCATCTTATATCGACGTTGTCATCTCCCCCAACACGCACATGCGTGCACCCACACACATGAGTGCGTGCACACAAAAAGTCACACACACACACACACACACACACACACACACGCGCGCGCGCGCGCGCGCGCGCGCGCACGCACGCACGCACACACACGAAATACTGAAAAAGAAAAAAAGAAAGAAAAAAAAAAGAAGATACATAGAAAACACATTCAGACTTTCTATGTTGACACGATAGAGAAATTCATAAAAATATCTTCAAATTCAAACTAAAATAAACTTGCTGGATTGATCTTAATTACTCTTCACTAGCATGCTCCAATAATGCTCTCAGCAGCCGCGTCACTCAACCTGCACGCTGCACGCTGCATGCATGTGGTATGTACGTGTGTGCAGTTTGGAAAGAAGAAGAAATCGACTGAGCCTAACTGGTTTTTTCAGTCGACTGAAGTATAGCTAAAGTGTACTCAAAACCCATTATTTTCTAGATATTCATATTGCCCTAAAAATCCATGATAAAAATGTAAACATTTTAGATATTTATATTGCAATAACTATCTTATTCACGCTGGATCTGTTTTTATTATAAGAACAAGAGTACGCCTTTTGCACACCGAAAGCGGCCGGCCGTACGTAATGTAAGCGTGCCTCGAGTTGCATATGCATGCATGGACCGGTTCACTCTCCGGATACGAGGGCTGTGTCATTGTGTGCATGCATGCTTGTGTTCCATGATCGATGCGTCAGTACATCTGGACGCAAGGAACTAATCTTCGTATAGGATCCTAATTAGCTTAGGCCTAAGTCTTAAGGTAGCTAGCCTAAACCTAATTAACACGCACGAGTTGAGCGGTCCGTGTCCGAGTATGATTAGATTTCCTCCGTCCTGGCGGTCTATATATACAATTATACATACACGCATACGGGCGGCCTTGTGTGTGAGAGAAAAGCAAAATCAATCTCTCCCTCCGTCTAGCGACCAGTGGATCGATCGAATAAGGATTTTGTCTCGGCGAGATCGATATGGGGTGGTCGACTGCAACACCGGCGGCGCGCAAGAGCCAAAGAGCGCCGGCAACTCCCACGGCCACAGGCAGCGGCCGCTTCCACCGGCTCGAGGTGATCGGCGCAGGAACCTTTGGCGTCGTCTACCGGGCCAGGGACCGCCGCACAGGAGAGATCGTGGCGATGAAGTGTCTTCGTGCGAGCGACGACGGCGACGCCGGCCGCTACCTCTCCGACTTCGCGACCGAGGTCAGCGCCCTCGAGGCGTGCAGAGGCCACCCGTCCATCGTGCAGCCGCGCGCCTCCGGCTTGTGGGGCCAACTCTTAGGTACGTCATGAAACATGTCCAATTCGGGAGGAGGCACACAGGGCCGTCCCACAGAATATATGGGGCCCCGGGGCAAGACAAAAACAAGGGGCCCTTCTTGAAACACAAAAGCTCAGTTTTTTTTTTCAAAAGTAATGTAAATATCCAGTAGATAGCATATATTGGTGATCTTTGGACTCTTAGACTAGCAGTATCACTATTTATTGATCAAGAGAAGTGCATCGGGATAGTAATGAAACAATATAGCTCCACAAAAGATCGATGTTCTAATTGTCAATAGAGACATCAATTTTTTTTGCACAAAATATGTCCTTGTAAAAACTGGTTGCTACTTAAACATTTGTGTTACCATGAGATATAAAATTAATGCGTACTTACATTTGTTCTGGATCCTCCCCCAATCTGCCATGTTTCTTCACTCCAAAATTCTTCACCCAAATAATAATTCATCTCTTCCAAACTATCCTGCATAAGGCATAGCAAAGCAAACAGTGAGTATTTCATGTTTATACTATGATGACCAAACATTGGAGATTCCCTACAAGAGTTCTAGTTTTGAAAAAGTTAAGAGTAATTGATCCCTTTTGAGATTCTACTACCAGTCAAATAATTTCTTGAAGACATGTCACTGAACAAGCTGCATAAAAATAGGTAATACATGGATCAAAGCACCTGGATATTGATTGATGTGGATGTAGATGCTTGATCCATACGCCGCAGTAGTTAGCACGAACAAAGAAGATGACACGATGAAGTGGATAAATCCCTCCCTTCCCCTAGTCTCCTGCCTGAGCACTTCCCATTTGGATCCAATGAAGAACAAAAGAAGATCCATGCAGATGTAGCGGATGTACGACGTTGAATCGTGCGCAGAGCTACTTATCAATGAATCTTGGAATTGAAGAACGAAATTACAGGAAAGAAGAACATGTAAGTACCTTCCTGGTCTCTCCAAAGTCTAGGAAACCGGCAGCGCGTTCAGAAAGGAAGGGGGGCTGATTGGGGAATGATTTGCGCCGTAGCTATCCATTAATGGCCGGCCACGACTTTGGAATCGGAGTGGCATCGGAGGGGCGGCGCTGAGTCTGGGATTTGGCAAAGCAGAGGAATCGCCGGTCTGGGGTCCCGTGCAAGCAGATCGATAATATTCCTTCGTGAGGTTTTGCCTAAGGCTGGCCATAGTGGGGTAACATAAGTAGTAACATGCACTTGGGACTCGCAAATATGTTTATGTGGCAAGCAATTAAAGAAGAGAGAGATGATTATAGTAACATAGGTAGATACCGTAACATAATAAATGTTATACTACTATGTGTCATGCATGGCAATAAATGAGACTACCTGTGATACTAATCTATAATATTATACACTATGGATGTAGTATCATACACTAGTATCATATGCATGATACTAGTATATGATACTCCCCACTATGACCAGCCTAATGGGCTTTTCCTTGTATGGTTCCTTAGACGTTTTGTTTCTCATGTATTTTCTTTGGGCTCTGTGAAGGTATACTACCTGGGCCGAGGCCCCTGCCTCCTCGGGGCCCAGGGCGGGCGCCCCGTTTGCCCGGCTTATGGGTCGGGCCTGACTTCAACTAGCTAGCACTAGTGCGGACCCGGGCAATAGCACCGGTTTGTAAGGCCCTTTAGTGCCGGTTCAGGAACCGGCACTAAAGTTTCGGCACTAAAGGCCCCCCCTTTAGTACCGGTTCAGCACAAACCAGTGCTAAAGGGGAACCACGTGGCACGAGTCAGCTCCGGGGGCCGGGAGCCCTTTAGTACCGGTTGGTAACACCAACCGGTACTAAATGGTTGTGGGTTTTTGTTTTATTTTGTATTTTTCAATTAAATTTGTGTTATCAATTTAATTTAGGATTGTTTTACGTTATAATGAGTTGTAGTCGTCGTCGTCATCATCATCGCATATTAATAAATAAATAAACTCTAGCTAGCTAAAAATCATCGTAGTCGTCTAATTACCACTATTTAATCATCATAGTCATTACCGCTAGCTATCTAATCATCATCAACGCTGGCTAGCTTAAAGAGGAAACATTCACTTTGTAACAGAAGCAAAGATATCATCAAGTTCAACATAATCATCACCAACATCGAAGTTCAGGACACAGATATGAGACAAGTACTAATTAAGAGCATGAACTAGTAGCTACTGATCCTGCTGCTCCCTCTCAGGTAGAATAGCATAGAACATGTATAGCTCTCCTGAATCATCATACTGGAGCATGCAGATGAACCTGTCTCCTAATCTTGGGTTGTGCTTCTCCTTACTGCCCCCTAGTACTTCTCTGCGATCGTTAACAATTTTGCTCCAATCTTTCACTATTAAGCATTCTTCGCTTTCAGAAATCCTGAATGCACTCATGTGCAATGTAGGAAATCTTGGTCGTAAGCTAACCATTGACATGCGACCTTTTGTCTCGATCCACTGAGGCACAACTGTCATCGGAAGTCCCTGTTGAACAACATCGTATAGTAATTAATATACTAAGTAATGAAAGTTTAGCTTCAAAAATAATGTATGCAAAAGATGCACTAATTAAGGACAAATATTTAAAATCTTACCATCTTTTGATTATAGATGTGACCGTAGTTCAATACGATCACCATTGGTCGCACGTTTTGAGTACTAACATTTCTAAGTTTAGGAAAAAAATTTGTCTTGACAGTATTAAGATCCTCAAGCCATGAAACATAATGACTTATCTCCTCGCAGTTTAGTTGAGCCCCGGGGCAGTAGTAGGTCCTGTCTACCAAGCGCCGGACATGTTTGCTTGAACCGAAATAAGCTGACAATATAAATTAGTTGTCAACTATTTTTGAATAAACTGTATCAAAGACATAAACATATGCATGCATAGTTGAGAAAAACTCACCAAATGGTAGAACTGGAGGCATTTGCACATCGACTCAGATGTCTATATTACCTTCAATATCATCTTCCGTACGAATATCAAAGGTGATAACAATATCAGGCTCAAATGCATAAGCCTTGCATAGTGCTTACCAAGTTTTGCATTCAAAATGGGTGTATGTGTCTCCATTATATAATTTGATGTTGAAAGTATACCCATGCTCCGTCTTCAAGTAAACTCTCTTTACCTCCATATCATCTATAGCACTAAAACCTATCTTATGCAAGACAAAAATTCTTGCATGCCAGGGGATGCGCTAGTAGAATAGTGAAAATTTAAAATTATAAGTTGAAGCAAATGAAGCATAAGTTTTGCATTCAAATAATAATTGACAAAGTGACTTACTGTATCAACTTCGAATGTCTCATCCAGCTTGATGCTGAAGCTGTTGGGGAACGTAGTAATTTCAAAAAATTTCCTACGCACACGCAAGATCATGGTGATGCATAGCAACGAGAGGAGAGAGTGTTGTCTACGTACCAACGCAGACCGACTGCGGAAGCGATCACACAACATAGAGGAAGTAGTCATACGTCTTCCCGATCCGACCGATCCAAGCACCGTTACTCCGGCACCTCCGAGTTCTTAGCACACGTTCAGCTCGATGACGATCCTCGGGCTCCGATCCAGCAAAGCGTCGAGGAAGAGTTCCGTCAGCACGACGGCGTGGTGACGATCTTGATATACTACCGACGCAGGGCTTCGCCTAAGCACTACAACGGTATGATCGAGGTGGAATTTGGTGGCAAGGGGCACCGCACACGGCTAAGGAACGATCTCAAGGATCAACTTGTGTGTCATGGGGTGCCCCCTGCCTCCGTATATAAAGGAGCAAGGGGAAGGGGGCGGCCGGCCTAGGAGGAGGCGCGCCAAGGGGAGTCCTACTCCCACCGGGAGTAGGACTCCCTCCTTCCTTGTTGGAGTAGGAGAAGGGGGAAAGAGGGGGAGAGGAATAAGGAAAAGGGGGCTGCGCCCCTTGTCCAATTCGGACCAGAGGGGGGGCGCAGGCCTCCTTCCTTTTGGACTCTTTCCTCTATTCCCGTATGGCCCAATAAGGCCCATATACTCCCCGGCGAATTCCCGTAACTCTCCGGTACTCCGAAAAATACCCGAATCACTCGAAACCTTTCCGAAGTCCGAATATAGTCGTCCAATATATCGATCTTTACGTCTCGACCATTTCGAGACTCCTCGTCATGTCCCCGATCTCATCCGGGACTCGGAACTCCTTCGGTACATCAAAACTCATAAACTCATAATATAACTGTCATCGAAACCTTAAGCGTGCGGACCCTACGGTACGTAGACAACACTCTCCCCTCTCGTTGTTGTGCATCACCATGATCTTGCGTGTGCATAGGAAATTTTTTGAAATTACTGCGTTCCCCAACAGGATCGCTGGAGTTTACATATTTTGTTAGCACCTTTAGAATTGACAAAACCTTCTGGTTGCATCGTATACAACTCTTCTTTAGTAAAATCCATTAAGGAATGCAGTTTTGTTTATCCATTTGCCAGATTTCATAAAAATGCGACAATTGCTAACATGATTCTGACAGACTTTAAGCATAGATACGAGTGAGAAAATCTCATCGTAGTCAACACCTTGAACTTGTCGAAAACCTTTTGCGACAATTCTAGCTTTGTAGATAGTAACACTACTATCAGCGTCCGTCTTCCTCTTGAAGATCCATTTATTTTCTATGGCTTGCCGATCAACGGGCAAATCCATCAAAGTCCATACTTTGTTCTCATACATGGATCCCATCTCAGATTTCATGGCTTCAAGCCACTTTGCGGAATCTGGGCTCACCATCGCTTCTTCATAGTTCGTAGGTTCATCATGATCTAGTAGCATGACTTCCAGAATTGGATTACCGTACCACTCTGGTGCGGATCTCACTCTGGTTGATCTACGAGGTTCAGTAGTATCTTGTCCTGAAGTTTCATGATCATCATCATTAGCTTCCTCACTAATTGGTATAGGTGTTGCAGAAACAGTTTTCTGTGATGTACTATTTTCCAATAAGGGAGCAGGTACAGTTACCTTGTCAAGTTCTACTTTCCTCCCACTCACTTCTTTCGAGAGAAACTCCTTCTCTAGAAATGATCCATTCTTAGCAACGAATGTCTTGCCTTCGGATCTGTGATAGAAGGTGTACCCAACAGTCTCCTTTGGGTATCCTATGAAGACATATATTTCCGATTTGAGTTTGAGCTTATCGAGATGAAACTTTTTCATATAAGCATCGCAACTCCAAACTTTAAGAAACGACTACTTTGGTTTCTTGCTAAACCACAGTTCAGATTGTGTCGTCTCAACGGACTTAGATGGTGCCCTTTTTTAACGTGAATGCAGCTGTCTCTAATGCATAACCCCAAAACGATAGTGGTAGATCGGTAAGAGACATCATAGATCGCACTATATCTAATAAAGTACGGTTATGACGTTCGGACACACCATTACACTATGGTGTTCCTTGTGGCGTGAGTAGTGAAACTATTTCACATTGTTTTTAACTGAAGGCCAAACTCGTAACTCAAATACTCTTCTCTACGATCAGATCATAGAAACTTTATTTTCTTGTTACGATGATTTTTCACTTCACTCTGAAATTCTTTGAACTTTTCAAATGTTTCAGACTTAAGTTTCATCAAGTAGATATACTCATATCTGCTCAAATCATCTGTGAAGATCAGAAAATAATGATACCTGTCGCGAGCCTCAATATTCATCGGACCACATACATCCGTATGTATGATTTCCAACAAATCTGTTGCTCGCTCCATTGTTCCGAAGAACAGAGTCTTAGTCATCTTGCCCATGAGGCATGGTTCGCAAGCATCAACTGATTCATAATCAAGTGATTCCAAAAGCCCATCAGCATGGAGTTTCTTCATGCGCTTTACACCAATATGACCTAAACGGCAGTGCTACAAATAAGTTGCACTATCATTATTAACTTTGCATCTTTTGGTTTCAATATTATGATTATGTGTATCACTACGATCGAGATCCAACGAACTATTTTCATTGGGTGTGTAACCATATAAGGTTTTATTCATGTAAACAGAACAACAATTTATTCTCTTACTTAAATGAATAACGGTATTACAATAAACATGATCAAATCATATTCATGCTCAACGCAAACACCAAATAACACTTATTTAGGTTCAACACTAATCCCGAAATTATAGGGAGTGTGCGATGATGATTATATCAATCTTGGAACCACTTCCAACACACATCGTCACTTCACCCTTAACTAGTCTCTGTTTATTCTGCAACTCCCGTTGCGAGTTACTAATCTTAGCAACTGAACTAGTATCAAATACTGAGGGTTTGCTATAAACACTAGTAAAGTACACATCAATAACATGTATATCAAATATACTTATGTTCACTTTGCCACCCTTCTTATCCGCTAATCACTTGGGGTAGTTCCGCTTCCAGTGACCAGTCCCTTTGCAGTAGAAACACTTAGTCTCAGGCTTAGGATCAGACTTGGGTTTCTTCACTTGAGCAGCAACTTGCTTGCTATTCTTTTTGAAGTTCCCCTTCTTCCCTTTTGCCCTTTTCTTCAAACTAGTGGTCTTGTCAACCATCAACACTTGATGTTTTTCTTGATTTCTACCTTCGTCGATTTCAGCATCACGAAGAGCTTGGGAATCGTTTCCGTTATCCCTTGCATATCATAGTTCATCACGAAATTCTACTAACTTGGTGATGGTGACTAGAGAATTCTGTCAATCACTATCTTATCTGGAAGATTAACTCCCACTTGATTCAAGCGATTATAGTACCAGACAATCTGAGCACATGCTCACTAGTTGAGCGATTCTCCTCCATCTTTTAGCTATAGAACTTGTTGGAGACTTCATATCTCTCAACTCGGGTATTTGCTTGAAATATTAACTTCAACTCCTGGAACATCTCATATGGTCCATGACGTTCAAAACGTCTTTGAAGTCCCGATTCTAAGCCATTAAGTATGGTGCACAAAACTATCAAGTAGTCATCATATTGAGCTAGCCAAACGTTCATAACGTCTGCATCTGCTCCTGCAATAGGTCTGTCACCTAGCGGTGCATCAAGGACATAATTTTTCTGTGCAGCAATGAGGATAAACCTCAGATCACGGATCCAATCCGCATCATTGCTACTAACATCTTTCAACACAATTTTCTCTAGGAACATATCAAAAATAAACACAGGGAAGCAACAACGCGAGCTATTGATCTACAACATAATTTGCAAAATACTACCAGGACTAAGTTCATGATAAATGTAAGTTCAATTTAATCATATTACTTAAGAACTCCCACTTAGATAGACATCCCTCTAATCCTCTAAGTGATCATGTGATCCAAATCAACTAAACCATAACCGATCATCACGTGAGATGGAGTAGTTTTCAATGGTGAACATCATTTATGTTGATCATATCTACTATATGATTCACGCTCGACCTTTCGATCTCCGTGTTCCGAGGCCATATCTGCATATGCTAGGCTCGTCAAGTTTAACCTGAGTATTCTGCGTGTGCAAAACTGGCTTGCACCCGTTGTAGATGGACGTAGAGCTTATCACACCCGATCATCACGTGGTGTCTGGGCACAACGAACTTTGGCAACGGTGCATACTCAGGGAGAACACTTCTTGATAATTTAGTGAAAGATCATCTTATAATGCTACCGTCAATCAAAGCAAGATAAGATGCATAAAAGGATAAACATCACATGCAATCAATATAAGTGATATGATATGGCCATCATCATCTTGTGCTTGTGATCTCCATCTCTGAAGCACCGTCATAATCACCATTGTCACCGGCGCGACACCTTGATCTCCATCGTAGCATCGTTGTCGTCTCGCCAATCTTATGCTTCCACGACTATCACTACCGCTTAGTAATAAAGTAAAGCATTACATCGCGATTGCATTGCATACAATAAAGCGACAACCATATGGCTCCTGCCAGTTGCCGATAACTCGGTTACAAAACATGATCATCTCATACAATTAAATTTAGCATCATGCCTTGACCATATCACATCACAACATGCCCTGCAAAAACAAGTTAGACGTCCTCTACTTTGGTGTTGCAAGTTTTACGTGGCTGCTACGGGCTTAAGCAAGAACTCATCTCACCTACACATCAAAACCACAACAATAGCTTGTCAAATAGACTCCGCTTTAACCTTCTCAAGGACCGGGCGTAGCCACACTTGGTTCAACTAAAGTTGGAGAGACAGTCGCCCGCAAGCCATCTATGTGCAAAGCACGTCGAGCGAACCGGTCTCGCGTAAGCGTACGCGTAAGGTTGGTCCGGGTCGTCTCGTCCAACAATACCGCCGAACCAAAGTATGACACGCTGGTAGGCAGTATGACTTATATCGTCCACAACTCACTTGTGTTCTACTCGTACATATAACATCAAACCATAAAACTTAGGCTCGGATGCCACTGTTGGGGAACGTAGTAATTTCAAAAAATTTCCTACGCACACGCAAGATCATGGTGATGCACAGCAACGAGAGGGGAGAGTGTTGTCTACGTACCAACGCAGACCGACTGCGGAAGCGATCACACAACATAGAGGAAGTAGTCGTACATCTTCCCGATCCGACCGATCCAAGCACCGTTACTCCGGCACCTCCGAGTTCTTAGCACACGTTCAACTCGATGACGATCCTCGGGCTCCGATCCAGCAAAGCGTCGAGGAAGAGTTCCGTCAGCACGACGGCGTGGTGACGATCTTGATGTACTACCGACGCAGGGCTTCGCCTAAGCACTACAACGATATGATCGAGGTGGAATTTGGTGGCAGGGGGCACCGCACACGGCTAAGGAACGATCTCAAGGATCAACTTGTGTGTCATGGGGTGTCCCCCTGCCTCCGTATATAAAGGAGCAAGGGGGAGGGGCGGCCGGCCTAGGAGGAGGCGCGCCAAGGGGAGTCCTACTCCCACCGGGAGTAGGACTCCCTCCTTCCTTGTTGGAGTAGGAGAAGGGGGAAAGAGGGGGAGAGGAATAAGGAAAAGGGGGCTGCGCCCCTTGTCCAATTCGGACCAGAGGGGGGGCGCAGGCCTCCTTCCTTTTGGACTCTTTCCTCTATTCCCGTATGGCCCAATAAGGCCCATATACTCCCCGGCGAATTCCCGTAACTCTCCGGTACTCCGAAAAATACCCGAATCACTCGAAACCTTTCCGAAGTCCGAATATAGTCGTCCAATATATCGATCTTTACGTCTCGACCATTTCGAGACTCCTCGTCATGTCCCCGATCTCATCCGGGACTCGGAACTCCTTCGGTACATCAAAACTCATAAACTCATAATATAACTGTCATCGAAACCTTAAGCGTGCGGACCCTACGGTTCGAGAACAATGTAGACATGACCGAGACACGTCTTCGGTCAATAACCAATAGCGGGACCTGGATGACCATATTAGCTCATACATATTCTACGAAGATCTTTATCGGTCAGACCGCATAACAACATACGTTGTTCCCTTTGTCATCGGTATGTTACTTGCCCGAGATTCGATCGTCGGTATCCAATACCTAGTTCAATCTCGTTACCGGCAAGTCTCTTTACTTGTTCCGTAATGCAACATCCCACAACTAACTCATTAGTTGCAATGCTTGCAAGGCTTAAGTGATGTGCATTACCGAGAGGGCCCAGAGATACCTCTTCGACAATCGGAGTGACAAATCATAATCTCGAAATACGCCAACCCAACATCTACCTTTGGAGACACCTGTAGTACTCCTTTATGATCACCTAGTTACGTTGTGACGTTTGGTAGTACCAAAAGTGTTCCTCTGGTAAACGGAAGTTGCATAATCTCATAGTCATAGGAACATGTATAAGTCATGAAGAAAGCAATAGCAACATACTAAACGATCGGGTGCTAAGCTAATGGAATGGGTCATGTCAATCAGATCATTCAACTAATGATGTGATCCCGTTAATCAAATAACAACTCTTTGTCGATGGTTAGGAAACATAACCATCTTTGATTAACGAGCTAGTCAAGTAGAGGCATACTAGTGACACTCTATTTGTCTATGTATTCACACATGTATTATGTTTCCGGTTAATACAATTCTAGCATGAATAATAAATATTTATCATGATATAAGGAAATAAATAATAACTTTATTATTGCCTCTAGGGCATATTTCCTTCAGAAGCGCCTACCATCAACAAGGAAATTTTGGTCGCACAGGCCGCGCTGGTCTTCACAGTGTTCGCACATAATAAAATCTTTTTCGTCGTCAGATGACATTTCCTATGTTCATATAGGTGAAACATTAAACACATATATCTAGCCAAATATAAATTCATCTAACATTTGACATTAATATATCTAACTATATATTCAATTGACATTACTATATATTTAACTTTTCTATCTAATTCATCTAACATTCGACATTAATCTAACATTTATATAAACTCAAAATATATAAAAAATTAAATAAACAGAAAAACTCATTAACAAATAATATTTTAATTAGATCATCAAATCTCATATACCTAAATTTTCTTATTAAAAATAAACTAGTTATATTAATTATTCAACTAGTTCTAATCTCATATACCTAAATTTTCTTACTAAAAATAAACTAGTTATATTAATTATTCAACTAGTTCTAATCTCATATACCTAAATTTTCTTACTAAAAATAAACTAGTTATATTAATTATTCAACTAGTTCTAATCTCATATACCTAAATTTTCTTACTAAAAATAAACTAGTTATATTAATTATTCAACTAGTTCTAATCTCATATACCTAAATTTTCTTACTAAAAATAAACTAGTTATATTAATTATTCAACTAGTTCTAATCTCATATACCTAAATTTTCTTACTAAAAATAAACTAGTTATATTAATTATTCAACTAGTTCTAATCTCATATACCTAAATTTTCTTACTAAAAATCAACTAGTTATATTAATTATTCAACTAGTTCTAATCTCATATACCTAAATTTTCTTACTAAAAATAAACTAGTTATATTAATTATTCAACTAGTTCTAATCTTTAATTCGACAATTTTTCAATCTAGCTAGCTAATTCATCTAACATTCGACATTAATCTAACATTCGACCATCTAATTAACTTTTCTAAAAAAACAGAAAATAAGTAAAAAAAAATGTGTGTGTATGTGTGTGTATATATACGTATATGTGTGTATGTATGTGTGTATGTGTGTGTGTATGCGTGTGTGTGTGGATATGTGTGTGTGTGTGTGTGCGGCCCCGTACGCCGCCGCCCCGTATGTACGAGCGGGGGCGCCGGTGTGTGTGTGTATGTATGTGTGTGTATGTGTGTGCGGGAGCGAGAGAGAGATGTACGGCCGCGGCGATGACGACGGACGGCGGTGGCGTTCGGGGCGGCAGCGCGAGACGACGACGACGACGACGGGGACAGCGCGAGACGACGGACGACGGTACGGGCGACGGGCGGCGACGACGGGATCGAGCGGCGCGCGCGGCGGAGGTTGAAGACGAAGTGGGGAGATGAAATTGAAATTTTCGTAAGTGCTATATATATAGGATGGGCCTTTAGTACCGGTTGGTGGCTCCAACCGGTACTAAAAGCCTATATTCGCCAGGCCAAGCGGCGGGAAACGAAGGCTTTTAGTACCGGTTGAAGCCACCAACGGGTACTAAAGGGGGGGGCCTTTAGTACCGGTTGGAGCCACCAACCGGTACTAAAGGCCTTGCGCTGCCACCCCAAAGTTTAGTCCCACCTCGCCCGATGAAGGGCAGCCGCACTGGTTTTATAAACCCAGCCGCGGCTACCTCTTCGAACTCCTTTATATAGCAGGCTTTTGGGCCTAATTAATTAGGGCGCACTGCCTTGTGAGTCTGCTGGCCCTTCTGGGCCTGCATTTGCACACCCTAGGTCTGGTAGACCCACGGGGCAGTGCGCCAACAAATTTTTTATATAGTTTTTTCTTTTATTTATTTTTGAGTAGTTTTTTATATAGTTTTTTCTTTTCTGCATTATTTATTTTCTTCTATTTATTTTTGAGTAATTTTTTTGTATAGTTTTTTTATTTTCTGCATTATTTATTTTTGTATATACCGAAACCCTGATACTCGGAAAGAGTTTGTCCAGTTTGTACACGAAGTGCGTCCAGTTTTTGCCGTGACCCTCTCTACTCTTTCGCGCATGCTATGCGGGTGATATGATGATACCATGCCAAGTTTCAACATTTTCAGGATTCATTTTGTAGTGATTTTCAATTTTATGGTCATTTAGCTCTCTAAACAATTAGGTAAATTACCGGAAAAAAACAAATGATGTCAGAACATGTTGGAAATTGATGACGTTGTTTTAAATGCTGCATACTGAACACAAGATAGTTTGGTTAAATTGCATTACTTGTAAGTCCAGTTAACATGGATGCTTATGATGCAAGAGCAACAGCAAAAATGAAAATTTGGCACAAATAGGTAGTTGTGTAACTAAAATAGGTAGGAGGAGAGATAGCTCTTATGTCACAAAAAAGAAGTTGTATCAAATATTTTATGTCGGATCTAGAACAAATCAATCGGTATCGCCATCATACAGCCCTACCGTGGCTCGTGATGCATATATATGCATATCAAATGCACGGTTGGGCGTATGGTGGCGAATCCAAATGATTCGTATTCAGTCGATGAACTGGTAGATGTATGCAGTCGATGAACTGGTAGATGTATGTAGTCGATAAACTGAAAGACTTATGCAGGGAAGGCGAGAGGTGGGTTATATATAGGCTTGTCTGGCTCACAAAGTGATTGTGGTAGTTTCGATCCAACGACTCACATGAGCTAGGAAGAAACACACCCTTGATCCAACGACTCGCAAGAGCTAGAAAGAAACACACGATCCGTGTGATTCTTCCTGATTGGTGGGATGCACATTAGTACCCACTCTGGGCTTCGGTGAAAGTTATACATTAGTACCCACTCCAAACTCCGAAACCCTGATACTCGGAAAGAGTTTGTCCAGTTTGTACACGAAGTGCGTCCAGTTTTTATATAGTTTTTCTTTTCTGCATTACTTATTTTCTTCTATTTATTTTTGAGTAGTTTTTTATATAGTTTTTTCTTTTCTACATTATTTATTTTCTTCTATTTATTTTTGAGTAATTTTTTTGTATAGTTTTTTTATTTTCTGCATTATTTATTTTCTTCTATTTATTTTCTTCTGGAAATTGAATGCTGCATACTGAACAATTAGGTAAATGACCGAAAAACAACAAATGATGTCAGAACATGTTGGAAATTGATGACGTCGCTTTAAATGCTGCATACTGAACACAAAAGAAATCCGGAGTTTAAATAAGTTATTAAAAATAAAAAAGAGGTGCAATGCTGGTTAATTTGCTTCAAGCCATTTGGAATAGTGTAGACTGCACTGCACATAGCTCAGTGCAATCTATGCTGCAGTGCAGTCTACACTATTCGAAATGGCTTGAAGCTAATCAACATGTAGGTGAGCATTGCAACTCTTCGTCATTGTCTGTGCACCCACGGCTTATAAACCGCTCATACTGCCTCTCTCTTGGCGAAGATCACAAGATAGTTTGATTAAATTGCATTAGTTGTAAGTCCAGTTAACATGGATGCTTATGATGCAAGAGCAACAGCAAAAATGAAAAAAATTGGCACAAATAGGTAGTTGTGTAACTAAAATAGGTAGGAGGAGAGATAGGTCTTATGTCACAAAAAAGAAGTTGTATCAAACATTTTATGTCGGATCTAGAACAAACCAATCGGTATCGCCATCATACAGCCCTACCGTGGCTCGTGATGCATATATATGCATATCAAATGCACGGTTGGGCGTATGATGGCGAATCCGAATGATTTGTATTCAGTCGATGAACTGGTAGATGTATGCAGTCGATGAACTGGTAGATGTATGTAGTCGATAAACTGAAAGACTTATGCAGGGAAGGCGAGAGGTGGGTTATATATAGGCTTGTCTGGCTCACAAAGTGATTGTGGTAGTTTCGATCCAACGACTCACATGAGCTAGGAAGAAACACACCCTTGATCCAACGACTCGCAAGAGCTAGAAAGAAACACACGATCCGTGTGATTCTTCCTGATTGGTGGGATGCACATTAGTACCCACTCTGGGCTTCGGTGAAAGTTGTACATTAGTACCCACTCCAAACTCCGAAACCCTGATCCTCGGAAAGAGTTTGTCCAGTTTGTACACGAAGTGCGTCCAGTTTTTATATAGTTTTTCTTTTCTGCATTACTTATTTTCTTCTATTTATTTTTGAGTAGTTTTTTATATAGTTTTTTCTTTTCTACATTATTTATTTTCTTCTATTTATTTTTGAGTAATTTTTTTGTATAGTTTTTTTATTTTCTGCATTATTTATTTTCTTCTATTTATTTTCTTCTGGAAATTGAATGCTGCATACTGAACAATTAGGTAAATGACCGAAAAACAACAAATGATGTCAGAACATGTTGGAAATTGATGACGTCGCTTTAAATGTTGCATACTGAACACAAAAGAAATCCGGAGTTTAAATAAGTTATTAAAAATAAAAAAGAGGTGCAATGC
This sequence comes from Triticum monococcum, assembly GCA_034509565.1. Classification (NCBI taxonomy): domain Eukaryota; kingdom Viridiplantae; phylum Streptophyta; class Magnoliopsida; order Poales; family Poaceae; genus Triticum; species Triticum monococcum. The sequence continues at coordinate 604,047,614 of CM067841.1, read as the reverse complement.
TGGTTAATTTGCTTCAAGCCATTTGGAATAGTGTAGACTGCACTGCACATAGCTCAGTGCAATCTATGCTGCAGTGCAGTCTACACTATTCGAAATGGCTTGAAACTAATCAACATGTAGGTGAGCATTGCAACTCTTCGTCATTGTCTGTGCACCCACGGCTTATAAACCGCTCATACTGCCTCTCTCTTGGCGAAGATCACAAGATAGTTTGATTAAATTGCATTAGTTGTAAGTCCAGTTAACATGGATGCTTATGATGCAAGAGCAACAGCAAAAATGAAAAAAATTGGCACAAATAGGTAGTTGTGTAACTAAAATAGGTAGGAGGAGAGATAGGTCTTATGTCACAAAAAAGAAGTTGTATCAAACATTTTATGTCGGATCTAGAACAAACCAATCGGTATCGCCATCATACAGCCCTACCGTGGCTCGTGATGCATATATATGCATATCAAATGCACGGTTGGGCGTATGATGGCGAATCCGAATGATTTGTATTCAGTCGATGAACTGGTAGATGTATGCAGTCGATGAACTGGTAGATGTATGTAGTCGATTAACTGAAAGACTTATGCAGGGAAGGCGAGAGGTGGGCTATATATAGGGTCGTCTGGCTCACAAAGTGATTGTGGTAGTTTCGATCCAACGACTCACATGAGCTAGGAAGAAACACACCCTTGATCCAACGACTCGCAAGAGCTAGAAAGAAACACACGATCCGTGTGATTCTTCCTGATTGGTGGGATGCACATTAGTACCCACTCTAGGCTTCGGTGAAAGTTGTACATTAGTACCCACTCCGGACTCCGAAACCCTGATACTCTTTAGTATCGGTTCGTGGCATGAACCGGTGCTAAAGAATGACAACGAACCGGTACTAATGGTAGCAGCCCGGCTAGCCGTTGGAATCGGCACTAATGGTCACATTCGTGCCGGCTCAAATTCAAACCGGTACTAATGTGCTTCACATTTGACCGTTTTTCTACTAGTGGGTTCTGCTATATCTAACCACAAGGTCCTTTTGAATATGATATATCTCCAACCTTCATCTTTATATTTTGGTATTGTCACTAGATTTGTGAAAGATATGATGTACAAATTAGAAAATTGTTTTGCTAATAGACTTTCATTAGACTAACAATCTGCCTAGAATTGGATTAGCTCCATTGGCAACTACTCTGTCATTGTAACTCTAAAAATTGTGGTTCACATTCATTAAAACCTATGAAAAGTGTAATCCTCTAGTCTTTTTTTATTGGATAGAAATTGTTTTTGAAGAAATTTCTTAGTCAGTAGAGTTTGCCAAACTTGAGTTTCCCAAGTCACTTACACAAAAAGAAGTCCGGAGTTTTAAATGCTGCATACTGAACACAAAAGAAGTCCGGAGTTTAAATAAGTTATTAAAAATAAAAAAGAGGTGCAATGCTGGTTAATTTGCTTCAAGCCATTCGGAATAGTGTAGACTGCACTGCACATAGCTCAGTGCAATCTATGCTGCAGTGCAATCTACACTATTCCGAATGGCTTCAAGCTAATCAACACAGGTAGGTGAGCATTGCAACTCTTCGTCATTGTCTGTGCACTCACGGCTTATAAACCGCTCATACTGCCTCTCTCTTGGCGAGGTGGGACTAAAAACAGCTTGGCGTAACCTCATTAGTACCGGTTCGTGGTACGAACCGGTACTAAATGGTGATGGTGGGGCCATAGCCTGACCGCAGGCTGACACAGCCTCTTTAGTACCGGTTCGTGGCATGAACCGGTACTAAAGATTCGCCACGAACCGGTACTATTGATCTCCGCCACGAACCAGCACTAATGTACATATTAGTGCCGGCTCTAATTCAAACCGGCACTAATGTGCTTCACGTTTGACCCTTTTTCTACTAGTGTAGTAGCTTAGGTTAGTTTTTCTTCTCGCATGGGCGGCATTCAAGTGTGGATGCTAGCATCCTACCTTCGAGATGGTCTTCGGGGTTCCAATCTTCCTCGATTTCGTCCATCGGGGCGGATTCAATGGAGCTTCAGCGTAAATTCTTGTCGACTCCTTGTGTTGCAAGGCTAGGATTTCTCTCCTTGTGCTTGCGACGACGACATGTGGTGCCGGGTACTTCAGATCGATTCAAGGATTCAACGATAACGATTGTTGTTCCAGAGCACTAGTCCTTAGGGCCACATGCACTAAGTCTTAACGGTTGTCATCAACAAGGTCATGCCGGCTCTAGTAGTGGACCAGCGACATCGGCGTGTGGACAGCTCATTCGGGTGGAGCTAGTGTTCGTTCGGTGGTCCATGGACCTCGGTGTACTTTTATTATGTTGGGGATGATTTGTACTTCTGTTGAACTTATATAATAGACCTGAACTCTTCTTCGCAAAAGAAAATGAAAATATGAATGAATGGATATCAGCCGGTTGTTAAACCCAAGAACATGTAAGACATATTTGACCAGGGAAGAACATTTAAACAAGGAGTGCAACATTTTTAGGACAAATCACTACTATATATTTTTATAGGGTGTGACTAGTTCTCATCTAGATGAAATTTAACTAAGTCATATATAACTCCCGCACTATTTGATTTTACGCGAAGATTCATGTGGTATTTTTTTGCTTCTTTTGCTTTATTTGATTAACCAAATGATATATGAGTTAGATAAGATTTTGTTAAATATCATCCAGATAAGAATTAGCAAACCCGATTTTCATATGCTCGAATCTATTTAGTGCCATAGATAATTATCTTTTTTACTTTTTACTTTTGCGCAAATTGACAAGCCTGCATTCTAGAAACCTCGGTGACTTCTCTCTATGTAGTTCTCTACCATGATATTTGTGGAAACTGTAATAGACATGATGTCAATATATATGTGCTTTAATCTAACTCACATGAATTAATAAATGATTGATTACACTTTTATTTTCTAATATTCTCTTTGATCAACACGAATTTTGATTAGAAAAATGAGAGGCTATCACTTGAAACATAAAGTAGGATGTCACATTCATTGTAAGTTATGTTTCAAAAACATCCACGAGCTTGGAGCACTCCGAAAGCCCTCATCACATTCTTGCTAGCACCTTCTTGCATTTGTTCAAGGAGACATTGTTTGTTATCTCAGGGCTTGAACATAGTCTTCACAAACACCGTCCACTGAATACATATAGCATCGACAACTGGCTAGGCAATGCCAACCTCCGAGAACAATATCCAGCTTTGTACCGTATTGTTCGCGATAAGAATGATACTCTGACGCAGGTACTTAATTCATTCCCGTGGGATATTTCTTTCAGGTGGGATTTGATTGGCCCCCATCTTATTTCATGGTAAAATCTGTTATCTCGATTGGAGTCAATTAACCTGACACAAGGAAGGGATGTGTTTTGCTCGAACCTCACAACATCTGGGTCTTTCACAATCGACTCTATGCACCGTGTGCTCACGCATTCAGAGGTCCTAGTGAATGATAATAAGAAAATTTGGATGTCGAAGATGCCACTAAAATTTAAAATCTTCATGTCTTATCTTCGAAGGGGTGTTGTGCTAACCAAAGACAATCTCGCCCGTTGCAATTGGCAAGAAAGTAAGGAGTGTAGTTTTGTACTTATGACAAGACAATCAAACACCCCAGTTTGCGAGTTCTACGTGGCCAGTCATCCAAATAGCGTCCAATTTTTATCCGCCCACAAGTGTTGCCAATATCTTTTGTCATTGGTTAGATGGAATTTCAAATAGGTTCAAAAAGCTAATTTAGGTAGGAGCATATGCCGTATTATGGGCGCTTTGTCTATGGGTTCAGTAATAGTAGGAGATGCAGAATCGTTTTGGTCTACTTGTTACAGACATAATGCCTATATACCAGATCATTGCCATGAATAACATCATAAGTATGCGCTTTTCTATCAGTTGCCACCAGTAACTTGTTTACCCACCGTATGCTATTTATTCAAGAGAGAAGCCTCTAGTGAAAACTATGCCCTCGGGTCTACTTTTATCATATTACAAAAACAAAAAAATGCCTTCCTGCAATTTATTATCTTTTATTTTACTTATCAATTTACATATCTACCACCAACAGATTTGATCCTTGCAAATAACGAGTTCAAGGGGATTGACAACCTTCTTACCCGTGTTGGGTACAAGTATTTGTTCTTGTGTATGCATGCACTGTTCACTAGGCTTTGTGTGGTTCTTCTATTGGTTCGATAACCTTGGTTCTCACTAAGGGAAATACTTATCAGCTACTATATTGCTCCATCCTTCATCTTCCGGGAAAATCCCAACGCAACCCACAACTAGCACCTACATCCAAGAACTATTCAAGCATAGGAACACGAAATTCGGCCACAAGCCCTTCACGTTGCATCGTTTCTACAAAGTGCTATGCAAGAACAAAAAGTGGATCCAAAGAGTTTCGGAGACCACTCCGAAGAGATCAAGACTGAGCATATCCATTGAGGAGGATGACGAGGATGATGAAGAGGCCAACAATGGACCGGAAGGGAACAAAATTGCAAAAATAAGAAAGGAGAAATGCATTTGGTGGCACATACAAAGAAGGGCTAAGTTGGCACATAGAAAGAAACAGTTTTGATGCTACAAATGAGAAAAAACAAAAAGGGCTCATCTTGGAGGGAAATGAATGACACTGTGAATGTTTTTTGTTAACACAGTACAGACACAAGGGTTCATACATACATGCATACAATCACCTCTATGAACACACACAAGCACACCCTACCTTTATGAGCATCTTCGACAAACTGAGCCGGCATATCATCTTGGGATTTATGAAGTCACCGTAGTCGTCTTGTCGTGGACGGGAAATGAATGACACTAAATGGTTGAATGTTCATGTGAAACAAGTTTTTTTTTCTTGTGAATTTGAAGATTTGTCGTATTATTTTAGCAAAGAAGATGCTCCGGTCCAGCTTGACGAGTTGTGTCCACACTACCACCAGTGCCGACGGTTACAAACGAAGAAGTAGTATAACTATGTATGTCTACCGACGGCGGCATGTAAGCTGCCGCCGGCATCCTTGCAGGGAGGACCGGCAGCGGCGCCTCAGCACGCAGCACGTTGACAGCCTGTCGAACCGACGGCCTCAGGTTGCAATCAAGTTGAGCACACCAAAGCCCAACCAGCATCACGCACTCCATCTCTCTGGCGTTGAATTCTCCTCCCAATCGCGTATCAGCGGCGCCTAGAATCCTCCCCCTGCCATACCAATTCCACACCCACTGAGCCAAGTGCATCGCGTCCTCCTCCTGCTGAGCTACCACCACAGGCCCCCTCCCGCACGCAATCTCAAGGAGGACGACGCCGAAGCTGTAGACATCCGACTCGGTGTTGGTCCTGCCGGTGGTCATGCATTCTGGGTCCATGTATCCCATTGTGCCGGCGGGAGCTGTCGTCAGTGATCCTCGGCCGTGCTCAACGAGCTTGGCAAGCCCGAAGTCGCCGAGCTTGGCGTTGAACGACGCGTCCAGCATGACATTGCTTGGCTTGATGTCCCTATGCAGGACACACTGCTCCCAGTCCTGGTGTAGGTAGAGAAGCGCCGAGCCTAATCCTAGCACAATATCATGCCTGAAGATGGAAGAAATGTCACATTAATTATAAGCGTTCTAAGGGCAAAAGCAATTTGAGACTACTCTATCTGATGGGCTTACCTAACAGACCATGGAAGCACAACGTTATTGGCGCCGTAGAGATGCCTATCGAGGCTGCCATTGGGCATGAGCTCATAGACGAGGAGCAGATCACTGCCTCCGTGGCACCAGCCGATGAGCTGCACGAGGTTCTTATGCCGAAGCCTGCTTATGACCCTCACCTCAGATGCATACTCTTTCCTCCCCTGCTTGGAGCCTTTGGAAACTCTCTTGATGGCCACATGAAGGTTCAATTCACTCAGAAAACCTCTGTACACCGATCCAAAGCCACCTTGTCCGAGCTTCTTGTCGTTGGAGAAGTTGTCGGTGGCGACGGCCAAATTGTTATAGTGGAATCGCTTGGGACCAGTCCCCTTCTCGAAGTCGTCTTCCATGGCCTGATCATCTTCGAGGAAGTTGTCCTCTTCCAGCTCTTGCTCTGTTGTTTGCTGACGGATTTTCTCCTGCTTTCGCTGGTGCTGCCGTAGAAGGAACCAAATCGAGGCGATGAGAATGATCAAGAACAACACAGAACCGACAGAAATGCCGATCAGAAGCCCAGTTTTTGGAGATTCTGCGAGAAATTATCAGTGTATCAGAATTTTGCCGAATATATGCGCAGCATCTGTCTGTTGTAATAAGCCCGCAAAGCTAACTGACCTTCCAGAGTTTGTGCAGGCAACGGTGGCTGTGTTGGCCGTCTTTGCATTTGGTTCATGCCTGCGAGAGGCGGCGGAGACAAGGGTGGCTGTACCAACTTCATGTTCTTGCAGATCATGTTGTCCCCGTACCCGACTTGGAGAATGCCACAGTACATCTTGTAATAGCGGACACGATCCTTGGCTGGGGCAGTCCCGTAGCCCTTGCCGCACTCAAGGGTGCCGTTAATGATGTAAGTGGTCATACCATATCCGGGGAGCATGCCTGCGTCGCGCTCCTGGGTGGACGGCGTCCAGCCGTCGGTCATCACGGCGTGGCACGACGGCTTGGGCGCTTGCGGTGTCATCCACCACCAGATAGCCGTCTTAAACGCGACGACAGGGTCGGTGGACACCAGGTCCGGGTTACCCAGCAGGTCCAGCCCCAGCGCGTCCCCGGCTTGCCGGTAGTTGTAGTCGCTGTTATTTGTAAACTGTTAGTACTATTTAATTTCTCCGTTCGTAAATATAAGTCTTTTTAGAGATTTCACTATGAACTACATACGAAGCAAAATAAATGAATTTACCTAAAATATGTCTATATACATTCATATATAATCTATATTGAAATATGTAGAAAGACTTATATTTAGGAAAGGAGGGAGTACTTATACTAAGGCCTCCTTTGGTTTAGAAGAATCTTGTAAAATTTTATAGGATAGAATTTCTATAGGAAAAATTCTTTTAGAGCCCTTTGATTTGTAGGAAATGGAATCCTATTCCTATGGAGAAATTCTTCCTATCCTTCACATTTCATAGAAAAATAAATATTAGTCTAGACTCAATGAAAAAAATTATATGATGTGAATCAAAGGGCATCTCATTTCCTATTTCTACTCATAGGATTTGAGATACATATCATCTCATTTTCTATGACTTTCTTATTCCTACGATTTTCTACCATATGAACCAAAGAAGGCCTAAATTAAGCTACAGCAATTAATTTGAATCGAAGGAAGCTAGGCCTCCTTTGGTTCATGTGATAGGAATGTTACAAGAATAGGAAAATCATAGGAAGTGAGATGACATGCATCTCAATTTCTTTAGAGAAAAATATGACATTTGATGCATAGGATAGAAATTTTTCCATTGATTCTTAGCTCATGTTTTTTTTCCTTCAAAATGTGAAGAATTGATTCCTATCCTATATAGAAATAGAAATTCATTCCTACAAACCAAAAGGCTTCAAAAGAATTTTTCCTTTACAAATTCTATCTTATAAAAATCCTATGGAATTCCTACAAACCAAAGGAGGCCTAAGTTGGGTAGAAATCAAGTGCGACCTAAGCAAAAATAGACGGAAAGCAACACTATGGAGTACGATATCATCATCATCAAAACAAAAAATCTTACTGAGTCAGCTGTATGGGGCCTCGTCCGTAGTAGCGCGCAATCGTGGGCTTTTGCTCTTTCACCCAGCAGTAACCTGCGGCAGAGGCATAACACTCGTCTCTGTCGACAGAAAAATTCAAGTAAAATCATAGTGTCGCGCATATCATATTCATACCGGCAGTCTCGTGGGAGGTCTGCCCGAAGAAGGCGGCGAGCTCGCGCCTGCGTGTATCCTCGTCGCCGATGGTGCCGAAGCCGCGGAGCTTGCTCGCGTTCGCGGCCTGCACGAACGCGTCGTATGTGTAGAAGGCGCCGCCCTCGCAGCCGCTCTGGCTGCGGTTGCCCAGCATGTAATCGAACGTGTCCCGTGAGATGATCGACGGCACGCCGGCCTGCTGCCCGCTGGCCATGCCGATGCTGATGCCGGCCGCCGCCAGCAGCATGGCAGCGGCCAGAGCGAGCACCCTCGTCATGCAGCCATGACCCATCAATAATGTGATGTGATGTATGCAATGTGGACTGTGTGCGTCGCAATCCCATTGCTCATGGCTTTATAGCAAAAGACCATTTTCTTTCTATTATAGTTTGCACATGGGCTGGACCCTCAAGACCCGTGAACTCGTCAACACGCGCCCAAGACTGCACTGATTGGTTCTTTTTTCTTTCTTTTTTGAGACAAACAGTGCACTGATTGGTATGGATATGTTACGGATTTGGACTGTGCTAATGGAGCCCTGATGTTCCCTCTCTGGCCGGTGAACGCAATGCAATTATTTGTTTCACTGTGCTAATGGAGCCCTTGGTAAGAAGTAGTAGAACAGAGGTCCTGCTGCATTGCATTTTTTTCTTGGGGTGCCTTCACAAGTTCACTGTAGAAAAAAAAGGCCGTTAAGTTCAGTGTGAAAAAAGTGAGAGCCAATTAAGTCCCTGTGAAAAAAGAATGTAGAGTAGAGACACCCCAGTCTTAATTTACTTATGAAATCGAGTAGAAACACTCGTATATCTGCATAAAGAAAAAACCATGGTTTTAACTGGAAGCTACGGCATTAGGGCATTTCTAATTGATCCCTTATAACCGATTAGAGGAGTTAAAACCATGTTTTACACCTCTAACCAGGACCTAGACGATCTCCAATAACTGTTAATGGAGGATAATTTATCCTCAGACGCGCATCCCGCCCTTATATTTACACTCCATCGCTTGAGGTGGAGTAAAATACTCCACTAAGGGTTTAACCCGTCGGACCCTCCTTTATTTTTAGGGGATAGGCTAGACTTGTTCTTAGCTTAAGCTCTAGGATTACCAACCGTAAACTCCCTTGCATTATGCCTGATTAACTTTTAAAAATATTACATATATATATATAAACTCCAGCCACGATGGCACCGGCCCGGGCCCAATGGGAGGTGGGATGTCAAGGCAAGATTGGCTCTGCCTCTACAAGGGTGATGATGATGATGATGATGATGATGATGATGATGATGAGTAGTTTAGTTTTAAGTTTAAGTTTGTTTGTTAAATTTTGGTTGTCAAGACAGTGTGTCCAATTTGGGTTGTCAAGACAATGTGTCTAATTTCAGTTGTTTCAATCGAAACTAGGTTGAACTTATGCAAATTTGATTTTTACTCCGTTATATATAAGGGATCGGCTAGGTCCAGCCAAAACTTAGTCGAGTAAAAATACCGAAGTCTTAGGGTCAAAATCGCCGGCCACTGTCGAAGCTTTTTGTTTTTTGAAAAGGAGGCAAAACCCTCGTCCGTTGCATCAACCGATGCACGCAGCCATCTTATTAACGATAAAGTACCAAAGTCTTAGGGTCACTAGGGACCCATAATCATAGTGCAAAACAAAATAAAACAAAAAGGGATGCCACATCCGACCCAGGCCGCCATGGTGGTGACCTCGGGGCTGCCGATCGAGGGGGAGGTTCTAGAGGTGGAACACTCTCCTGTGCACTGCGCTACGACATCTGTGCGAGGCTGGGACTGTGGTCAGGGTCGCGGAAGGGGCCGGGGTAGAGGTCGTCATGGTGGCAGCACATCTGCCAGGACCGTGTTGAATGGGGCGGGGACCCTTTCCCCTCCTAAGCTATGAGAGGGATTATCCGGAACATTAGGGTTTTTGGGCAGCTACAGGCGGCGTCAACTGGCCGAAACCCTCCGCGAGGAGAAGCTGAATTTTATCAGCAATAATACTACACACACGGACGTGTTACGGGGTTTTACACCATCTTCAACTAACTAATCTTTCTCCCCCCCCCCCTCCCCACCCCCCCTTTGATTTTCAGCCGGGGTGGGGGCCAGCCTTCTCTAATCTTGGATTCTATTGGTCCAATTCAGTTAGCTCGTAAAATCCTCAAGTAAATCTACGTGCGTCTAGCATTGCTCTTTTATCAGTCTCCAGGAGACGATCAAAGCCGACTTCTCCGTAGCTAACCTACGCGCGGCTGGTGGTCAGGACTTTGCTTGGCGCTGTTTACCGACCCGTGGCCTTTCCGGTGGTATTTTAATCGGGATCCGTAAAGTCATTTGAAGTCGCTCACGTTTCTCTTGGTTAGTGTGACGACCCGTGTCATTATTACTATAGATAATGACACTAGTCCTTGGATTATTTCTTGACAAAATCTTGTCTTGTCAAATAATAATCCATGTCAGAGATATGCAACAGGGAAATAGCTAGAGATGGTCATTTATATTACAATACCTTGCCACACAGGGCTAAAAGTCTCAAGTAGGCTTCTCACATGTTTTGCCAAATTATTACATCTCCTAACACCGGAGTTCCAACTAGCAGTACTAGATAGATGATGATAAAATAGTTTCTGGATTACATAGCTAGATCATAGTTACTTATTCATCCCAACCCCCATATGTGGCATCCAGATCGTACATAGCACTAGATGGATCCACATCTAGGTCCCCTGTGTAGTTGTAGTCATCACCATTGCTCTCCTCACTTGGTCCAGTAGGATTCTCATACAAGCTTTGCTCTAAGAAAAATATGATTAATAGCAAGAGTGAGTACAAAGTACTCAGCAAGCTCAAAAAGCAAAATGTAACACTCATGATAGCTCAATATAAATCAACAAGTCCTACCTCAACTCAACACCTTTCAAAATAACCATTTGTTGCAGAAAGTTTATTTCAATTTATAAAAGCTATCAAACACTCGTATTGCGAGATAGACCACCAATAGGTCCCCATAATCCCCAATCCAAGAGGCTGGCATGAATTCATGTTTTCCTTTAACTCTGCAGAGTTTGTATCACTTTACCCATAGAGCTCGAAACCATAACTGCCATCTGCATTTCCTTATATGCGAGACATGGTCCAGAACCTAAGCCTTTTCCCATTTGTATATTATATCTCCACCCGGCTAGTGTCACTAGCCGTTGTGTCGGGTTTCGGAACCCGCACTCCACCAACGCTTAATATATATAGCGCTTGCTAATGCACCCATCCGGCATTAGCGTGGGAACTCATCGCCCATCCTACTACTACTTACCCATGTGGAGAGTATAATAACTTGATGGTATTGGGCTCAACTCGTCTTAGACGAGACCATGGTTGGTACGGTTGTAGTACGGCGCATAAAACGAGTGAAAGTTATTTAATTCTTAATATACTAGCCATATGTAGAGGGCCCCACCTTCCAGTATGTCCATCCAGGGCACCCTCTACCCACCAAATAATTATAAAAATAAATAAATCAATGGATTAGCTGCTCCATCAGCTAACCAACTTTTTGGCAATAGTCACTCCACACAATTTATTACCAAACATTTTATGCAAGTTGATGACAAGATGCAGCAAAGAATAGTGTTTTGCAAAAATAGCTCTACTCAGCATGATCAAGGAGAGCTTGCCTGAGTTCTCGTACTCAGACCCGGACTCAGTTTGCTTCTGTAGCGTCTCCTTCTCCTGACTGTACTCGCTTCCTGCAGTTCGGCAAATATATATTTCGAGACTAAGTCGAGTGAATACTAGGAAAATGAAAAGATATACGTCGGTGCAGTATGGTCATCCTGCAGTCAAGTATTACTTTTTTTTTCTAATGTCTTTTACTAAGCTTGCATTAGTACGCATACTAGGTGTGCACCTGGATAAGCTACTAAGCTAATTTATCCTCCACGTGCCCTCTCTCTTTCTCTAAACTAAGCCTATCTCTCTCTTCCCTGACGTGAATCCCCATATTATCCCCATGAATTTCAGCCTCAACTCTCTAATCCCCCTCTGTGTGTGTGTTCTTTTGGCTTGCAGGTCAAACCCTATTGGGGATGTGATTTCCCTGCTCCAGATTGAAGTGGTTGGCGTTGGGCGCCGCCGTGATGCTGGATGGTGCAGGTCAGAGCTCCAGTGCATGTCCGTGGAGCAGATCCACCATGGGTGCAGGTTAGTGGTGCCCTTGTTCCTTTCTCAATATTTAGGATAGTCAAGTTCTCAGTTTTAGTAGATTAAAATGGCTCCCATGTGGGTGTACTGAACATGTTCACCCCTTTGAATAATCTTGGTGTATTTCTGCTGCCTAATTAATCTGGGAACTTTTTATTTTACATCTTAATGCCTTATCCATGTTTCCTAGTACTGTTGCTTCCAAGATCTGGGGTAGATGTTCCTGCTGTGACTTTTGTGCACCTATGAATAATTAGGATACTTCTGCGTGCATCTGTGAATGACTATGAGACTTGTGTGTGCATCTGGGCTGGTCTTCTTTGTGTATGTGAGAAATATATAGTGACAGAAGAAGAAGAACTCACCTTTCTTCTTTTGCCCTCTCTGTTGGTCCTACTCTTGCTGCTCCTACGCTCCAAGTCCACTCCAGTAGGCTAGATTGTAGCTCCAGCCTGTCCCCTTCAGTCTACTGATGATTTCTCAGGTCACCATCTTCACTTATTGATCTTGGATCTTTGTTGGTTGTGAACAGGGGAATGGAAATGCTACTGAGAAGAAGAAGAGAGCTTGGTCTGGCTATTTGGAAGCAGAGTGAAGAGTGTGCTACGGTGAAACCTTAGCCAGGTTACTCCTCCTCTCTTTCTAGTACCTAGCTAGTTATGGCTGCCCATCCCTGCTGTACAGTGTAGTCATTTGTGGAGTCTCTCTATTGGCTAGGAGTTGCAGCCCATGCCTAGACCAACTGTTGGTCAATTGACTACTGATATCTATAATGCACGTGATGGTGGTGGTCAATGTGTATCCCAAATATGTCTCACTGTTTACTGCTTTGACCACGAGATATTTTTGGGTTGGTCTAAGTTTGGTGTGCCCTTTGTTGTATAGCTTAGCATAGTCTAGTCTCTCTCTCTCTCTCTCTCTCTCTTTCTATATATATATATTTTCAAAGATTTGTAATTAACCTGTACAGCTATACTGTCTGAGGTTTATGAATATAAATATATATATATATACTTGAGTGGTTATGAATGCTTGTTGAAGAAATCTGATATGTATTTGCTTAATGGATTCTACTTAATTATCTAGTTAAGGGTGGAAATACTATGTGAAAATATACGGGTCGTTACAGTTAGTATGTTGTCAGTACAGAGATCATCTAGCGCAACATTCAGTTCAGGCACTACTTGAATTTCCATATACGCGGGTGCCAGGCTCTTCGCCGATAGTCAAATCACGGACACTCGGCAAAGTAAACAACATCGAGAGCAACACTCGGCACACTTGACTTCACGGCAACTAGCTGATGTTGCTATCACGGGCTCACGGCGAACAAGCACCGCACGGCAAACGACGCAGACACGGAGAGCCACACACGGCAAAGAGAAGCCACGTGGCATGCCCGTTCGAAATTGACGGCACCTTCACTTGGTTTACCTATACCGAGAGCCGCGACGTCGCCCTCGGTAAAAACACGTCACAGAAACATTTTCCTACCTAACATGTGGTCCCACCGGTTATATTTATTGGTAAACTTTTGAAATTATTTGCTAAATATTAAAAAAAATATGACGATGTCTTTGCCGAGAGCCATGCTCGGCAATGCTCGATATACGACTGTTGACTAAACCCTTCAGAACTGACCAGTGGGATCGGGTGTCCCACATGGCAGCTGCCTTTTACCGAGCGTCATAGCCCTCGGAAAAGAGTGGTATCACTGTAGTAGTAAAGTGCTCAGCTGACTCCTTTTTCGAGAGCAACACTCGGAAAAGAAGTGGCACAACAATAATTTCAGTTCTCAGACAACCCCTTTTCCGAGAACTACTCTCGGTACTCTATCTTTTTTCTAGTGTTGCTCGTGGAAATGTGTCCCATTGCTTCTATTGTTAAGCTCTTTCTTATCTGATCCTTGCAACTGAAAATAACTACAGTGAACTTTTGTAGATAAATGCAGTGCAGAAAATTTCTGTTATCATTAACAAATTAACATGCACATGGCTTTTCAAACAAGCACGAGTTGAGTGGTCCGTATCCGAGTTTGATTATAATTCCGTCTCCGAGCCGTGTAATGTTAGCGTCCTGGTGCTGGCGGTCTATATATACATAGGCTGGCATACGGCCTTGTGTGGGAGAAGCAAAATCAATCTCTCATCCTCTCCCTCCGCCTATCTAGCTTTTGTCTCGGTGGCCAGCCGATCGATCGAATAAGGATTTGTCTCGGCGAGATATGGGGTGGTCGACTGCAACCCGGCCGCGTATGGCCGGCGTCGCTGCCCTAGACGACGTGCTCGCGGCCACACCGAAGGCGCGCAAGAGCCAAAGAGCGCCGGCAACTCCCACGGCCACAGGCAGCGGCCGCTTCCACCGGCTCGAGGTGATCGGCGCAGGAACCTTCGGCGTCGTCTACCGGGCCAGGGACCGCCGCACAGGAGAGATCGTGGCGATGAAGTGTCTTCGTGCGAGCGACGACGGCGACGCCGGCCGCTACCTCTCCGACTTCGCGACCGAGGTCAGCGCCCTCGAGGCGTGCAGAGGCCACCCGTCCATCGTTCAGCCGCGCGCCTCCGGCCGCCTCAACAACGAGGCCTTCCTCGCTATGGAGTTCGTGGGGCCAACTCTTAGGTACGTCATGAAGCATGTCCGATACGGGAGGAGGCACACCGAGCTGGAGGTTCGCCTGCTCATGAGACAACTTTGCGCCGGCGCGAGGAGGATGAATCGCCTCGGGCTGATGCACCGTGACCTCAAGCCAGACAATGTGCTCGTCGACAGCCATGGGAACCTCAAGATCTGCGACCTAGGGCTGTCGTGCAGCATGGCCGATGGGCCGCCCTACTCCAACCCCGTCGGGACAAGGGGATACCGCGCGCCAGAGCTCCTTCTCGGGTGCACGGATTACGACGAGCATGTCGACTCGTGGGCTCTTGGCGTCATGATGGCTGAGCTCCTCGCCGGCAAGCACCCTTTTCATGGGAGGTCAGATACGGAACACCTCAGCGAGATCTTAGATCTTCTCGGCACAGCTGACATCAAAGAGTGGTCGGGCTACGATGGACGCCGTCTGCCCAGCGGATCGCAACCAGGAAGCTTTCTGCTCAACAAGTTCCCATGTCCGTCTGAGGCCAGGGTCAAAGGCCCACCGACATTGTCAGATGCTGGCTTCGAGGTCTTGAGCGGTCTTCTACGATGCAACCCGGAGAAGAGGCTCACGGCGGAGCAAGCGCTCAAGCATCGGTGGTTCAAGGAGGCCAACCCTAGGGCTACAAGGAGTTGATTGATGAAAGTGGACAATCTAGAACCCATCTGATTTGTGTAAATTAGAAATGTAAACATCATATACGGATTGAACGAATGAGTATGGATGAGGTGTGAGATAAGTAAGCAGGAGCTGTTAGCGTGGAATTGTGGATTATCACCAGACACATTGTAAGGCCGATTAATCCATTTCTACTATGGTTTCTTTTTCTTTGACGTTCAAGGTACTTTGATGCTTCCTGTTAAAAAAATGGTATTGATGTTTGTCATGTATGATAATGTAAATTATGCTACAAATTTATTGTTGATGTGCAATTTAGTTGTTAATTACATTTTGTCCAATTTTACAGTAATCTGGAACACGACATGCTACTACTAGTTTACTATGCCCTGTCGCCGTGGCACAAGGCAAGACACCGAATGGCCAAAACCTTTTTTTTAGACAACCCAAAACCTAAACTAATAGGACCCTAGTTAATCTTATAAAGCTATACACGGCCGCCCACAAGAGTTTCGATTATACCTGGGCATACCTCGAGCTGAGTCGGGCTACGGGCCGGGCCAAAAAAGCCCAATGCTGAAGACTTAGGCCTGAGCTGGCCTGGGATGACTGTCAAGCCTACTAAATCAGGCCCGAGAGATCCGGTCGGCCAGGCCCGACGACAGCTAAATCATGTTTCCTGTAAGTCTGAGCCCAGCCTGATCTACCCGTCGGGCTCAATTTTTAGGCCTGAACCCAGCCCGATGGCATGCTTGGGCTTAGTCCGGCCCGGGATTTTCGGGTCGGGCTGTCCATGGCCAGGTATAATTTTGATTGACCCCCTCACCACCAGGCAAAAAAGCCCGCGGAAAAGTAGGATCAGATCGCACGAGGCGATCAGGAGGTGACGAGGCCCTTGCGCGCCGCCGGTGACGCCTCCGGTTCCCTCTCTCTCCATCGGCCGCTCCGGCGGCAGGAGGAAGGGGGAACCTCGGATCTGTTCGCTAGGTGTGTGTGGTAGGGTTAGGGTTGAGAGAGACGCTGTCGAGGCCGTTGCGGTGGTGTCACGTCGGAATAAGTTACTCCGGGCTCCGTTCGCGGTCAGGCGAGGCCTTTGCCTTCGTCTAGGAGCCAATGGAGTTGGGGATCCCCGTGTCTCGTCGAGGTCGCAGGCTTTGGTGGCTGGAGGTCCATCGGCACTGGCCGTTTGGGTCCTCAGATGGGCGAGGGATTCAGGGAGACGAAGACCCTTCTTCTTCCTTGTTGGTATTATTCGCTGCTGCTGTTCTTCTCCTTCCTTTGTGCTGATGCTAGTGGGAGATCCTGCTTTGTCCGGCCGGATGGCCCGGCCGCGATGCTAGACCGGTAGGATGACTGATGGCGACGGCTGTTGCAGGTGTGTTGGATTGATGTCCATGCGCTCTCAGCGCTGGTGTCAAGAAAAGAGGAAGCAGCGTAGCGGCAATTGTACCATGGTCGAAGATGATGACCTGCTTGCGATTGGTTAAAGATCCTTCTACTGCAGGGGTCTTCTTTTAAGATTTAGGAATGATGACATAGGGTTCCGAAGATTTTCATGTGTTATGGTTGTCTTAGGGTACTCTAGGTGTTCATGGTCCTTTGTGTTTGCATTTCAGTATGTTTGTAAGGATCAACTTCTTTATACTGATTCATGATATGAATAAAAAAATTCTCGAGAGATCGTCGGCAGAGGGAAGCCGCCGAAAAACGTCGCCAAGAAAGCTTGTTGCCTTTGCGTCGGCTAGACGGCCTTCGTTCTTCTACGGAAAGATAGAAAACCCTAGTGGAATAAGTCTCGTGATCAAATAGCCAACCAGTACAGGATGCTTATAGTTGCCACATACTCTGTACTGTACCATGCACGCACACACACTAACACGGCACACGGTTCTCTGGGCTGGCCGTCCGGCATCTCAGTCCGACGAGCCGGGCCAGACATTGAACGGCAGCGAGACGTCCTTGACGACGGCGGCGAGGCCGAGGGAGACGCTGGCGCCAAGGGACAGCAGCCTGGCCCGCCCCACCTGCGCGCCGAACGCCACGCAGACGTCGACGCCGACCACCGAGCCGTACGCGGCGCCCGTGGACGAGTAGAGCAGCGCCTGCGCCAGCACGTCGACGACGACCAGGATGATCCCTGGGAGCGGGCTGCCCCCGTCGTCATCATCGTCACCGGCGCCGCTGAGCTGCAGGTAGACTGCCGCGGCCTCCAGCACGGCCGCGGCGACGTTGGCCCCCACCAGGTACACGAAGGCACCGTAGTCCCGGTAGGTGACGGCCGTGGGCGTCGCGCCGGCGATGGTGCAGTCGTCGGCCGTGGCCATCATGACGGCGGACGCGAGGGCCAGGATGAGCGCGGACAGGCGGAGCAGCAGGCTCACCGCCTTGGAGCCGTTGGGCTCGTCCTCCCACCATCCAGACATGGTCGATGGGTCGACGGTTAGATTTTTGCTGCCTACTACGATGGCGCGCCGTGGGAGGGAGCTTGGTGCAGCTATTTATGCATGCTATCCTAATCCTTCCACACGAGTAGCATTTTTAATGCCCCGGACCCAACATTGGTTTATTAGATGTTTAAAAATGCACGTCCAAAAAAACAAATAGTGTAAATTATAAAACGCGCGTAATTCGATGCCTTAAATTTGCAGCATGCGATACGTTTTTCAGCACGCGCCCGACCCTTTTTTCACGCGCATTAGTTTACAGCTTCTTCTGGAACTGTCCGGCGCCCAAATAAACCTGAATTTTATCATGCGGAGTAATTTTTGGGCGCCCCTTGGAGACGCTCTAATGCTGGACGTATATGTCACGCTCTGTTGACGGGCACGTCCTCGTCCGCATCGACCTGTTGACGAGCATGTCCCTGTTGGCATCCACTATAGCTTGCTATTATTTCTATATGTTTTTGCGCCGGCCACTTGTTTATTGTACGGACGTTCGCGCGTGGCCATGACTGACGACAAATTTGCAAGAGCGAACAAAAAGGAAGTTCGAAGAAGTTGCGTAGGGCAGGTCGGAAAGCACGCCTGAGACGACCAGCCAAGCTGCTGTGGGTGCAAGTCGGTCGTCCTTTTTGTACGCTACTGCGTGACTGCGTGTCGGTCTCAGTCTGATCACCGTTCATTCCTTCGTCCGCACGGCCGGAGCTATGTGTCGATGTGTGTATTGCTGCAAGGGTCATGCCTGCCCCCCACAGACACACGCACAGCCCACGGATTTTTTTGTGAAAAACTCTGTTTTGGTTGGCACAAGTTGAGAGAAATAGTGTTTTTGGACCCTGTAAAAAATATTTCGACATTTGCCCCCTCATTTTGTTGGATTATATTTCCAACACATTTATCTCTCAGTAGCTCCGCCACTGTTCGTTAGGACACAAATGTATGTCTAGGAAGGTAAAAAAGATGAAATGAAGTGACAGCATACTTATCTATCAATCCAATGAAGAAAATGTTGTTGGTGCTCGATCAATGCATCAGAGAGAAACAGAGAGGCCTAAGCGCAATCCTAGCAGATTCTTATAATGGAAGACCCTAAAACCGCTTTATGGTCGATCCATAAAAGCTTTGAGATTTTAGGCTGCCTTATCAGATTATTTATAACTGCAGTTCCTATATTTTTATTTCTTTTCTTTTCTTTTGCATATGAACCCCATTTTAACTTCAAATTCATATCACAAACAATTCAAACTTCAATGTTTTCACCCCCAAATCATAATAATTCAAACTTTCGGGGTGCTCATCTCTTGTATGAACCTCATTTTAATTATAATTTCTCTGCTCTGGAGCGTCTCTTGAAAAGATGCTCAGGATACACGGACTCTGCAAAGTAATCACACATGCGATGGTTCTAACATGTTCCAAAGAATCATAACACACACCAATTGAGAACATGCATGTTCGGTTGTTGCCCTCGTCCATCTCCGCAAGCAAAAGAGCCACCGTGCCCAAATCATCATCATCCTCAAGAATTTCATCGCCATCCTCCGGGCAATGAATCCTAAACATTCCTCCTCGGATGATTTTTCATTGACATGATTGTCATTGAACAACGTCAACGTCCCTACTCATTTCAACATGATCTAATTGCTGGAAAAAGAAGAAGAAAAGGGGTAACATACTATCTAAGAAAAAAAAAGAGGTAGCACCTTGTCTCCATCAATGGCGTCAGCCAGCCAGAGCTATGTGCGGAGGAGAGAAGGCGCGACAGCATGTTCACATTCATGGGGAGGAGGGATGGCCTGGCTGGGAACGCGTGGGAGTGGTGTGGCGGCGCGAGTAGTGCGATAACTGGGTCATCCGGGGCAGCAATGAAGATGCGGAGAGAAGAGGGTGATACCGAGCATAAGTAGGCGGGAAGGACCGGCGGAACCAAGTGGGGTGGCGTGTCGTGTGGTGGACCTCGTGGCAGCGTTCATAGAGCCAGGCTAGAGGTAAGGACTTCACTTTGATTTTTTTATGTAACTTTTGGTTGTACCAATGATCTTTGCTCTTTGTGTGTGCTTTAGTTTGTTGTGATTTTATTTAATTAATGAATAAAATCATATCTTTGATCAAAAAATCATGTTCCTGTATTTCAGCCTAACGATTAGAGATATATGCATAGGAAATACAAGGTTAACTAATAGAAAAGGGCAAAGACGCATTTAAGAAATCATAGTAACAACTAATTAACACCCATGTAGCAATTATTTATACGGATTGCCTTTCTTTCACTTCAACACAAAAGTGTTTCTTCACGCTGTTACACATGCTTTTCGACCCGCCTACGTACAAGAAATGTCTCTGGACTGTTGGATTTGTCGCTCTTTGTGATCAATACACACAGGAGTTTATTCGCAAGGTACTCCTAATTGACTAACCACTAATGGTCCGACCACCATCGACGGTGATGACTTGGCCGGTGACGAAGGACGCCGCCGGCATGCATAGAAATGACACCACAGTCGCCACCTCGGCCGGCTCGCCTGCTCGCCGCATCGGAGTCCTGGCCAACTCGTTTTCTATGATCTCCGGTCCTAGCTGTTTCATTCAGGTATAGTGATCAGTTGTCGAAATTTTGCCATGCGTGGCAGCAATATCAGTTGGCTTAGTTAAATTGTTTCCTCGAAAACGATAGTAAAAGAGTATTCTATTGCATGTACATCATATAACTACTTACGTAAAGCAGTTCAACTTATTCATTTCTATAACATATTTTCATGTAGAATCTGATGGTGCATACACTGTTTAACATGTCGGTCTTAGTCGCGCTAGGGGCGACACAGTTCACCTGGATCTTGTTCTGGGCCCACTCTGTAGCAAGGCTCCTTGTAAGCTGGTTGATTCCTCCTGCATGCACGCGAGACGATATATTATAATGATATAAAGGAGATGTAATTTTGATGTCTGAATTGAAAGAAGGATTGAGTTGCAGCTATGAATACCTTCAATTTAAAACTTCCCAATTTTTTTGTATATTCCAACTAGCACATTCTAACTTTTGAAATTTTAGTATGATTATGTTTACAAACAGTTAGATTAATTAGGTAGCATCTAAGAATATCGTCGTCTGGGGACAAGGATAGAGTCATAATTCCAAATTTTGAATACTGCTATCTTAGAAATATTTAGATTGAACACTTAGATTCACACGTATGAATTTGTATTCAAAAAGTAGATTTTACATTTTTCTTGGACTTTATAAAATTCAAAAGTTTGGAGAACAGAGGCAATAGGGTACACCAAGCGGCTTCCTTGGCAAGCAATCGCCAAAAATTAAAAAAGAGGCAATAGGGTACCTTTTGCCATACTGTAGAGCGCGAGGCCAGGGAAGCCAAGTGAGGCGGCATGGGAGGATATGTTGACTATGCTACCTCCTCCGGCGACGGATGCGTTGAGGAGGAAGGGGTGCGCGAGCTGGCTGAGGTGGAAGTATGACTCTTGGTTGGTCGCCATTAGGTGTGAGTACTCCTCCG
The DNA here is from genome assembly GCA_034509565.1 of Triticum monococcum. Taxonomy (NCBI): domain Eukaryota; kingdom Viridiplantae; phylum Streptophyta; class Magnoliopsida; order Poales; family Poaceae; genus Triticum; species Triticum monococcum. The sequence continues at coordinate 604,026,330 of CM067841.1, read as the reverse complement.
ATGTCCATTCCACGCTCGCCTTAGCAAGAATCTGAGCTGCGTTGTTCACCTGCATAGCGTAGAGTTGGTCGCCATCAGGTGAGAGAAATCTCCCTCCGAAAGAGCAAACTTTAACATGCTCCCTTTTACCCCTTCTTTTTATATGTGAGATAATAAGGTAACCGTTAATTATTAATGATATCAACGATTTAGATCTAATATATACTCTTACTCTCATTGAAAAGAGGATGTAAGAGGAAGCATGTTAAAACTGCTCGAAAGAAAGATAACGAACTCTAAGTCTCTAACTCGAGTTAGTTACCACTTACCAGTATGTCGAGCTTGCCGTCGAAGACCTGCTTAATCGTCTCCATGAGCTGCACCCTGTGGGTGCGTAGGGATACGTCGCAGACGGAGACGGTGACCGGGAGCCCCTTGGCCTCCCACCGGCGGCGGCACTCCTCCAGCTCCGCCGCGCTCCGGGCGCACGTGTGCACCCGCGCCCCGTGCCCCGCCAGTTCCTCCACGATGGCGTGGCTGTGTTAGCGTTTCCATCGATGCGGCCATGCAGTTAAGTAGTGCTCCATATGATAACATGAATGTATATACTCGCACGAAAGCTAGCTGATTAGATTATGTGACTGAGTACGCACCCGATCCCTTTGCTGCCGCCGGTGACCAGCGCCGTCGCGCCGGCCAGGTTCCACCTCTCGTCCCTGCTCATGCTGCTGTCTGCCATCTCTCTTCTCTGCGTGTTCTGGTGATTTGTGTTGTGGGTAGCAACATATCCCCTCCATCTTTATGCCGTGCTACCCGTTCGTATGCCGAGGCAGCACTCTGTGGGACGCGATCTGGATCGTCAGATCGTTCGAGGGTGAACACCCTCCCTGGCATCTTCGCAAAGTAAAAATACACCTCGTGGGATCTGCCCCAAAAAATACTTGGTAAAAGAATGGCTCGCGCGATGCATGCACTTAGTAACATACTCACTTCACTAATTGATGTACTAAGTAGTTTGTTTTTTGGAGTTCTCTAAGAGAGTCAATGGCGATCCACTAGGGATGGTTGTCCTATTCCTACCCGTGGGTTGGTGGTGGTGTGCTTTCGTAGACTATAAGAAGACTATAAGCTGACTATAAGAAAAACCACCACTATTCGTATTAAGATTAGTTGTTTAGCTACCTCTTTTCCCCGTGACCTCCTCTCCCCGTGCGGCGGCGCCGCGCCGCACCGGGGCCTCCCCGCCGGCCCCCTTTCCTCCCGCCGCCGCCGCTGAGGGCATCGCAGGCTAAGCATGCGGGCCGCAACGGCGGCGGCGGCAATCTTCCTCGGCCGGCGATCGGATCTGGGTGGCGGCGACCCACTGCGGCCGATCCAAGGGCGATGGCGCAGGCCGGTGGCGACCAAGGTTGTCGTGCTAGTAGCGGCGATGAAGAGATCACGTCGGCGGCTAGGGTGTCCGATCTGGATCCCATTCGGATCTGGATGGTGGTTCCTCGAGCTGTCGTGCGCATCCTTTGTTCCAGCGCGGCAAGCGGCCTCTGGACTAGGCACGCGACACGAGGACGTCGGGGGCTCCGGCCCTTGGCGTGGAGGTGGTGGACATCTTCTTCGCCGGAGGTGGTCGGCTAGATGGTTGTGGATTCTCGCATCCAGTCCCGGCGTGCAGTGGGGAAACGGGGCTGCCGGTGAAAACCGTGCTATGACTCGGGTCATGGCGAGCGATGGCGGCGTTTTTGTGTCGTTATCTTGTTGAAGACATTGCCTCTGCAGCTTATGTCAACTTGCTTGCGCTGCTCTGGGTGAAAACCTTGATCCGGAGTTTCCGGATCGGACGATGGCGATGCTTTTGGGGCGTCGTTTTCCCTCATGGGGGCATTGTTTTTTGAGCAGCAGCTGGATGCAGGACCAGAGGACGGATTCTTTGGTGGAGCGGTGCGGCATCTCACTCATTGATGGCGGCGGGTCTCGGCGGCATGGCGCTGTGGTGACTCTGCGTCCGATGCGCAGAGATGGACTCGCGCAGGAGGGTGACGCGGTCTGGCGTCGTGGTGGCGTCGACGGTAGCTAGACCGGGCAACGTACATGCAGCAGTACAGCTCTGAAGATGGATTGGTGACAGGTGGCTGCGGCGGCCTCAGACCCGGCAGGCGTCCTGGTTGAGGAGTGCGCCGGACTAGTAGGTGACCCATATCCGGCAGGCGTCCTGGATGGGACCTCAAGTCTTAGATGTTAGGTTTGGCTGCGAGGTCTGTTTGGTACTAGGCCCAGACTATCAGCATCCTTCATCTCTTGGATAGGAGTAGCGACACTTTTGTTGCCTAGACGGTGGCTTCAGTCTTACTGTTGTATGACTTTGTAAGATCTTGTGTGAATAATTAATAAAGTGGCTGCAAGCATCGTCCAGATGCAGAGGCCGGGGGTCCTCCTCTATTTCCAAAAAAAATCGTATTAGATAGAAGAAGAAAAGGAAATTTGGGGCAGGATATTATAATAGAAAGGAGAATGTTAGCTTCCGGCCTGCGCGTCCCTTTAGGCCCTGTTTGGTTCATAAGTCTTAGGACTTTTTTTAGTCCCAACTTATAAGTTCTAAGTCCCTAAAAAATCCCTACTTATTTGGTTCCTGGGACTTATAAGTCTCTATAAGACCATATTACAATTATAAGTCCCTATAAGTCCCTATAAGTCCCTCCTTGAGAGTCTTATTTCATAAGTCTCAAATGCTCACTTTAAGTCCCTATAAGTCCCTCATGTTTGGTTTAGATGGGACTTATAGGGACTTATTGAAGTCCCTAGACCAATAAATCCTTAGAAACAAACATCCTCTTAGATTGCTCCATGTGTGCATATGGGTCCACCCCACGCTTTCCCTCATCCTTTTATCCTTTTTCTCGGTCGAGCGCAGCCACTCATTTCCCAAATCACCTCCCCCCGCAACCACTGCTTGCCAGCCATGGCCAGCCACGCCACGACAATCTTCCCCGACAAGTTGTCTTGCTGTGGTGCTCGCGCAGGCTCCTACCTCCCCCACGGATGCGGATGGGTAGTGTTGTGGGGCGGTGTTGCAAATGGAGAGCGTGGGAGGCCATGGATGGTTTTCTGAATGGATGAGGTGGCAAGGCACAACTGGAACAACCGACCGGACGACAATCCATCAGCGCGGCAAACCAGCAGCCGCCAGTGCACGCTCTGGCCTCCGGTGTTGCAACCGGCTGGCTTTTTTGCTAGAACCATGCCGGTGAAAAACTGCAACCAGCATTGCCAGCAATGGAGATGGCGGCCTCGGTGCTGGAACCGGCCGGCGAAAAGGTTGCATCCACACCGATCAACGTTTGCAATTGGACGACTAGTCCATTTGATTTGCTGGCACCGGGTTTTTGTTTTGCTATAACGACAAGGTTTTTTGCTTGACCGGTGAGATGTTTCGTTGCGACCGTCGGCAGGGATGGCACGTTGTCCATTAGATTTGCTGGCAGTGATAAGCGTCAACCGGCCAGCCTAACAGTTGAGTGGATTTATGCCGGACCGGCTAGTCAGAATCGGAACACAATGTAACAGTGTGTGTGGCGTCTCCGGAGCTGCTGCTCCTACTTATACCATCCACACAATTGTGCTCGACATGTTACACCTTGTGGACGTGCATGTCCACTTCAGTTCAGCAATGAACTGGGTCTTCGCTAAAAATTCACAGTGCAGTCTTCATTGATGTCCATATCCCCGTCAGTATTTGTACTTACCTCATCCACTTGTTTATCGTAGGGACAGACGAAGCGCGTGCATACGACTGATGACAAATCTGCAGTAAAACAAAAAAAAAACAAGAAATTGGACAGCCCGAAGAAACTGCGTGAGACAGGTCAAGTCAGAAATTGTGTGCTAGACAGGTCGAGGAGACAAGTCAAGCTCGTTTGTTTTGTACTGTACCACGTGTTGATCTATCATTATTTTTATTTAGGACAAGCAATTATGTTTAGGAAGCTAAATAAACGAGATGCGGTGTCAACAAGCTTGTCGATCAACCCGGCGAAGAAGATGTTGTTGCTAGTGAATGCACCAGAGAGAAACCAGTTTACAGGCAATCCTTAATTTTCTTTAGGGTGTTCTACTGTAGTAGATTCCCTGTAACTGTAGTTTCTACTTTATTTTCTTCTATTTATATTTTCTTTGTGGATATGAAGCCCATTTTAACTCCATTTTTATTCCATGGTACTCCGACCGTTTCATTTTAATCAACACTAACAATACGAAAGCAATATCATTAGATGCATCGTTAAATTAATTTTCATACCATATAATTTCACTATTGTAGGCCCCGCGAAACGCTTTCCTCCTCTCCTTCCACGAGCGAGACCCATAGTGTTGCACCGCCTCCCATGCACCGACACCAGCGCTGATCCGCCTCGTCTCATGTGGCCTTGCGGCCATGAAGATGCGGTGGATCCCGGCCCTAGCCGGTGCGAGGGCTCCATTTTATGTTTTTTTTTGTCTTTGGTGAATTTGCATGGATCCAATCTTCGGTTGTCTACGTTCGTGTATCTTCAGATTGGAACCATCGTATCTACGCTTCTCTTCATTAGCAATAGTTGTTGTACTGGTGTGTTGGTCCCTTGGGGCCTTGGCACGATGAGTTCCTGGCTGTCTACTACAACAAAGCTTACCTGGCTCTGGTGAGGGAGGAACGATGATGGCGGCAAGCCATCAACTCGCTACAGTGCTTATAGTCATCGCTAGGTAATCAACCAACATGGATGTAATTTCTATTGTTGCTTGTGTTCTTTGGAATGTAATGATGTTCGATGAATTCGAATAGATTGGAGGTTTTTCTTGAAAAAAAACTTCAGTATTGCAGATATTGATATTTTTAAATATAAATTTGGACAAAACATAACTTTAAACAAATTTATGTTCGGAGTAAAAAGAAACTGAGTGAGCATTAATTCAAAATTTTATGTTTCTACCTCCACGCCAAAATAATGCAACTTATAGGTGCTATTCTCTTTGTGTATATGAGCATGAATTTCACTGCATTTTCTCTTCTTGGAAGTATTTCCCGAAGAGATACCCGGGATACACAGGGCACTCTGCAAAGTAATCATGCATAATGTGGCCATGGCCTTCTACATGTTCTGTTGAATCCTCACACACCTCGTTGAGAACCTGTATGCTTTCACTTGTTGCTCTCATCCATCTCCGCAAGCAAAAGAGTCGGCATGTCCAAATCATGGCTATCTCAAGAAATTCATCAACATCCTCCTCCGACAATGAACCTTAAATATTCCTCCTCGAATGATTTAATCGACACCAATGTCAATTGGACATCATAAATTTGCTTAATCATTTCAACATGATCAATTTTGTAGATAAAACTATGAAGACAACCCTGAGGTGGAATACTGCTGAGGACCTTGTGTGCATTGATGGTGTCGAATTATCGAAGCTATGTAGGGAGGGGTGGTGATACGTCTCCGACGTATTTATAATTTTTGATTGTGCCATGCTATTATAATATTAATCTTGAATATTTTATATGTAATTATATATCATTTTCTGGAACTAGCCTATTAACCTAGTGTCCAGTGTCAGTTGCTATTTTTTGTTTGTTTTTTGCTTTTCAGGAAATCGGTATCAAATGGAGTCCAAACGCTACAAAACTTTTTAACGATTTTTTCTAGACCCAAAGAGACCCTAGAAGTTTCGGGAGAAGACCTGGCGAGCCACGAGGGAGCAACAAACTCGGGAGGCGGGCCCCCAGGCTTGTGGGCTCCCACAGGCGGCGGCACTCCTCTAGCTCGGCCGCACTCTGGGCGCACGTGTGCACCCTCGCCCCGTGCCCCCTTAGCTCTGCCACGATCGCTGGGCTGTGTTAGGCAGTACTCCATGATAATATGAATGTATATACTTATTAGCAATGTGTCCATGCGTTGCAACGGATCCAAATTAGAATAATACATATTCACAAATTTGAAAGAAAACAGTCAAGTTTTGATATACGTATATCACTAAATATATCTTATGTTTCACTCAAAATATATTCTTTGGTCTGTTTTGATGAGGCAAGTGAGGAATGTGGTTGGTTTTATGAAATTAAAGTACTTGGTAAAAGAGTGGCTCGCGCAATGCATGCAGTTAGTAATATACTCAGTTCACTAACTGATGTACTAAAAGTAGTATGGTTTGTTTTTGGAGTTCTCTAAGAGAGTCAATGGCGACCCACTGCCACTAGGGATGGTCATCCTACTCCTACCACCCACCACATGGGTTGGTGGTGGTGTGCTTTCGAAGACTATAAGAAGACTATAAGCTGACTGTAAGAAAACCACCATTATTTGTATTAAAAAAACAAATTTGTGGCAAGCTATAAGAAAAAACACAAATAGTTGAGCGAATTTATCAATGAATCTGGCACCGAGTGTGTGGCGTCACCGAACCCGGAACTGCTGCTCCTTTTTTTTGAAAGATAGGGGTTTCCCGCCTGCCCCAATTTTTATTAAAAAGCAAAGGCGAAACCAACACAATGCTCGGCAACAACCAAATTAGCTGTCACAGAAGGACGAAGTGAAAATTACCCTACTACAAGGCAAAACAGATGAATCCGGCCAACGCCTGAAGCACCCAAAAGCAGCGGATTAAGTTCAGGTAGTTCGGATAACTTTATATCTCCCAACCTATTCTAAGCAGTTCCCCTCTTCGCCGATCCAAAAGTCTTAAGCACCGGAGAAGAGGCGCACCCTGGGCGTCGGAGCACAAAATCTTCCATTGTCTCATCAGCCCTCCCACCAGGTCCATGATGCAGCGAATGCTTCGCCATTTTCGCCCCTGAAACAAAAAATCATTGCGCAGAAGCCATAACAAGGTAGCAGAGGTAACAGTATTGATAGCTTTATTTTTCTTTTTCACTTTCCACAAAGCAGACAAAGACAAAAAGGAAGATGGAACAGGGATGTCCATCCCCTCAGCAATTGTATTCCAAATATGACTGGCTACCACACATTCAAAAAATAGATGATTAATCGATTCATTTTCCCCACAGAAAACACAGGTAGGATCTTCCACATGTCTCCTCTTGGCCAGGTTATCTCTAGTCAAGCACTTGTTGTTGTAAGCCAGCCAGAGAAAAACATGGATATTAGGTGAAACTTTAATTTTTCAAATGGCATGTTTAATATCAGAAGATATTCCAACAAAGTTAATCATTTTGCAAAAGGATTTAACTGTATATATCCCAGAAGGTTCAAGATTCCATTTAAGAGAATCTGGAACAGACCCAGGGGTAAAAGTACTAACTATCTCACATAGCTCATACCATTTTTTCATAATGCTATCATCTACACACCTCCTGAAAGTCAGCTGTAAAGTATTGCCATCCCATACCTGGGCAACAGTGGCACCTTGTTGTTGGCAAATGTCAAACAGCTCCCAGAATCTGGTTTCAAGGGAGTATCCCCCAATCCAGGAACCATGCCAGAAGGCAATGTTTACACCATTTCCGGGAATCCAACTAGTAAAAGTTTTGGCACCTTCCAGAGCCCAGGTTAGGCTTTTCCAAAAAACAGAGCCTAACCCAGGTTTCCCCCAGTAGAGATTGGGTTTATCAGTAGCATATTTGAAGTTAATGACTTTTTTCTAATCACTATCCCGATAATCATAGAATCTCCTCCCCCATGAGGCAAGTGAAAGATTGTGGATGTCGCCTAGAGGGGGGGGGGGTTGAATAGGCGTTTTAAAATAATTACGGTTTAGGCTTGAACAAATGCGGAATAAACCTAGCGGTTAATTTGTCAAGCACAAAACCTAAAACAACTAGGCTCACCTATGTGCACCAACAACTTATGCTAATCAAGATAAGAAACTATGTGATAGCAAGATATATGACAAGAAACAATATGGCTATCACAAAGTAAAGTGCATAAATAAAGAGCTCGGGTAAGAGATAACCGAGGCACGCGGAGACGACGATGTATCCCGAAGTTCACACCCTTGCGGATGCTAATCTCCGTTTGGAGCGATGTGGAGGCACAATGCTCCCCAAGAAGCCACTAGGGCCACCGTAATCTCCTCACGCCCTCGCACAATGCAAGATGCCGTGATTCCACTAAGGGACCCTTGAGGGCGGTCATCGAACCCGTACAAATGGCAACCCTTTGGGGCGGTCACCGAACCCGTACACTTTGGCGACCCTTGGGGGCGGTCACCGGTACCCGTCAAATTGCTCGGGGCGATCTCCACAACCTAATTGGAGACCCCGACGCTTGCCCGGAGCTTTATACCATAATGATTGAGCTCCGAACAACACCAACCGTCTAAGGCGCCAAGGCACCCAAGAGGAACAAGCTCTAGGGTGCCCAAACACCCAAGAGTAATAAGCTTCTCAAACTTCACTTCCACGTATCACCGTGGAGAACTCAAACCGATGCACCAAATGCAATGGCAAGGGCACACGGAGTGCCCAAGTCCTTCTCTCTCAAATCCCACCGGAGCAACTAATGCTAGGGAGGAAAATGAGAGGAAGAACAAGAAGGAGAACACCAAGAACTCCAAAATCTAGATCCAAAGGGTTCCCCTCACATAGAGGAGAAAGTGATTGGTGGAAATGTGGATCTAGATCTCCTCTCTCTTTTCCCTCAAAAACTAGCAAGAATCCATGGAGGGATTGAGAGTTAGCAAGCTCGAAGAAGGTCAACAATGGGGGAAGAACACGAGCTCAAAGGATCAGGTTCATTGGGGAAGAAGACCCCCTTTTATAGGTGGGGAAAAATCCAACCGTTACCCACCAACCAGCCCGCGGCCAGCGGTACTACCGCGCCTGGCCAGCGGTACTACCGTAAGACCGCGCGGTACTACTTCTTGCAACCAAGCGGTACTACCGCACGGCTGTGCGGTACTACCATACCGACCCACGGTACTGCCGCAACCCCAGCACAGAACCGATAAACGGACGCACAGGAGCTGGGGGCGGAACTTCCGCACGTGCGGTCCTACCGCGCCCCCCATGCGGTACTACCGCGAGGCAAAAGTCCCAGCCAGGGGAAAAGGGAAACTTCCGTAGCTACTTCCGCAAAGAAACGGAAGTAGCAAAAACCCGACAAAGTAGTACTGCCGAGGGGCGGTACTACTGCCTGACCGCATAGCGCGGTACTACCGCACGGCGAAAGCGGTACTACCGCGGTAGGTGCGGATGTAAAAAATTACATCCGCTCCTACTACCGCAAAGGGGCGGCACTAGCCTGGTGGGCAGCGGTAGTGCGGCTCCGGGGGAGCGGTACTACCGTGGGCATCAGCGGTACTACCGCGCCACCGCGCGGTACTACCGTGGATGCCTACGGTACTACCGTTTATCCAGGAGCAGTACTACCGCAACCACAACAGCAGCCAGTCAAAGGATTCAGGAAAACGAAGGAAGCCCCAAGGAAGAAGGAGGGGAAAAGAAGGAGACTTGTACGTGATGAAACCACCCAAACCTTTCCAACGCGGACCCTGACAAAAACCATACTCAAGAAAACAAGAACTGCCATAACTTCTGCAAATGAGCTCCGAATTGAGGAAACTCAAGCTTGTTGGAAACAAGACGACGAGTAGCATCAAAACAGCGACTGGTTATAGAAAGAAGAGGCAGGGGAGGTATGCCAACAAATAGAGGAGCGAAACCTCCAACCGAGAAGAACCGGCAAAACCTCCAACATCGAAAACATCATAGAAGAAGCATGCGGACTCCGTTTTCGATGAACTCAAGCTTGTCATCAAGATGGCCATAAGCTCTAAGACTCACAAATGGAACCAAACAAGAACCAAGAAAGATGATGCAAGGATGCAATGATTTGAGCTCTCAGCAAACGATACGATCAAGCTACTCATCGAGAGCCCCTCTTGATAGTACGGCAATCGATCCTATAACCCGGTCTCCCAACTACCATCATGAGACCGGTAAAATAGAAAACCTACCAAGGGCAACCCTTGCCTTGCACATGGTCCACTTGAGCTAGATGATGACGATCTTGACTCCCTCAAGTTGGACCACCTTTCTTGATTGTGTTGGCTCGATGAAGACTAGTTGATTGCTCTCTTCCGCACATCTTCACAAGTCCATTGTCACCACAATGGACGGCAAGCTTCAAGCATTTGATCTCTTCGTGATGCTCCACTTGAACTTACACACCGCAACCTAACCCCACAAAGAACCCTCACGAAGACCATGGGTTAGTACACAAAGCGTAATTGACAATGCTTACCATACCATGGGATCACTTGATCCCTCTCGGTACATCTTCTACGCTTTGTGGGTTGATCAACTTGATTCACTCTTTAACTTAGTCTTGATCAACCTCTCACAACACCAATCTTTAGGTAATTCCTTGAATAGCACCTTGGTCGACACAAACTCTCCTTGAAACCAACACATGTACTCCAAGAAAAGCCTATGGACAAAACCTTCAAATATAACTCAAGGCAACCATTAGTCCATAGAGATTGTCATCAATTACCAAAACCAAACATGGGGCGCCGCATGTTCTTTCAGCAAGGAGAGCCATGTTATACTCTCTAAGATTAGGAACCCCTAGACCCTCAAATTCTTTTTCCTGAGCAATCAAGCCCCAACTAGCCAGATGGTATTTATGATTATCACCCATATTGCCCCAAAAGAAGTGAGACATCTGTGAGGTAATGGCATCAATGGCCCGCTTAGGGAATTCCATAACAGACATCAGATAAGCAGGAATGCTGGCTTGTCGACACAATTGTGCTGCTCCTACTTAGAGCATCTCCAGCCGCGCCCCCAAGAAGGCCCCCCGGGCGCTTTTTCGGCCACCGGCGCCAAAAAATCGGCCCAGTCGCGCCCCCAAGGGCCCAGTTTTCGCCAGTTCGGACCGAAATTGGCGCCGGCGGACCCAACCCGAACCCGGCACGCTGGGGGTCGCTCTGGGGCGCTGGGCGAATCTTTTTTGGCGTGAAGAGCCGCGGGCCAGCCGCGTCAGCGACTCGACTCTCTTCTCGCCGCTTCGTCGTCCTCATCGCCTCGTTTCCCATGGCGAATCAATGCCAAAGCTGCGCGCTGCGGTGGGCGCAGGACGACTACCTCCGGACGGAGATGACCCGGCAGACCCAGGCCCTGGAGGAGATCGCCGCCCGTAAGCGTGGGCGCGAGGACGAGCACGGCATCGTCGTCCTCGACAGCGACGACGATGACGACGCCCCCGGACCGTCCAACCCGCCGCGCCAACCGGGGGAGGGATGCAGCAGGGACGGTGGCGGCGGCGGCGGAGACGACGACGACAACGATGACAACGACGACGGCAGCGGCGACTACACGCGGTTCTATCGCCTCCTCGGCATGTAGAACTGCAAAGGCGGGCGGCGGGCGGCGAGCGGCGAGTTAGACGGCGAGGAGCGGCGATGGAGACGGCGGGGGCAGCCCGTGCTAGTTTTTTCTTTTTTGTAAAATATGTTTAAATTTGAACGAACTCGTCGATGTTTGCGATAAATTTGAGCCGTGTTTGCGCCGTATTTGACTTTTTCAAAAAAAACGTGGGCGCCGCGAGTGATGCCCCAAGTGCGCGGTTTAGCGCCGGTGCGCCCCAGCAGGGTCGGTCCATACATATTCGGGGCCCTGGGGCGAGACGGCAAAATGGGGCCCTTGTGGACAATTTTTTTTTAGAATATATTGTATTTCGAAAGCAATTTTATACATAGCATAGAGTGATGGTCCAGAGAACAACATCATAATAGTATGGAAACAATATAGTTCTACAAAAGATCGCTCTTCTAAGTGGCACAAAGAGGCCATCATCTCACTCTTCTAAGTATGAAAACCTTATCGAAGTTGATAGCAACTTGAACCGTTTGTGTTTTTTTTGCTTTCTTTTCTCACTTATAAACAGTTTTTAGAACACACGTCACCAAACAATTGCAGAGAAACTGTCAACACATGGAACAAAAGCACCCAAATATGGGCATATGGCTTGATGTCGAATTGTCGATGTAGCTTCCAAGATCTGCAAGGCTGCAACACTTAATCCCACCCCCCCTTCTCATCCCTGGATCCAATGAAGCTTTGAAGAACAGGCCAACCGAAGAGTAGGAACTAGGAAGAGAAGAACTGGAGATGTCAGATGGAGCAACCAAAGGTGGAGAGGCGGGATGTTTAACAGCGAATGAAAATAGTACTTGATTAGGCGAAGGAGGGAGACGTACCATCTCCGATGTAGTGATGCCTCAAATGTCTATTGATGGGGAACGTTGAGGATGCAATGAGAGATGATTGGGGAAGGGAATAGCACCATCGGTCTCCATTAATGAATGCATGGGAGCAGCACCTCGAATTTGGAAGTGCACGGAAGCGGGCGGCGCTATTCTCTGGAATTGGAGAATTTGAAGGAGGCGAAGAGGCGAGTAAACTGGAGGAGATCGATGGATTTTTTTAGGCAAAGGAGATCGATGGAGTTCTGCGGCAGCTTAGCGAACTAGCGATCGATTCTTTCGGTCCGTGAGTGCTAGCTACATGGTGGGCTTAGGCCTTTTTTTTCTCTTATTTTTTGGACCTAAAGAAGAAAATATCCTAATACTGTACTACTATTTGGGCCGGGGCCCCTACCTCCCAGGGGCCCAGGGCGGTCGCCCCGTTGCCCCGGCCTATGGGCCGGCCCTGCCCCCCAAGGAGCGATTTTTAGCCCCTCTTGAGGGGCCAACGGCTGAAGATGCTCTTATACCATCCACACAATTATGCTAAACATGCCACACCTTGTCGACGTGCATGTCCAGTTCACTTCGTTGATGTCCATATCCCCATCAGCATCTGGTATTACTTTGTATTTTACCTCATCCACTTGTTTATCGTACGGCCGGACGGACGCGCATGCATACCACTGATGACAAATCTGCAGCAGAAAAAAAAGCAAGAAATTGCGTACTACTGTAGTAGGCAGGGCAGGTCAGAAATTGTGTAGTACACAGGTCGAAGGTCACGCTCGTTTGTTTTGTACTGTACCGCGTGTTGATCTGTCACCGTTTGTAGGACAAGCATTCATGTTTATAGGAAGCTAAATAAACGAAATGCGGTGTCAACAAGCTTGTCTACCAATCTGGCGAAGAAAAATAGAAAATGTCGTTGCTGGTGAATGCACTAGAGGGAAACCGAGAGTCGGTAAGAGCAACTCCAGCCGATTCTCGTAAAGGATGAGTATATTTTCATTCCTTAATTTTCTTTAAAGTATAGAAATGGTTCTTCAACATTAAAACCAACAGACCTTAGTCTTTTAACTTCTCAAACCGAATATGTTTAGTCCCTCATACCGCTTTGAGCGGTTTTGTTGACGACGTGGCATGGATTTTCTTGGCATTTTATCAAACACATGTCGTGCGCCTGCTGCATTTTCGGACGGTGGCGTCGAGGGCCGCACAGCAAGTCTACGCCGTGCCCTTCTTTGACACCGAGGCCATGCCCAGCAGCCCGCCCAACGTGCTGGTGCCTCTGATGAGCGGTTTTGCGCAGCAGGCTAAAAGAAGAAGCGTTGCAGTTTGTGGCCGTCGCTACTCGAGGGTCACCAGTGCGTCCTGGTCCTGGGGCGAGCGAAGGATGTCCATGGGCGACCTCGTGCATGGCCCTACCGGCTGATGCGGATGAACCCACGTCCAGGCTCGACTTCGGTAGCCCGTCTCCGTGCACACTGTCGATCCAGGTTGCTCAAGGACATGGCGAGGTGCTTCTCAAGCTCCTGTTGTACGCGGCGGAGGCACGAGGTCCTCTCCGGGTGAGACTGAGAGTCAAGGCGTTTTCCAATCCGGCGAAAATCCATCTGGTACGTAGCTAGCTAGTCTCCTGTTAATCGGTCCAGCAGCTCTATTGTACTCCCTCCGGTCCTTTTTAATTCGCATATAAGATTTGACTGAAGTCAAGCCTCGTAAAGTTTGACCAGTTTTATAGAAATAAGTGTCAACATTCACAATCTGAAATCAATACCACTAGACGTGTCATGACTTCAAGTTTTATATTATATAACTTTAGCATAACAGATGTTGATATTTTTTCATATAAAAACAATCAAACTTTATGAAGTTTGACTTCAGAGAATTTTAGGGGCTGTTTGATTTGTGACTAACTTTGCCAAAGATTGCCACACCTAAGGTTAGGTAAGTTTGACCAACTTAGGTGGGTGTTTGGTTGAAGCCACATCTTAGGCAAGCCACACTTGGACCCCTCATGGCATACACACAAAAAGTGTGGCAAGATTCCCTTAGGCTTGCCAACTTGTGACTCTCATTTTGATGAATTAACCTTAGTCAAGTTTGGCAAAACTGTATAGCAAAGTATGGCAATGCTAGTCCTAAAACCAAACAGCTCCTTAATATACAGAGTAAAAAGGACCGGAGAGAATACGTGTGTATTGTCTTCCGGGTGGAACCCAAGCCAGCTTCGGTGCGTACATACCCATATGCAATCTCGTAGAGCACGATGTTCAAAAAAAAAATCTCGTAGAGCACGCCTGAGCCCAGCCGGCGCCTCCTGACGAGCTGCCGAGGAGGAGCTGCTGCTGCAGCACAACGCCCTCTGGGCGGCACCCGTACGTTGCCGCGAGTTCCTACAGGCTACAGGAGCACTGGCTCGATGATAGTGGCCACGATGAGTTTGTGGATACTGCGGTCAAACCTGTGTGACATGGCGGTCAAACTTACGTGACATGTCTAGTTTTAGTTAAAATCATGTCCACGTCAGCACCAAACCATCCTAAATGGTACGAAAGACTAAACTTATCTGGTTTTAAAAGTTGAAGGACTAGTATTTGCTTGTTTTAAAATTAAGGGATCATTTGTAAACTTTCGAAATAGTCGAGGGACGAAATATACTTATCCCTTCTCATAATGGGAGTCGCTAAAACCAGTTTACAGGCAATCCTTAATTTTTTTAGGGTGCTCTACTCTAGTAAGATTCTCTATAATTGTAGTTTCTATTTTTTTTCCTTTCTATAGTTCTATTTTTATTTTCTTTGTGGATATGAAGCCCATTTTCACTGCATTTTTATGCCACAGTACCCCGTCCGTTTCTTTTTAATCCGCATATAAAATTTGTCTAAAGTCAACCTTTATAAACTTTGATCAACTTTATAGGAAAAAACATCAACATGCATAATACGAAATCAATATCATTAGATGCATCATGGAGTTAATTTTCATAGTATATAACATTAGTATTGTAGATGTTGATAAATTTTAATATAAATTTGGATAAAACTAATTGGCATCAACTGTAAAATGTTAGCACGCGCTTATGCTTAGTACACATGCATGTAGGCTCTCTTAACATGCAACAACTGATAGTTTGTTGTGATCCCTTGACGATACTCGTTTGACATTTCTTTCCATCGCATCTCGGTCCACCACCCTTTGTTTGTTAGGGACCTATCTATAGCATGGAAATTTCTCCCAACACCATGGAATGGTGTGGTTCTGTAAAAATAACTACTCTTTTCGTCCGAAATTACTTGTCAGAGAAATGGATATATCTAGACTTATTTCAATTTTAGATACATCCATTTATGCGACAAGTAATTCCAGACTGGAAACTCGTAGTACTACAATCTATTGACACTTCGGAAAGAGCTCAGGATAAAAAAAATGTACAAGGGGAGATGCACAAGACGAGAGGCAGCCCGGTACATGCGGTGATCTTCTTCGGGTGAGAGGTCAAATTCATTGGTACTGTGATCGACGAGTGTGCCTACCTATGCACTTGTGGCAGGTGGAAATATATGTATGTTTGTATGTGGATGTGGGCATGTGGCCAACCTTGAGTGAATAAAACAAAAGCCAGATGGACATGGCTGGTTGGTCAATACTCAATACTCCATCTATAAGAGGAGAGACAAGGATGTGCTTCTTGTTCCCAGGCGAGGCCTCTCCCATGAGAGTCTTCTTCTTCTTCTTCTTCTTCTTCTTCTTCTTCTTCTTCTTCTTCTTCTTCTTCTTCTTCAGTCCTTGTCTTTTACCGTCTCTCTGCTTCCCGCTAGGCCATCGGTTTTCGTTTCTCCCATTCATGCACTGATACTAGGCATGTACCCTGATCGATGCTAGCTAAATTTCCTCTATAATCTCTTCATAGAATTTTTTTCACTCTTCTCTATGATCTCTTCACAGGTGCTTTGCGACGTCCATGGCCAATTTGACAGGGAGGAGCATGGAACCACCAGCTGCTGCATGGCCACCCTGCGGCTTTCCGGACGACTGGTCCATGGAACCTTTGTGGATTCCTGGCTACCCTGCCGATTCTGCAATGTGCTTCCAAACACATGTTCCTAGCAGCTCTAGCGGAGGGCAGCTGCAGCAGGTTCAGTTTGCGGCAGCCATAGCACCAAATTTAGCCATCCAAGAAGAAGACGACGAAGAAGATAATGATGAGGAAGAAGAAGAAGCACAATACAAGATGGAAATGGAGATCCACGACCCGATCCAAGTATTCACAGAAGCAACACATGAATTCAAGGTCGACATCGACATGAGGGACATGAAGATCCATAGGTACCCTGCAAGCATTAAACGTCTCAAAGGCTCCTACACCGCCCCGGCGACGGTGGCCATCGGGCCTTACCACCATGGGAAGGACCGCCTCAAACCCGCGGAGAAGGTGAAGCACGTGGCCGCCAACCACTGCATCATGGAGTCGGGGCGCTCCGTCCAAGAGATGTACGCCGCGGTGGCCTCGGTCGCCGGCGAGGCCCGAGGGCTCTACGACAAGGACATGGTGGCAGGTATCGGCGACGATGACTTCCTGCCCATGATGTTCTACGATGCGTGCTTCCTGGTGCAATACATGCTCACGTGCACCAGTGGTGGCTCCGAGATGGATCCGTCGCTGCGCAGCTACTTCGACGGTAACGATAGCGATATCTTCCACGACATCATGCTCCTCGAGAACCAGCTCCCGTGGCTGGTGGTCAAGACCGTCATGGAGTTCAGGCCGGTGCCCTTGGAGGAGTTCATCACTTACTTGAAAGATGGCCTGCAAGACCGCAAATTAACCGAGAAGAAGTCTCCGATCTTGGACGATAGCTACGAGCCGCCGCACCTCCTCGGCCTTCTCCGATTCTACATTGTAGGGAGAAGCAACACCAAGCGCAACCTCCTACCCCAAACCGAGTCGATGTCGTTCTCCGTGAGCGCCATCGAGCTCGCGGAAATCGGCATCACGCTGACAGCCAACAAGACCAGCGAGCTCATAGAGATGGGCGTCAAGAACAAGCGGGTCCTCTTCGCCGAGATCTCCCTGCCGCCATTGTCCCTGGACCATGCGCGCGCGAGCTGGCTCGTCAACATGGCGGCCTTCGAGGTATGCACCACCCCAAACTTCCAAGCGGTCGACGACGAGGAGTCCGTTGTTAGCTCATACCTCCTCCTCTTTGCCATGTTGGTGGACCGGGAGGAGGACGTGCACGAGCTACGAAGGAAGCGTCTCCTCCAGGGAGGTGGAGGGCTCACCAACAAAGAGGCGCTCGACTTCTTCACCAGCCTTCAGGGTCTACCTCTCGGATCCAGCTATATCCGCATCATGGAAGAGATTGAGAATTACCGGGTGAAGAGGCGAACGCAGACCAAGTTGCACGCCTTCGTTTACAAGAACTTGAGGATCATCGTTACTGTCTTCTCCGCTGTTGGTGTACTTGCCGGTATCTTCGGCTCACTCATGTCTCTCAGGAGAAGATCTTGATTTCTCTAATTTCTTTGTAGTGAACGTTCCTGCATCTACATCTAATGCCATTTGCAGTGATGTTCTCCATCTGTATTATTTATGTCTGTTGGGCATTGAATCTGCAAATACATGTATATGAGATTGTTTACTTGGTGTCACTAGGCTAGTTTATAGCTAAACACTGTGCTTGCCATAGTTTACAGCTATCTACTCGCATTGTTGCTGGATAGGGTATTATGATAAGGATATGGATGGTGGTTAGCTTGTAGCTATAGATCTGGTCATGAGTGAGAGCGGGGCAGTGGGATAGTGGCACCTATCATCCATCTGATGAGTACCACCAAATCACGAATCTAGACCAAAGTATACATGAACAATATCTTAAACTAATTGTGCAACCTTACATTACATGTGACTGTTTAGCCGGGCCTTCTTAGATTCATCACGATGGCCAGAAATGTGCTGCTTTCAGGATCAACTGGGCGAAAAACTAGTTATTGCATGCTTGCAGCTATGCAAGCTTGCCTAGTGACACAAGAAAACTTGAGAAGTTTGATGATAAAATCGGTTATCGGTGCGTCCAAAAACTGACCATGTCTTGTACAACAGACCATGGCCCAAGGAGTAATAGACATCGAGATTCAGGACAGAAGACACTCAACTAAGCTCATCAAACAAAGGGTTGAGAAAACATCATCTCAATCAATATGTTACGGATCCTCCAGAGAAACAGTTTATAGCCACATCATACTTCATTTCAGAGCAAAATGTGTCACCATACTAACAGTCTGTAACTAAACTCTTCCAAAATCACCGACAAAATCTTTGGTTATAAACCTGTCATCAAACTGATAACAGACATCCACAAAGCCAGCTACAACTAAATAGAATAGGCAACATGGCCTGCAAAGAGAAAGAGAAGCACTTGTGAGTTCTCACATTTCTGGGCATGTGATGCTTGTAAACAAGGATTGAAACTTTCAGGAAAAGAAGACTACATAGTGATATCATTGAAACATAAAACACAGGTAGGAAGTAAATACAAACACGCTGTGATCTTAAATAGTAGTACATTGTATTAAGGCATCAATTCAAAGACCCATCTAGCTCATAATCCCCATTCCTGGATTCTAGACTTAAGGGAACAAAATATGCAATCCAATGCAAGGAATAAAACATCTCAAATACCTAAACAACACAAGTATACAATGGTACAACAAGCAAATCATCTTACTGCACAAGCGACACACTGACGAGAAATAACAAATATGGAGGTCATTGGAGGCAAGGCTGTGAAGAATTGGTAGATGAGTAACTCATCAACCAAAGCACATCCTCGTACTATGAAACCACTGCACTTTATATCAGGCCCCAACTTCCGAGCACCCCACAGAGAACCTGCAGGTATTTTGAAGCTAGCAAAAAGACCTTCCCTCAATTGGCATGGGGCCCTTAAACGTGCATAACAATCAGTTGCAAAAACAGAAATAGTTTATGCCTAGAATTCTAGGGCTGACTATGCGCGAACTGATTTCACAATATTTACCAACTCTGATGCCTTGGAAACACTGATGGGGGAACCAACAGGGTTATCTGGTTCAGTACATCCATCAAGTTCACAAGGGAAACAAAGACAAGTTGAATACTCCAGAGACTAATACATCACCAAGAGCTACCGAAATCAAACAAAAACGCAGATTGGAGTAAATGATGCTAGAAATGTATACAGAATAGTACAGCAAACAAATCTCACCACTCACAACATGCTAACTTTCCATGCGACGATTATAAGGGTTATGATTGAACAAGTATTGGGGTCTTTGGAGGCAAGGCTGCGAGAAACTGGTCCGTGAGAAACTCATCGACCAAAGCACATCCTCGTACTATGAGACCACTGCATTTTATCTAGGGCCCCAACTTCCGAGCACCCCGCAGAGAACCTGCAGGTATTTCGAAGCTACTGAAAGAGCTTCCCCCAAATGGCATGGGGCCCTTGAATGCATTGCACACAGCAATCAAAACGTACAACAGTCTAAGATCAAATCATTTCCACACTCCGAGGTAACAAATTAGGCCATGGTCGTAGGAATCTAAATGGACAACAAACACACATTATACGTGCATAAGCCACTGAAGAATTAGTATCAGGACACATTCTACCTTCAGGTGCTGCTGGGGTACATGAAGACGCGGACCTTCTTGCCCTGCAGAACAAGAATCACCGGACAACAGATACATCAGCAAAGGGCACGACAGATCACGATGATGTGGGAAGACGCAAGCGAGCGGGGGACTCACCATGGAGGTGGCGGGGAGGTTGGACCGGAACTGCGCGCGCACGACGCCGGAGTTGCCGTGGGGCCGCGTGACCTTGCCCCAGATGCAGCGGACGGCGGTGCCGCTGCTCTTGGTCTTGGCCTTGTAGACGTAGGCGATGCGCTTGCCGGCGTAGTACGACACGTCCTCCTTGGTGTTCACCCCCTCCACCTGCAGCAGCGACGTGCTCTCGTACTGGTTCGACTTGGACCTGCGCCGCCGCAAAACCAGGTGAGAAACTTCTGAACGACAGCACGGGTCGAGAAACCGAGAAGGGAGATGGCCGGTCACCTCTTGTAGCCCAGGATGGTGCCCCGCACGTAGAGCCTGACGCGCTGGCCCTGGCGTCCCTGCACCATTGTCGCCGCCGCCGGTCGCCGAGGAAGGTGGTGGTGGGAAGGGGGAGGGGATGGCGGCGCGAGGAATGAACCCTAGAGCACGGTGGTTTTAATAGTTTCTGGCCCTGGATTGGACGGTCCAGATTGCGCGAAATTGGGCTAGTGATTTGTGCCAAGATCCCCATCACAGAAGCCCAAGTGGTAATCCATGGCCTTCTTGACCTTTTTTATTTCCTGTAGATAAAAGGCTGGTCCATAGGCCATAGCTGAGGTAATGGGCCAGCCTGTCTCCGTGTGGGCTATAATCATCAAGTATATCATATTTGTCTCAAAAAATCAGGTATATCATATGTTTTCTCTCCAAACATGGTCTTGACCCATCCATTTTAAGAAATTTCTTATCATTCAAAAAGTGTTCTCACAGTTTTAAAAAATGTTTCTTATCATTCAAAAAGAATGTTACATGTGTATTTGAAAAATGTTTAACAGGTATTAAAAAATATTGAAAACAATGTTTTTAAAATGCTAATAATGTATTTAAAAATGGTTAAACATGTATAAAAAATGATTGAGATGTATACAAAAATGAAAAATGTGTATGATAAAAATTAGGCATCAAAACATACATTTGATAAAATATGTTAATCATATTTTGAAAAATGCTAAACGTGTATAAAAATATGATCTTTATTGTATAGGAAAAATGGACAATGTGTGTCAAAAAAATTAGACATGTGCTTAAAAAACAGAAAAATGTTAATGAATGCAGAAAACCAACACACAAAACCGAAAGAAAAGAAATAAACAACGAAAAAAAGGAGAGAATGAGATGAGCAAAGATAACCTCTAAAGAAACACCGAAAACCGAAAACGCCGATGAAAACTAACACGGGAAAAAAAGAAAGAGAAAACAGCCCGCGCCTAAAAATTTCTCCTGCAAGAACCCATATTGGGTCATCCCACATGGCCTTGACCCATCCATTTAAAGAAATGTACTTTTTTTTCTCCCTGGTCTGTTTTATAAGGTGCTAGGGAAAGGGATCTCATCTTCCGTTTCTTCCTACACCAACCCTCGACCACATCACTCGTTCCATTGCATCGAATTTGCTCTTTGACACCCCAAATTTCATAACTCTCAATCAATAACAAACCTATCATGTATCATCATCCTAGGAACTCTCCCATCTAACCCAACATAATGTTTTGCCTTTGTAATGATAGTGGATCCTGAAACGTAGGTCATGAGAAAAGGAACCCAACATAAAATCTCTAATGTATTTGCATTAGCATATTGCTTACAACCTTGTCTGGTCATGACACATGCCTAAGAATTGTCTGCAACTTATTATTTGGGGTTAGATATTTGCAATGTAAGCTACTTGTCCTCGTTGGATCTCCGAGTAGCAGAGTTTGTAGTAGGGAGAAGAGAAGATTGTAAGAAGAGGATGTGAAGTGAGAAGACAACGGGAATCATGTAACCTTTAGAATTATGTAGCTAGGGTTACATTAGCCCTTTGGGCACAAACAAGCTTTGCTTATTCACCTCAATGCAAACACATGTCATTTTCTGTTACAACTTTGCTAGGATATATGTGGTTTGGGATGCGCTTCTACAATTAATGATCTTAATGGAAAATGTCGCTTAACTTTTGGATATTGTTGAATATGTATGATCTATTGTTGTGTGCTTAGCCACGTTATGTTGTTCATATAGTCCCATGTATTGCTTAGTGATTTTTCTGGTGAGAAACCAAATATTTTACAATGATCTCGAAGACCGATGTCGCTTGTTTTTGTTCCGGACATTGTGTGACTCTAGCACAGTCAATTAGTCTAGCCTCTCTTCCAAGTAAGACTTTTTCTGGACTCCCTCGAGGTCTCATTCAAAGGAAGGCATGGGAGTAATACTTTTTCTGGACTCCGCATGAGTCTCATTCGAAGCAATGCATGAAAGAGCATCGCCGAAAATCTTAAAATAAATCCAGAAATAATGCAAGCACCAGGACTTGAACCCTGGTGGGTTGAGCATACCACTGTCCCTCAAACCACCCAACCCTAGGTTGTTTCGCAAGCAAGGCATGATATGATCCTACTGGCGCTCACTGATTAGCCCATCTTAGTGACAATATAGTCAATGTTTTCTTTCTTACATTACTCGGTATGCTAGCTGTCAGAAATAAATTTATTTCCTTTTGTTCATAATCTATGTGTCTAGACTCTAACGTTTAACGATTTCGTTGGTGAAATCAAGGATAACCATCCTTTCTTGCTAAAAAAATGGTTTAGGGATAAACACTTGAACTGAACTGCAAAAGTGTCTTACATGTCGAAACATTTTGAAACGGAGAGTGTATTTCCTAAAAAAATTCATTTAGGTTGGTGTGGAGCTCTTTCTTTACAATGCCGTGCATGACGTGGAACTCTACCAATTCCCGCAAAAAAAAACCTCTACCAAAGTGTCGGCTTGCAAACTAGACTCGCAAGTGTCAAGTCTCCTCGAATAGGACGTTTGGTTTTCCTAGACATAATAATCTGACCACGTCTTACATGTAAACATCAAGGCGGACCATGATACGTGCAAAGATTTAACCGTGCAATTAATCAAGCAAATTCTTGTCATGGAATTCCTCCAGTCCTAAATTATGATAGTAGAAAAATATGTACCACTCGGAGAAATCGTTGGTGTGGATGGAAATATGCTCGCAGATACAAACGAATCAGGCAAGGAATTTCCCCGCAAACAGACGTTGTAATTGTGTCGCTTCGTCTCCAAAGTCATGTAACGTTGGTTATGCGTGTGGACTGACAAGTGACTAGTAGTACGTTGACTGCATCGTTAAGGTGTTGTACAATGCTAGATGCTTAAGAAGGTACTTTGAAAAGTAAACCGGGTTTTCCTGAAGCAATGTCTACTTCTAAAGAAGAGACGCCTAATTAAACGTCTATACTCTACAAATAAACATCGATGCTTGAAGAAAGATTAGTTTATTTCTTTAAGCACATTTCTTAAGCGTATTGCATTATACAAGGCCCAATGATGCTACATCTAGGCTTCTCCGACAACAATACATAGGCATTCATGTCAGGCGTCGTATCTTGTGAATCCGGTATCCCTTCTGCATCCCTGTATCCTGTAATCGCTGGCCGTCCGATCTAAATCCCTTTCCTCCTGTGCGTCGGCGCTTATTTTGCAGAAACACGCCCGCTTCCATCTCATGTTAGGTGTGAATTTTCCAGAAACCCCCCGCCGAAGCACTCTCTCTTAAAAATTCCCTACCCCCAATCCCCAATCACGGCTGCGAACTACATCCCAACAACGGCATGGCCGCCACGACCACGAACACCATGTTCCAGCAACTACAACCTGCCACGAAGACTAGTGATAGGCAGCACCAGCACGAAGACACGCCGGAGACGGCCACCACATCCCAGTGGCGGAAACCTCTCATGCGGAGATCCATGTGTGTTGACCGTTGCCTCTCAGGCGTGAAGCTCTCCCTCAACGGGCGCACCAAGATCTCCCCTGGTTGCAATGCACGGTGCTCTCCCTCGACCTAGCTTGTTGCCATGGATCCCGGCTGTTCCCAGGAGCCCAGGACTAGCAGCCCAACGTGTGCATCCGTCGTCAACGATCTCTGTCCAGTTCTGACCATGACCCAAGACCAACACATTTTGACAACCTGACAATTGCGACGACTACAGCGTGTGGATCAGTAGAGGACCACTACCGTGAGTCCGTGACCATGTAGCTTTGTTATTTTTAGATGACCTCCTCTTGCCAATTTCAGTTTAATTGATCTCGTTTGGGTGTGTCAATCGAGCCTCAAAAGGGGACTACAAAATTCAAAAAGAAGTGAATGCTTGTTGGTGAATGCAAAATTCAGAAAATGAATGCTTGTTGTTGACTACAAAATTCTGAACAAAACGAATGTTTAATTTCTTTTGTTGAATGCTATTGCTGAGATGTTCCCTACGTGATTCACACTACAAGGTCACATTATAAATTTTGAAGCTACATGTACACCCAACAAGCAACAATTGCAGTATACAACTCACAATCCACAGCAGATGGTCAATCACAAGTTCTATGCGTACATCAAACAAGAGCAGGTAAGATGCAGAGATGTGGATGCGTCTGCAAGGAGGTTCCGGGCTGTATTCGGCACCCACACGAGTCAGTAGCAGGCCGGCGCCATCAGGTGGAGGGGAGTGTAAATCAGAAGGTGAGGATGTTGCGGCCGCCGGGCGGCATCAGTGGTACAGAGACTCGCTAGGAACTTGGACATGGCGATCCGGAACTGCCGAGGCTGTACAAGGACATCTTGACTGCGGCAACGGAGGACACAGACAGATTTTATGTGGGGACGCATCACGAGCGGTGCCTCGGCGCTAACCTCGTCGCCGCCGGGAGAACCAGCATGGGTGCGTTGCCCCGGCGAAAGGAAGAGGGCTGGTTCTCCCGGCGGCGACCGCAACATCATAGACAGGGATCCAGATCTTGATTCAACTTGGGATGTTTCAATCTATACAGGGGGTACTTTGCAAAGAAGAGGGCTGGAGCGGGCGCTTTAGTAGAAAATTTCATCAAACAGACTAGACACGCACGATCCAGATCGGGTGGCTGGAAACAAGAGGATGCACGGATTCACGAGGGATGCCGGATTCACCTGATATGACGCCTTCATGTCATCATGTATAGCGAATTACATGGATTTGAACTGGTCATTAAGTTACCGATTTGTCGGCATTTCATTATAGTTAAGTGGCCATATATAGGCAATCACAAGTCTGAGCCTGTCATGTCATGGATGGAGAACATTTTGCTTATGCGCGTCTAGCTTAGTTATACTAGCTTGGAACGGGTCGGCAACATGGCGATTTTTCTCTCTTTTTGAATTGTCACCGGGCTGGTTTGAGAGTTGCGGTGACAGAAGAAGACGACGACCAAGGATATGTTGCCAGGAAAGGTCGGACTCAAGTTGCCGGCATATGTCACGGTCTCGGTCTCCGGAATCCTTGTTTGTACACCTACGTATGGTACTTCGTCGTGGCACGAAAAACTGACATAGTAAAAGTACCTGTATTTTCCACCGACGCAACTAGCACGGAGTGACAGTCCACTTTTTTTCTTTCTTTCTTTCTTTCTTTCTTTTTTGATTGAAAAGCAACAGTCCACTTGGGAGGCGCATACGAAAGAATACAGTGGGCTGGCTATTTATAATCATCCGTATACTGAATTTATAATTTGGATAGGTTGATTTATGAAAGAAGGAACATCGATTTTCCGGTGCCTTCCTATCATTGGTCAGTTTAGCTACGTACATCAGTAGACTAATTTTTGAATTCGGGGTCAGTTGATTTTTCAACAAAGGAAGGAGAAGGAAGGGCATCGCCGGATATAAGGAAGAGCCTCGCTCGAGATAAGGAAGGGGCTCGCCGTCATCACCCCATTATCCATCTTAGAGTTCAGGGTGGTGGACGGCGGTGGTGGGGTGGTGGCGCACTTCGTCGAAGAAAAAAAATCCAATCGCCGGCGGGGCTAGAGGGATGGTCGGGGCGACGGCTAGACCGGCGGCGGGGGACGGTTCCAGGGAGGCGGGGCCACAAGGCGGTCGCGGGAGCACCACCGGCCATGGCTGGCGGTTCGGCCGGCAGCACGTTTGGCGGTCTGGGAGATGAGGAAGAAGAAGCTCCAGGCACCACACGATCTTCATCCAACGGTCCACAAATCGACTGATCCTAACTGGGAAATTCAATCGAGTGATGTGTAGCCTCTCCCACCATTGGTAGAGCACCAAAGACCCGTCTCCTGCCACCCGTCGAACCGTTGTGGACTGTTACTCGTGAACCACGTCGCTCATTCGCACCCGCCCCACCCAAGCCGCTGCCGCCACCCCGACCATTCCTCTACACATCCCTCCTCCCCATCTCTCTGGTGCCGGCAACCACCCACTGCATCTGGACTCATCAATCCTTTTCCCTCGTCTCCACTGGCGACACCATGGTTAGCCACGCCGTCCCTATCTCTGGCTCGGTCCTGCCTCGCCCTCGACAAAGACGCCGCAGCTGACTCACTACATCGCCCTCTTCTTCAACAAAATCGACCAACCCTGATTATAATTTCAGTCAACTGGCCACCGCGAAAAATAAATTTATGCTTCACTGTCAATTTCCTAAAAAAAAAGGGTGCTTGGCCAGTCATACAGAAAACAGGAGGAACAACCACGTACATGATCTGAAAGTTACGAGCATCTGAATATCTAGTGCTAGTATCCCAAAATTGTACAGCTACGAGCTACTACGTCACTAGGTACAAAAAAACGCCCATCGTGCGTCAAACCATGCATGCGGGAAGAGGCCGGAGATTCCAAAAAGAAGAGGCCGGAGATAGCTAAGCTAGTACGTCTCCGGTATGGTCGCGAGACGGGGCCTCCACGCAGCTTCGCACGGGCTCATCACGCCGCCGGCGAGGATCTCCCCCGTCCTGGATTTACTCTCCGCCGCGGCCTCCTCCTCCAGCCTCGCCATGAACGCCGCCGCCTCCTTCCTGGTCATCAGCACCTTCAACCTCACCCCGCCGTTCTCCACGCGGCACTCCACCTCCTTCTCCTCGACGACGTCCTTGGCCGCCGCTGGCCGCTCCTTCCTCTTCATCATCTTGGCTCCGGCAACGGTGGCGTCCACCACCCTGGTTTCCCTGCACATGCGTGGATGCGGCAGGACGTTGCCCATGTTTGCGCAACCAAGCTCGTGTGCTAGAGAGAGTGAGGAGGAGGTGATCGCGGGCGTTTGTGTGTTTTGGTTTCGGAGCGACACTTCCAACTGTGTTGTACATATAGCGATCGAGGCGCCGAGGTGGCGGGAGACGAGCTGACAGAGCAGATGAGACACGGAGGCGGACCAAGGAGACTCGTTCAACGATGAGAGGGCATTCCTTTTTTTTCTTCTTAAATGATAAGTGCCACACATGTGTAGGGATGTAAATGGTACGGATAATTTCGGCTTCGAATCCGCATGTGCATCCATTTTTAAGGATATGATATGCACTTTCCGAAATCCGACGGATATGGATGCGGATATAGATATTGGTTAACCGGATATCCGACGAATATGGTAGTGAATATGGTATTGATAATAACCGATGGATGTAGATTATCCAGTGTTCTTAAATAGGATTATTCGATCGACAAGCCCAAAGATCCAATTAGACTATTGATTAGAATCACTACATATAAATATTATATAACCCTAAACCTAATAGCACGGTTGTACAACTGTACACATAACATGTACGAGTACAAGCGCAGCCTATTTGAGAACACGTATTGTACAAGCTCACTTACCTAATACGTAGTATATAACATATTCTGTTATGAACCAGAGAACACTATGGACCTATGATGGCTAATGTCTTGCTTGGTGCAGCGTGTAAGTTATTAATTTCATTGATCAATAAAAATTGATTGGTTACTTATATATTGTTCTTCTTTGCATAGATCATGATAGATATTATGGGAAATACATACATAGATTTTTTTATTCGTTTTCGGTCCGAATCCATAGTCCAATATAATCCGTATTCGAATCCGCATCTGGTCATTATCCGATCCGCTCCGAATCCGACAAAAAATGTGGTAAAGGAAGGATATGGTAAAGGCATTACACTAGTAGAAAACATGGCTTTCGTCCAGGCCGGGTCAGCCCATTAGTCCCGGTTCAGTCCAGAACCGGGACCAATGGGGTCATTGGTCCCGGTTCGTGAGCCCAGGGGGCCGGCCGGGCCATGTGGGCCATTGGTCCCGGTTCATCTGGAACTTTTGGTCCCGGTTGGTGGGACGAACCGAGACCAATGGGCCTCGCTCCTGGCCCACTACCATTGGTCCCGGTTGGTGGCTTGAACCGGGACCAAAGGCTCCCCTTTAGTACCGGTTCATGCCACCAACCGGGACCAATGAGGTGCCTATATATACCCCCTCGCGTAAGAGCAGAGCACACTGCTCTGTTTTTCTGGCCGAGGGGGAGAGGGCTTGGTGGTGCTCTAGCTCACCTCCTATGCACACAAGGTGTTCGATGGAATGCCCGAGCCACACTACTTAAGCTTTCTCTCTCCAACCTCGGCCTCCAAGCTCAATTTTCCACAATATTTGTCTAGGTTTAGCGGTCCGTCACGCTCCGTCCCCGTCTTCACCACCGTCGATCACTCGTGCCGAGCTCATCGCCCACACCACCGTGGTGAGCCTCTTGCTCTTATCGTCTTTCTGAAAGGAAAAATATTCTTACTTGTATGTTTACATAGATACTTGTATTATTTTCTTACTTTTATTATTGCATCTTATATAGTGCGATGGTTTTGGTATCCGCCCCCGTCAGCCCTCGTCCTGTCTATGATTCAGATGTGGTATATATATTATCTTTATAACTATTGGTTCATTTATTGTTTATGAAAATTATGCCGACCAACGTGACATAGATTTTATTTATGTAGGATGTATGTGAATCGGAAATGCCAACCGACCCTATTGTCGAGAGGTAATTTAGTTGAAGAAGAAAACAATTTTTTGAAGGAAAAAATAAAAAAAAATTGAGGAGGAGAAGATGATATTGCAGTTGCATGTTGCGGATGTCGTCGATGATCACAAGATCAAGATGGATGCAATGCGCTTGAAGATTAGAAAGATTAGAAAATATGCCATTCATACCAAGGCTTGGTATCATTATGCCATTAGATCAATTGTTACCTTGGTTGCGATTATGATCGCATTTGTTTTCGCATTGAAATGTTTTACATAGTTTCAATGTATGATTTAATTAATTAGATGTTGTGAAGAGAAATATGTTGTTAGATAAGAACTATGTATGCACTTTGGTTTTAATGTGATGATGAACTTCTATTAATTTGGACACTTAATTATATATAATGCACGCATATGAACCAGCAATGGATGTACGGTGACAGACACACCTGCGAGTACATTAAGGGCGTGCATGAGTTTCTCGATGCGGCCGAGGCAAACAAGCAGAATGATTTTATGTGTTGTCCATGCACTGAATGTGGGAATACGAAGTCTTACTCTAACCGGAAAATCCTTCACTCCCACCTGCTTTACAAGGGTTTCATGCCACACTATAATGTTTGGACGAGGCACGGAGAAATAGGGATTATGATGGAAGACGACGAAGAAGAAGAGTACGATGACAACTATGTGCCCCCTGAATACGGTGATGCTGCAACGGGGGGAGCTAGTGAAGATCAAGAGGAACCAGACGATGTGCCCAATGATGCTGCAATGGGTGAAGCTGCTGAAGATCAAGAGGAACCAGACGATGTGCCCGATGATGATGATCTCCGCCGGGTCATTGTCGATGCAAGGACGCAATGCGAAAGTCAAAAGGAGAAGCTGAAGTTCGATCGCATGTTAGAGGATCACAAAAAAGGGTTGTACCCCAATTGCGAAGATGGCAACACAAAGCTCGGTACCGTACTGGAATTGCTGCAGTGGAAGGCAGAGAATGCTGTGGCTGACAAAGGATTTGAGAAGCTACTGAAAATATTGAAGAAGAAGCTTCCAAAGGATAACGAATTGTCTGACAGTACATACGCAGCAAAGAAGGTCGTATGCCCTCTAGGATTGGAGGTGGAGAAGATACATGCATGCCCTAATGACTGCATCCTCTACCGCGGTGCATACAAGGATCTGAACGCATGCCCGGTATGCGGTGCATTGCGGTATAAGATCAGACGAGATGACCCTGGTGATGTTGACGGCGAGCCCCCCAGGAAGAGGGTTCCTGCGAAGGTGATGTGGTATGCTCCTATAATACCATGGTTGAAACGTCTGTTCAGAAAAGAAGAGCATGCCAAGTTGATGCGATGGCACAGTGAGAACCGAAAGAAAGATGGGAAGTTGAGAGCACCCGCTAACGGGTCGCAGTGGAGAAAAATCGAGAGAAAGTACTGGGATGAGTTTGCAAAGGACCCAAGGAATGTATGGTTTGCTTTAAGCGCGGATGGCATTAATCCTTTCGGGGAGCAGAGAAGCAATCACAACACCTGGCCCGTGACTCTATGTATGTATAATCTTCCTCCTTGGATGTGCATGAAGCGGAAGTTCATTATGATGCCAGTTCTCATCCAAGGCCCTAAGCAACCCGGCAACGACATTGATGTGTATCTAAGGCCATTAGTTGAAGAACTTTTACAACTGTGGAATGGAAACGGTGTACGTACGTGGGATAAGCACATACAGGAGGAATTTAACCTAAAGGCGTTGCTGTTCGTGACCATCAACGATTGGCCCGCTCTTAGTAACCTTTCAGGATAGACAAACAAAGGATACCACGCATGCACGCACTGTTTAGATGACACTGAAAGTATATACCCGGACAAATGCAGGAAGAATGTGTACCTGGGCCATCGTCAATTTCTTCCGACCAACCATCAATGTTGAAAGAAAGGCAAGCATTTCAAAGGCGAGGCAGATCACCGGAAGAAGCCTGCCATGCGTACCGGTGATCACGTACTTGCTATGGTCAATGATTTACACGTAATCTTTGGAAAGGGTCCCGGCGGACTAGCTGTTCCGAATGACGCTGAGGGACACGCACCCATGTGGAAGAAGAAATCTATATTTTGGGACTTACCCTACTGGAAAGACCTAGAGGTCCGCTCTTCAATCGACGTGATGCACGTGACGAAGAACCTTTGCGTGAATCTGCTAGGCTTCTTGGGCGTGTATGGGAAGATAAAAGATACACCTAAGGCACGGGAGGACCTGCAACGTTTGCACGAAAAAGACAGCATGCCTCCGAAGAAGTATAAAGGTCCTGCCAGCTACGCTCTTACGAAAGAAGAGAAAGAAATCCTTTTTGAATGCCTGCTCAGTATGAAGGTCACGACTAGCTTCTCGTCGAATATAAAGGGAATAATAAATATGCCAGAGAAAAAGTTTCAGAACCTAAAGTCTCATGACTGCCACGTGATTATGACGCAACTGCTTCCGGTTGCATTGAGGGGGCTTCTATCGGAAGACGTCCGATTAGCCATTGTGAAGCTATGTGTATTCCTCAATGCAATCTCTCAGAAGGTGATCGATCCAGAAATTGTACCAAGGCTAAGGAGTGATGTGGTGCAATGTCTTGTCAGTTTCGAGCTGGTGTTCCCACCATCCTTCTTCAATATCATGACACACATCGTAGTTCATCTAGTCGACGAGATTGTCATCCTGGGGCCCGTATTTCTACACAATATGTTCCCCTTTGAGAGATTCATGGGAGTCCTAAAGAAATATGTCCGTAACCGCGCTAGGCCAGAAGGAAGCATCCCCATGGGCCATCAAACAGAGGATGTTATCGGGTTTTGTGTTGACTCATTCCTGACCTTAAGAAGATAGGTTTCCCTAAATCACGGTATGAGGGGAGACTGACTGGAAAAGGCACTCTTGAAAGTGACTCAATGGTATGGAGGGACGGATATTCTTGGTCTCAAGCACACTACACAGTTCTACAGAACACTACCTTGATGACCCCGTATGTCGATGAACACAAGAACAGTCTGCGCTCCAAACACCCGGAGCAGTGCGACGACTGGATTACATGTGAACACATCAGGACTTTCAGGAGTTGGTTGGAAACACGTCTCAGAGGTGACAACACTGTTTGTGATGAGTTGTACTTGTTGTCCAGGGGACCATCTTTGACTGTATTAACTAACAAAGGATACGAGATAAATGGAAATACATTTTACACGATCGCCCAAGATCAAAAGAGCACCAACCAAAACAGCGGTGTCCGCTTTGATGCAGCAACCGAGAGCGGAAAGGACACATATTATGGTTACATAGTGGACATATGAGAACTTGACTACGGACCTGATTTTAAGGTCCCTTTGTTTAAGTGCAAATGGGTCAATCTGTCAGGCAGCGGAGTACAGGTAGACCCACAGTACGGAATGACAATAGTGGATCTGAAAAATCTTGGGTACACTGACGAACCGTTCGTCCTAGCCAATGATGTGGCACAAGTTATCTATGTGAAGGACATGTCTACCAAACCGAAAAAAAGAAAAAATAAGGAAGCGAATACATCATACGATGAGGCAAAGCGCCACATAGTTCTTTCGGGAAAAAGGGACATCCTGGGAGTGGACAGCAAGACAGACATGTCTGAAGATTATGAAAAGTTTCATGAAATTCCTCCCTTCAATGTCAAGGCTGACCCAAGCATCCTGATAAACGATGAAGATTACCCATGGTTACGACGCAATAAGCAAATGACACAAGCGAAGAAAAAGTGAAGAGTTTCTCCCGCAACTATTATGATGATACCATGCCAACTTTGTAACACATGAGTATGCTATGCCAACTTTTTCAGAGTTCATTTAAAAACTATGAATTTAGGTCAAATTTTCTCTATAGGTGCATCTATGTTCATTTTTTTAGTAAAGTTAATCACAAACTTGTGATTCACACAAATTTCAAAGAATTCAAATTTTAACTATTCAAATTTCAAAACTAATGGCACTAACAAAAAGTTTATAGTTTTTCTAAAACTAATGGCACTAACAGAAAGTTTATAATTTTGCTGACCTAAAAGCAAAAAGAAATAAAAAAATAAAGCAAAAAACAAAAGAAAATAAATAATGTAGAAAAAAACAAAAAAGCTGGAAAACAAAAAATAGCAACAATAAGTATTTTTTGTAAATAGAAACAAAATAAAATAAATAAAGCAACAAAGAAAACAAAAAAACTAAAAAAGTGTTTTCAAATTTGAAAACTAATGGCACTAATAGAAAGTTTATAATTTTTCTAAAACTAAAAGCAAAAAGTATAAAAAAATAAAGCAAAAAACAAAAGAAAATAATAATGCAGAAAACAAAACAAAAAACTGAAAAAATAGCAACAATAAGTATTTTGTTGTAAGTAGAAACAAAATAAAATAAATAAAGCAACAAAGAAAACAAAAAAACAAAAAAAGTGTTTTCAAATTTGAAAACTAATGGCATTAATAAAAAGTTTATAATTTTTCTAAAACTAAAAGCATAAAGAATTAAAAAATAAAGCAAAAACAAAAGAAAATAAAATAAATAAAGCAACAAAAAAACAAAAAAAGTGCCACCTACTGGGCCCTCACGGCCTGAATACGACTAGAAACCCATCCAAGGGCCAGGATTCAGGCCCGCAGGAGGCCCAGTAGGCCCACAGGCATAGCAGTGACAATTAGGCCCGTAAGCCTGCAATGGAAAGAAGCTCGAGAGGAGTGCGACAGTGGGGCTTATAAACCACTGCGCACCCCTCTCAACTAGCGAGGTGAGACTAAACTTTCGACGCCGCAGCAGCACAAGGCCTTTGGGTCCCGGTTGGTGCCACGAACAGTGACCAATGCCCCCCCTTTAGTCCCGGTTGGTGCTACCAACCGGGACCAAAGGCCGCCGCTTCCCGCCCTTTGGGCTGCTGAAAAGAGGTCTTTGGTCCCGGTTGGTGGCACGAACCGGGACTAATGCCCACCTTTAGTCCCGGTTGCTGCCACGAACCGGGACTAAAGGCTCTGCTATATAAGTCCACAGTTAGGAAATTTTCACTCTCATCTTGCAGTTGCCGCCCGCGACGCCGCCGACGTCGCCAGGCTGCCCCGACGCCGCCCGCCCCGGCCCGCCCCCGTCGTCGCCGTCGCCCGCGCCCCTGCCCCGACGCGCGCCGCCCCGACCCGCCCCCGTCGCCGTCGCCCGCGTCCCTGCCCCGACGCGCGCCGCCCCGGCCCGCCCTCGCCGTCGCCCGCGCCGGCCCGCCGTCGCCGTCGCCCGCGCCCCCTACCCCGAGCGCACGCCCACTGCCCCGTCGCCATCCTCGCCTCCGACCCTGCAGTCCTCCTGGTCCGGCCGGCGCCCTCCCTAGCTAGCATTTTTTTCATATATATGCTTTTTTTCTTATATATGCTTATATATATATATATATATATATATATATATATATATATATATGTTCTCTGTGTATATATATGTTCATGTATATATGCAAAAGATAGTTTTTTTAGAAAAAATATGATTTTTTTTTCTGTTCATAGATTTTTTTGGTGATATTAATTATTGTAAATATGCAAATGTTTGTACATTCATATGAACAATGAGTTAGACAATACTACATCATGTATTTTTAAGAAGGAAGAAGAAGAAAAAGAATGAGAGGAAAAAGGAAATAAGAAGAGAAAGAAAGGAGAAGAAGAGGGGAGAGGAAGACGAGGAGAAATAAATAAGAAGAAGAAAAAAGAAGAAAAAGAAGAGGAGAAGAAGAAAGGAATAGAGGAGAAAAGAGAAAACAGAATATATATATACTTTTTTTCTTCTTCTTTTTCTTCGACACGTGGGGGGGGGGGGGGGGTTGATATTGTTGGGGAACGTAGTAATTTCGAAAATTTTCCTACGCACACGCAAGATCATGGTGATGCACAGCAATGAGGGGGAGAGTATTGTCTATGTACCAACGCAGACCGACTGCGGAAGCGATCTCACAACGTAGAGGAAGTAGTCGTACGTCTTCTTCCCGATCCGACCGATCCAAGCACCGTTACTCCGGTACCTCCGAGTTCTTAGCACACGTTCAGCTCGATGACGATCCTCGGGCTCCGATCCAGCAAAGCGTCGAGGAAGAGTTCCGTCAGCACAACAGCGTGGTGATGATCTTGATGCACTACCGACGCAGGGCTTCGCCTAAGCTCTACAACGATATGACCGAGGTGGAATTTGGTGGCAGGGGGCACCGCACACGGCTAAGGAACGATCAACAATGATCAACTTGTGTGTCTATGGGGTGCCCCCTGCCCCCGTATATAAAGGAGCAAGGGGAGGGGTTCGGCCGGCCAAGGGAGAGAGGCGCAGGGGGAGTCCCACTCCTACTGGGAGTAGGACTCCCCCCAATCCTATTCGTAATAGGACTCTTCAAGGAGAAGAGAGAAGAGAGGGGGCCCGGCCCCTTCTCCTAGTCCTAATAGGACCAGGGAAGGGGGGGAGGCGCGCAGCCCTTGTGGGCTGTCCCTTTTCACTTTTCCACTAAGGCCCAATAGGCCCATTTGCCTCCCGGGGGGTTCCGGTAACCCTCCCGGTATTCCGGTAAAATCCCGATTTCACTCGGAACACTTCCGGTGTCCAAACATCGGCTTCCAATATATCAATCTTTACATCTCGACCATTTCGAGACTCCTCGTCATGTCCGTGATCACATCCGAGAATCCGAACAACCTTCGGTACATCAAAATGCATAAACTCATAATAACTGTCATCGTAACGTTAAGCGTGCGGACCCTACGGTTCAAGAACAATGTAGACATGACCGAGACACGTCTCCGGTCAATAACCAATAGCGGGACCTGGATGCCCATATTGGCTCCTACATATTCTACGAAGATCTTTATCGGTCAGACCGCATAACAACATACGTTGTTCCCTTTGTCATCGGTATGTTACTTGTCCGAGATTCGATCGTCGGTATCCAATACCTAGTTCAATCTCGTTACCGGCAAGTCTCTTTACTCGTTCCGTAATACATCATCTCACAACTAACATATTAGTTGCCGTGCTTGCAAGGCTTATGTGATGTGCATTACCGAGAGGGCCCAGAGATACCTCTCCGACAATCGGAGTGACAAACCCTAATCTCGAAATACGCCAACCCAACATCTACCATTGGAGACACCTGTAGTACTCCTTTATAATCACCCAGTTACGTTGTGACGTTTGGTAGTACCCAAAGTGTTCCTCTGGTAAACGGGAGTTGCATAATCTCATAGTTATAGGAACATGTATAAGTTATGAAGAAAGCAATAGCAACATACTAAACGATCGGGTGCTAAGCTAATGGAATGGGTCATGTCAATCAGATCATTCAACTAATGATGTGACCTCGTTAATCAAATAACAACTCTTTGTTCATGGTCAGGAAACATAACCATCTTTGATTAACGAGCTAGTCAGGTAGAGGCATACTAGTGACACTCTGTTGGTCTATGTATTCACACATGTATTATGTTTCCGGTTAATACAATTCTAGCATGAATACTAAACATTTATCATGATATAAGGAAATAAATAATAACTTTATTATTGCCTCTAGGGCATATTTCCTTCAGTCTCCCACTTGCACTAGAGTCAATAATCTAGATTACACAGTAATGATTCTAACACCCATGGAGCCTTGGTGCTGATCATGTTTTGCTCGTGGAAGAGGCTTAGTCAACGGGTCTGCAACATTCAGATCCGTATGTATCTTGCAAATCTCTATGTCTCCCACCTGGACTAAATCCCGGATGGAGTTGAAGCGTCTTTTGATGTGCTTGGTTCTTTTGTGAAATCTGGATTCCTTTGCCAAGGCAATTGCACCAGTATTGTCACAGAAGATTTTCATTGGACCCGATGCACTAGGTATGACACCTAGATCGGATATGAACTCCTTCATCCAGACTCCTTCGTTTGCTGCTTCCGAAGCAGCTATGTACTCTGCTTCACATGTAGATCCCGCTACGACGCTTTGTTTAGAACTGCACCAGCTGACAGCTCCACCGTTTAAAGTAAACACGTATCCGGTTTGCGATTTAGAATCGTCCGGATCAGTGTCAAAGCTTGCATCAACGTAACCTCTTACGGTGAGCTCTTTGTCACCTCCATATACGAGAAACATATCCTTAGTCCTTTTCAGGTATTTCAGGATGTTCTTGACCGCTGTCCAGTGATCCACTCCTGGATTACTTTGGTACCTCCCTGCTAAACTTATAGCAAGGCACACATCAGGTCTGGTACACAGCATTGCATACATGATAGAGCCTATGGCTGAAGCATAGGGAACATCTTTCATTTTCTCTCTATCTTCTGCAGTGGTCGGGCATTGAGTCTGACTCAACTTCACACCTTGTAACACAGGCAAGAACCCTTTCTTTGCTTGATCCATTTTGAACTTCTTCAAAATCTTGTCAAGGTATGTGCTTTGTGAAAGTCCAATTAAGCGTCTTGATCTATCTCTATAGATCTTTATGCCTAATATGTAAGCAGCTTCCCCGAGGTCTTTCATTGAAAAACTTTTATTCAAGTATCCCTTTATGCTATCCAGGAATTCTATATCATTTCCAATCAGCAATATGTCATCCACATATAATATTAGAAATGCTACAGAGCTCCCACTCACTTTCTTGTAAATACAGGCTTCTCCAAAAGTATGTATAAAGCCAAATGCTTTGATCACACTATCAAAGCGTTTATTCCAACTCCGAGATGCTTGCACCAGTCCATAAATGGATCGCTGGAGTTTGCACACTTTGTTAGCTCCTTTCGGATCGACAAAACCTTCTGGTTGCATCATATACAACTCTTCTTCCAGAAATCCATTCAGGAATGCAGTTTTGACATCCATTTGCCATATTTCATAATCATAAAACGCAACAATTGCTAACATAATTCTGACGGACTTAAGCATCGCTACGGGTGAGAAGGTCTCATCGTAGTCAACCCCTTGAACTTGTCGAAAACCTTTTGCGACAAGTCGAGCTTTATAGACAGTAACATTACCGTCAGCGTCAGTCTTTTTCTTGAAGATCCATTTATTCTCAATTGCTTGCCGATCATCGGGCAAGTCAACCAAAGTCCATACTTTACATGGATCCCATCTCAGATTTCATGGCCTCAAGCCACTTTGCGGAATCTGGGCTCACCATCGCTTCTTCATAGTTCGTAGGTTCATCATGATCTAGTAGCATGACTTCCAGAACTGGATTACCGTACCACTCTGGTGCGGATCTCACTCTGGTTGATCTACGTGGTTCAGTAGCATCTTGCCCTGAAGTTTCATGATCATCATCATTAGCTTCCTCACTAATTGGTATAGGTGTCGCAGAAACAGTTTTCTGTGATGTACTATTTTCCAATAAGGGAGCAGGTACAGTTACCTCGTCAAGTTCTACTTTCCTCCCACTCACTTCTTTCGAGAGAAACTCCTTCTCTAGAAATGATCCATTCTTAGCAACGAATGTTTTGCCTTCGGATCTGTGATAGAAGGTATACCCAACAGTTTCCTTTGGGTATCCTATGAAGACACATTTCTCTGCTTTGGGTTCGAGCTTATCAGGTTGAAGCTTTTTCACATAAGCATCGCAGCCCCAAACTTTAAGAAACGACAACTTTGGTTTCTTGCCAAACCATAGTTCATAAGGCGTCGTCTCAACGGATTTTGATGGTGCCCTATTTAACGTGAATGCGGTCGTCTCTAAAGCATAACCCCAAAATGATAGCGGTAAATCAGTAAGAGACATCATAGATCGCACCATATCTAGTAAAGTACGATTACGACGTTTGGACACACCATTACGCTGTGGTGTTCCGGGTGGCGTGAGTTGCGAAACTATTCCACAATTTTTCAAATGTATACCAAACTCGTAACTCAAATATTCTCCTCCACGATCAGATCGTAGAAACTTTATTTTCTTGCTACGATGATTTTCAACTTCACTCTGAAATTCCTTGAACTTTTCAAATGTTTCAGACTTATGTTTCATTAAGTAGATATACCCATATCTGCTTAAATCATCTGTGAAGGTGAGAAAATAACGATATCCGCCACGAGCCTCAATATTCATCGGACCACATACATCGGTATGTATGATTTCCAATAAGTCTGTTGCTCTCTCCATAGTACCGGAGAACGGTGTTTTAGTCATCTTGCCTATGAGGCACGGTTCGCAAGTACCAAGTGATTCATAATCAAGTGGTTCCAAAAGCCCATCAGTATGGAGTTTCTTCATGCGCTTTACACCGATATGACCTAAACGGCAGTGCCACAAATAAGTTGCACTATCAGTATCAACTCTTCATCTTTTGGCTTCTACATTATGAATATGTGTATCACTACTATCGAGATTCAATAAGAATAGACCACTCTTCAAGGGTGCATGACCATAAAAGATATTACTCATATAAATAGAACAACCATTATTCTCTGATTTAAATGAATAACCGTCTCGCATCAAACAAGATCCAGATATAATGTTCATGCTTAACGCTGGCACCAAATAACAATTATTTAGGTCTAATATTAATCCCGAAGGTAGATGTAGAGGTAGCGTGCCGACCGCGATCACATCGACTTTGGAACCGTTTCCCACGCGCATCGTCACCTCGTCCTTTGCTAGCGTCCGCTTATTCCGTAGTCCCTGTTTCGAGTTGCAAATATTAGCAACAGAACCAGTATCAAATACCCAGGTGCTACTGCGAGCTCTAGTAAGGTACACATCAATAACATGTATATCACATATACCTTGGTTCACCTTGCCATCCTTCTTATCCGCCAAATACTTGGGGCAGTTCCGCTTCCAGTGACCAGTCTGCTTGCAGTAGAAGCACTCAGTTTCAGGCTTAGGTCCAGACTTGGGTTTCTTCTCCTGAGCAGCAACTTGCTTGCTGTTCTTCTTGAAGTTCCCCTTCTTCTTCCCTTTGCCCTTTTTCTTGAAACTAGTGGTTTTGTTAACCATCAACACTTGATGCTCCTTCTTGATTTCTACCTCCGCAGCTTTCAGCATTGCGAAGAGCTCGGGAATAGTCTTGTTCATCCCTTGCATATTATAGTTCATCACGAAGCTCTTGTAGCTTGGTGGCAGTGATTGGAGAATTCTGTCAATGACGCAATCATCTGGAAGATTAACTCCCATCTGAATCAAGTGATTATTATACCTAGACATTTTGAGTATATGCTCACTGACAGAACTGTTCTCCTCCATCTTGCAGCTATAGAACTTATTGGAGACTTCATATCTCTCAATTCGGGCATTTGCTTGAAATATTAACTTCAACTCCTGGAACATCTCATATGCTCCATGACGTTCAAAACGTCGTTGAAGTCCCGATTCTAAGCCGTAAAGCATGGCACACTGAACTATCGAGTAGTCATCAGCTTTGCTCTGCCAGACGTTCATAACATCTGGCGTTGCTCCAGCAGCAGGTCTGGCACCCAGCGGTGCTTCCAGGACGTAATTCTTCTGTGCAGCAATGAGGATAATCCTCAGGTTATGGACCCAGTCCGTGTAATTGCTACCATCATCTTTCAACTTTGCTTTCTCAAGGAACGCATTAAAATTCAACGGAACAACAGCACGAGCCATCTATCTACAATCAACATAAACAAGCAAGATACTATCAGGTACTAAGTTCATGATAAGTTTAAGTTCAGTTAATCAAATTATTTAGGAACTCCCACTTAGATAGACATCTCTCTAATCCTCTAAGTGATCACGTGATCCAAATCAACTAAACCATAACCGATCATCACGTGAGATGGAGTAGTTTTCAATGGTGAACACCGTCATGTTGATCATATCTACTATATGATTCACGCTCGACCTTTCGGTCTCTGTGTTCCGAGGCCATATCTGCATATGCTAGGCTCGTCAAGTTTAACCCGAGTATTCTGCTGTGCAAAACTGGCTTGCACCTGTTGTAGATGGACGTAGAGCTTATCACACCCGATCATCACATGGTGTCTGGGCACGACGAACTTTGGCAATGGTGCATACTCAGGGAGAACACTTCTTGATAATTTAGTGAGAGATCATCTTATAATGCTACCGTCAATCAAAGCAAGATAAGATGCATAAAAGGATAAACATCACATGCAATCAATATAAGTGATATGATATGGCCATCATCATCTTGTGCTTGTGATCTCCATCTCCGAAGCACCGTCATGATCACCATCGTCACCGGCGCGCCACCTTGATCTCCATCGTAGCATCGTTGTCGTCTCGCCAATCTTATGCTTCCACGACTATCACTACCGCTTAGTAATAAAGTAAAGCATTACATCGCGATTGCATTGCATACAATAAAGCGACAACCATATGGCTCCTGCCAGTTGCCAATAACTCGGTTACAAAACATGATCATCTCATACAATAAAATCAGCATCATGCCTTGACCATATCACATCACAACATGCCCTGCAAAAACAAGTTAGACGTCCTCTACTTTGTTGTTGCAAGTTTTACGTGGCTGCTACGGGCTTAAGTAAGAACTCATCTCACCTACGCATCAAAACCACAACGATAGTTCGTCAAATAGACTCCGTTTTAACCTTCTCAAGGACCGGGCGTAGTCACACTTGGTTCAACTAAAGTTGGAGAGACAGTCTTCCGCAAGCCATCTATGTGCAAAGCACGTCGAGGGAACCGGTCTCACGTAAGAGTACGCGTAAGGTTGGTCCGGATCGTCTCACCCAACAATACCGCCGAACCAAAGTATGACATGCTGGTAGGCAGTATGACTTGTATCGCCCACAACTCACTTGTGTTCTACTCGTGCAAATAACATCAAACCATAAAACCTAGGCTCGGATGCCACTGTTGGGGAACGTAGTAATTTTGAAAATTTTCCTACGCACACGCAAGATCATGGTGATGCACAGCAACGAGGGGGAGAGTATTGTCTACGTACCAACGCAGACCGACTGCGGAAGCGATCTCACAACGTAGAGGAAGTAGTCGTACGTCTTCTTCCCGATCCGACCGATCCAAGCACCGTTACTCCGGTACCTCCGAGTTCTTAGCACACGTTCAGCTCGATGACGATCCTCGGGCTCCGATCCAGCAAAGCGTCGAGGAAGAGTTCCGTCAGCACAATGGCGTGGTGACGATCTTGATGCACTACCGACGCAGGGCTTCGCCTAAGCTCTACAACGATATGACTGAGGGGGAATTTGGTGGCAGGGGGCACCGCACACGGCTAAGGAACGATCAACAATGATCAACTTGTGTGTCTATGGGGTGCCCCCTGCCCCCGTATATAAAGGAGCAAGGGGAGGGGTTCGGCCGGCCAAGGGAGAGAGGCGCAGGGGGAGTCCCACTCCTACCGGGAGTAGGACTCCCCCCCAATCCTATTCCTAATAGGACTCTTCAAGGAGAAGAGAGAAGAGAGGGGGGCCGGCCCCTTCTCCTAGTCCTAATAGGACTAGGGAAGGGGGGAGGCGCGCAGCCCTTGTGGGCTGTCCCTTTTCACTTTTCCACTAAGGCCCAATAGGCCCATTTGCCTCCCGGGGGGTTCCGGTAACCCTCCCGGTATTCCGGTAAAATCCCGATTTCACTCGGAACACTTCCGGTGTCCAAACATAGGCTTCCAATATATCAATCTTTACGTCTCGACCATTTCGAGACTCCTCGTCATGTCCGTGATCACATCCGGGAATCCGAACAACCTTCGGTACATCAAAATGCATAAACTCATAATAACTGTCATCGTAACGTTAAGCGTGCGGACCCTACGGTTCGAGAACAATGTAGACATGACCGAGACACGTCTCCGGTCAATAACCAATAGCGGGACCTGGATGCCCATATTGGCTCCTACATATTCTACGAAGATCTTTATCGGTCAGACCGCATAACAACATACGTTGTTCCCTTTGTCATCGGTATGTTACTTGTCCGAGATTCGATCGTCGGTATCCAATACCTAGTTCAATCTCGTTACCGGCAAGTCTCTTTACTCGTTCCGTAATACATCATCTCACAACTAACATATTAGTTGCAGTGCTTGCAAGGCTTATGTGATGTGCATTACCGAGAGGGCCCAGAGATACCTCTCCGACAATCGGAGTGACAAACCCTAATCTCGAAATACGCCAACCCAACATCTACCATTGGAGACACCTGTAGTACTCCTTTATAATCACCCAGTTACGTTGTGACGTTTGGTAGTACCCAAAGTGTTCCTCTGGTAAACGGGAGTTGCATAATCTCATAGTTATAGGAACATGTATAAGTTATGAAGAAAGCAATAGCAACATACTAAACGATCGGGTGCTAAGCTAATGGAATGGGTCATGTTAATCAGATCATTCAACTAATGATGTGACCTCGTTAATCAAATAACAACTCTTTGTTCATGGTCAGGAAACATAACCATCTTTGATTAACGAGCTAGTCAAGTAGAGGCATACTAGTGACACTCTGTTGGTCTATGTATTCACACATGTATTATGTTTCCGGTTAATACAATTCTAGCATGAATAATAAACATTTATCATGATATAAGGAAATAAATAATAACTTTATTATTGCCTCTAGGGCATATTTCCTTCAGATATACCCCCTCCCGATAACTTCAACACGAGGGGGGGGGGGTTGAACATGAGAGGAAGAAGAGGATAAAAAAAGAAGAGGAAGAAGAAAAAAGAAATCTCCTCTATTGTTTCTTCTCCTTTTTTTTCTTCTTCTTCCTCTTTTTTTATCGGAAACGAGGGTCGTCGAGGGTCGCCGAACGGTAGAGAAAACCAGTATCGTGGGTGTGAGATAGATGTGGCCGTCGGTGTCGGACACTACATCCACGTCCCACAAGTGACGCGGGTCTCGTTCCCGATAAAAAAAAGAGGAAGAAGAAGAAAAAAACGAGGAGAAGAAAGATTTCTTCTTCTATTTTCTTCTTCTTCTTCTTCCTCTTTATTTTATCGAGAACGAGGGTCGTCGAGGGTCAGGGTTGCCGAGCGGTAGAGGAAACACTAAATAGCAAGTATTGTCGATGTGAGATACATGTGGCCGTCGGTGTCGGACACTACATCCACGTCCCACAAGTGACGCGGGCTTCGATGCCCACGTCACTTGTGGGACGTGGATGTAGTGTCCGACACCGACGGCCACATGTATCTCACACCCACGATAC
This sequence comes from Triticum monococcum, assembly GCA_034509565.1. Classification (NCBI taxonomy): domain Eukaryota; kingdom Viridiplantae; phylum Streptophyta; class Magnoliopsida; order Poales; family Poaceae; genus Triticum; species Triticum monococcum. Next base: position 603,982,352 of record CM067841.1, on the reverse strand, counting down.
TTGCTATTTAGGGTTTGCTCTATCGTTCGGCTATGATTATGATGGCTCCGGTGACCTAATGCCGGTGCAAGAAGGAGACCGTGAGGACGGCTCCGGTGACCCAATGCCGGTGCAAGAAGGAGATCGTGATGACGTCTCCGGTGACCGAACCGAGTCCGACTAGGTATACATATTAGTTAAGCTTCTGCTGACTAGCTAATTGATGCATTCATTGTTTTGGTATATACACATATTAATTAAGTCTTTGTTCTTTTTTCTAGCCCTCCGGATCGCGCACAACTTCGGTAAAGAGACGAGGCCCGAAGAAAAAGTTGAGCTCGGATGAAAAGTTTGAGATCATAGCAATCGCGCCCGACGGCCAACCGATTGAACCCCTCCGGACAAAGAGCGCATTTGTTGCTCAGTGCGGGGTTTTGGTTAGGGACAAGATCCCGATCAGCATCCAGCAATGGTTAAAGCCGGCTACAGAAGACCCTGAGGTGTCTTATGTCAATGATATGCAGAAAAATGATCTTTGGACTGAGCTGAAGTCAAATTTCACCCTACCACCAGAGGATGATCCGGAGAAGCCAGTTAAAGAGCAATTAATCAAGTCTTTTGCTCTTAAGAGGATGGCAGAACTATTCAGGAGGTGGTAGAAAGAGCTGAATAAGTTTGTCGAAAATAAAGAGACACCAGAATTCAAGGGCAGATATGAGAAGATCAGAGATCACTGGCCCGCATTTGTGGCCCACAAGACATCGGAAAAGAGTAAGAAGATGTCGGTGACAAATAAGCAAAATGCTGCAAAGAAGAAGCATCACCATCGCACGGGGTCAGGTGGCTACCTCGTAGCCCGGCCTAAGTGGGCCAAGACTGAGAATGATCTGGTTGATAAAGGGATCGAACCAGAGATAATTAACTGGCCAGACCGTTGCCGGACTTGGTTCTTCGGGGCTGGCGGAACCTTGGACCCTGTATTAGGGAAGTGCATTTAGACGAATGATCAAATGGACATACCAGTCAAGAAGCTTCAGTAGTATATCGAAGCAGCGCAGCAAGGGACGTTCTTTCCAGATAGAGAGAATGACGAGCTCACAATGGCCCTCAGGAATCCTGAGCACCCTGGACAGACACGAGGCACACCAGGCTCCATTCCGTGGAAGGTTGGGTTTCCGGGCGCAGGCGGTTACAAATGCCACGAGAGGAGGAAAAAAGTGTAGCAGACCCAAATGCAGGCGCTGCAAGCAAGGGTACAAGCGATAGAGGAACGAGAAGCAAATCACAACAAACGAACTGCCGAAGCGTCCCCCGAAGCTACCCCGCCATCTTAGCGGAGAAGCAGCGTGGCTTCCACCAAGCTGCTTCAACCGGAGCATGCCTTGATGGCTCCTGCCAGCTATCCCGTGGATGCTATCACGGAGTCTCAAAATTGCCACCTTATGACGCAATGGATGAATTTGAAGGTCAAGGAGGCTGTTGGCTCTGTTTATCCTACTGAACCCGGCGCAACTTTTCACTGCCGGCCAATTCCAGAAGGATATGCTAGGGTGATGGTGGATGAAATAACGGTGGGATTTGAGGACCTCCAGCTTGACCGCCCTACCGGTGAAGGGGAGACTAGGCTGGGTTCTGCTCTGAAGACTCCATGCCTATGGCTAAAGGAGCTCATCAACCTTCCGAACTGGACGCCTCCGCCTTCGGCAAGTCAGGGCACTCCGCCTCCTCCACCGCCTCCTCCTCCGGCGAGTGACGATCAGGGCACTCGGCCGTCTCCTTCACCGGCGCGTGGCGGCACTCCGCTGTTGGGGAACGTTGCAGAAAACAAAAAAATTTCCTACTCGTTTCACCAAGATCATCTAGGAGTTCATCTAGCAACGAGTCACGAGATGCATCTACATACCTTTGTAGATCGCGTGCGCGGAAGCGTTCAACGAACGGGGATGATGTAGTCGTACACAACGTGATCCAAATCACCGATGACCAGCACCGAACGGACGGCACCTCCGCGTTCAACACACGTATGGGACGGGAGACGTCTCCTCCTTCTTGATCCAGCAAGGGGGAAGGAGAGGTTGACGAAGATCCAGCAGCACGACGGCGTGGTGGTGGATGCAGGGCGTCGCAGCAGCAGGGCTTCGCCTATACTACGAGGAAGAGAGACGTAACGGGGAGAGAGGGAGGCGCCAGGGGCTGGTGTGTCAAGTCCCTCCTCTCCCCCACTATATATAGGGGTGCCATGGGGGGGGGGGGCGCCAGCCCTAGTAGATGGAATCTACTAGGGGGGGGGGGGGGGCGGCGACCTAGGGTGGGGCTTGCTCCCCAAGGCAAGGGGGGCGCCCCCTCTAGGGTTTCCCCTTAGCCCTAGCCGCATGAGCCCCTTAGGGGCTGGCGCCCCAGCCCACTATGGGCTGGGTTCCCTCCTATTTCAGCCCATGGGGCCCTCCGGGATAGGTGGCCCCACCCGGTGGACCCCCGGGACCCTTCCGGTGGTCCCGGTACAATACCGGGTACCCCGAAACTGGTCCCGATGGCCGAAACTGCACATCCTATATATAATTCTTTACCTCCAGACCATTCCAGAACTCCTCGTGACGTCCTGGATCTCATCCGGGACCCCGAACAACATTCGGGTTACTGCATATACTTATCTTCACAACCCTAGCGTCACCGAACCTTAAGTGTGTAGACCCTACGGGTTCGGGAGACAAGCAGACATGACCGAGACGACTCTCCGGTCAATAACCAATAGAGGGATCTGGATACCCATGTTGGCTCCCACATGCTCCACGATGATCTCATCGGATGAACCACGATGTCGAGGATTCAATCAACCCCGTATGCAATTCCCTTTGTCAATCGATATATTACTTGCCCGAGATTCGATCGTCGGTATCCCAATACCTCGTTTAATCTCATTACCGGCAAGTCACTTTACTCGTACCGTAATGCATGATCCCGTGACTAGACACTTGGTCACTTTGAGCTCATTATGATGATGCATTACCGAGTGGGCCCAGTGATATCTCTCCGTCATACGGAGTGACAAATCCCAGTCTTGATCCGTGTCAACCCAACAGATACTTTCGGAGATACCCGTAGTCTACCTTTATAGTCACCCAGTTACGTTGTGACGTTTGGTACACCCAAAGCACTCCTACGGTATCCGGGAGTTACACGATCTCATGGTCTAAGGAAAAGATATTTGACATTGCAAAACTCTAGCAAACGAACTATACGATCTTTATGCTATGTTTAGGATTGGGTCTTGTCCATCACATCATTCTCTTAATGATGTGATCTCGTTATCAATGACATTCAATGTCCATAGCCAGGAAACCATGACTATCTGTTGATCAACGAGCTAGTCAACTAGAGGCTTACTAGGGACATGTTGGTGTCTGTTATTCACACATGTATTACGATTTCCGGATAACACAATTATAGCATGAATAAAGACAATTACCATGAATAAGGAAATATAATAATAATGCTTTTATTATTGCCTCTAGGGCATATTTCCAACAGTCTCCCACTTGCACTAGAGTCAATAATCTAGTTACATTGTGATGAATCGAACACCCATGGAATTCTGGGGTTGATCATGTTTTGCCCTAGGGAGAGGTTTAGTCAACGGATCTGCTACATTCAGGTCCGTATGTACTTTACAAATTTCTATGTCTCCATCTTGAACATTTTCACGAATGGAGTTGAAGCGACGCTTGATGTGCCTTGTCTTCTTGTGAAACCTGGGCTCCTTGGCAAGTGCAATAGCTCCAGTGTTGTCACAGAAGAGCTTGATCGGCCCCGACGCACTGGGTATGACTCCGAGGTCGGCGATGAACTCCTTCACCCAAATTGCTTCATGTGCTGCCTCCGAGGCTGCCATGTACTCCGCTTCACATGTAGATCCCGCCACGACGCTCTGCTTGCAACTGCACCAGCTTACTGCCCCACCATTCAAAATATACACGTATCCGGTTTGTGACTTTGAGTCATCCAGATCTGTGTCGAAGCTAGCATCGACGTAACCCTTTACGACGAGCTCTTCGTCACCTCCATAAACGAGAAACATCTCCTTAGTCCTTTTCAGGTACTTTAGGATATTCTTGACCGCTGTCCAGTGTTCCTTGCCGGGATTACTTTGGTATCTTCCTACCAAACTTACGGCAAGATTTACATCAGGTCTGGTACACAGCATGGCATACATAATAGAACCTATGGCTGAGGCATAGGGGATGACACTCATCTCTTCTATTTCTTCTGCCGTGGTCGGACTTTGAGCCGAGCTCAATTTTATACCTTGCAGTACAGGCAAGAACCCCTTCTTAGACTGATCCATATTGAACTTCTTCAATATCTTATCAAGGTATGTGCTTTGTGAAAGACCTATGAGGCGTCTCGATCTATCTCTATAGATCTTGATGCCTAATATATAAGCAGCTTCTCCAAGGTCCTTCATTGAAAAACTCTTATTCAAGTAGGCCTTGATGCTGTCCAAGAGTTCTATATCATTTCCCATCAAAAGTATGTCATCTACATATAATATGAGAAATGCTACAGAGCTCCCACTCACTTTCTTGTAAACACAGGCTTCTCCATAAGTCTGCGTAAACCCAAACGCTTTGATCATCTCATCAAAGCGAATGTTCCAACTCCGAGATGCTTGCACCAGCCCATAAATCGAGCGTTGGAGCTTGCATACCTTGTCAGCATTCTTAGGATCGACAAAACCTTCCGGCTACATCATATACAATTCTTCCTTAAGGAAACCATTAAGGAATGCCGTTTTGACGTCCATTTGCCATATTTCATAGTCGTAAAACGCGGCAATTGCTAACATGATTCGGACGGACTTTAGCTTCGCTACCGGTGAGAAAGTCTCATCGTAGTCAACCCCTTGAACTTTTCGATAACCCTTAGCGACAAGCCGAGCTTTATAGATGGTCACATTACCATCCACGTCTGTCTTCTTCTTAAAGATCCATTTATTCTCTATGGCTCGCCTTTCAACGGGCAAGTCAGTCAAAGTCCATACTTCATTTTCATACATGGATCCTATCTCGGATTTCATGGCTTCTAGCCATTTGTCGGAATCCGGGCCCGCCATCGCTTCTTCATAGTTCGAAGGTTCACCGTTGTCTAACAACATGATTTCCAAGACAGGGTTGCCGTACCACTCTGGTGCGGAACGTGTCCTTGTGGACCTTCGAATTTCAGTAGGAGATAGATCAGAAGTATCTTGATCATTATCATTAACTTCCTCTCTAGTCGGTGCTGGCGCCTCAGGAACATTTTCTTGAGTTGCGCCATTTTCCGGTTCAAGAGGCAATACTTCATCTAGTTCTACTTTCCTCCCACTTACTTCTTTCGAGAGAAACTCCTTCTCTAGAAAGGATCCATTCTTGGCAACAAAGACCTTGCCTTCGGATCTGAGGTAGAAGGTATACCCAATAGTTTCTTTAGGGTATCCTATGAAGACGCATTTTTCCGACTTGGGTTCGAGCTTTTCAGGTTGAAGTTTCTTGACATAAGCATCGCATCCCCAAACTTTTAGAAACGACAGCTTAGGTTTCTTCCCAAACCATAATTCATACGGTGTCGTCTCAACGGATTTCGACGGAGCCCTATTTAAAGTGAATGCGGCAGTCTCTAAAGCATAGCCCCAAAAAGATAGCGGTAAATCGGTAAGAGACATCATAGACCGCACCATATCTAATAGAGTGCGATTACGACGTTCGGACACACCGTTACGCCGAGGTGTTCCAGGCGGCGTTAGTTGTGAAACTATTCCACATTTTCTTAAGTGTGTGCCAAATTCGTGACTCAAGTATTCTCCTCCACGATCTGATCGTAGAAACTTGATTTTCCTGTCACGTTGATTCTCAACCTCACTCTGAAATTCCTTAAACTTTTCAAAGGTTTCAGACTTGTGTTTCATTAAGTAGACATACCCATATCTACTCAAGTCATCAGTGAGAGTGAGAACATAACGATAGCCACCGCGAGCCTCAACACTCATTGGACCGCACACATCAGTATGTATGATTTCCAATAAGTTGGTTGCTCGCTCCATTGTTCCTGAGAACGGAGTCTTGGTCATTTTACCCATGAGGCATGGTTCGCACGTGTCAAATGATTCATAATCAAGAGACTCTAAAAGTCCATCCGCATGGAGCTTCTTCATGCGTTTGACACCTATGTGACCAAGGCGGCAGTGCCACAAGTATGTGGGACTATCATTATCAACCTTACATCTTTTGGTATTCACACTATGAACATGTGTAGCATTACGCTCGAGATTCATTAAGAATAAACCATTCACCATAGGAGCATGACCATAAAACATATCTCTCATATAAATGGAACAACCATTATTCTCGGATTTAAATGAGTAGCCATCTCGAATTAAACGAGATCCCGATACAATGTTCATGCTCAAAGCTGGCACTAAATAACAATTATTGAGGTTTAAAACTAATCCCGTAGGTAAATGAAGAGGCAGTGTGACGACGGCGATCACATCGACCTTGGAACCATTCCCGACGCGCATCGTCACCTCGTCCTTCGCCAGTCTCCGTTTATTCCGCAGCTCCTGCTTTGAGTTACAAATGTGAGCAACTGCACCGGTATCAAATACCCAAGAGCTACTACGAGTACTGGTTAGGTACACATCAATTACATGTAGATCACATATACCTTTTGTTTTGCCGGCCTTCTTGTCCGCTAAGTATTTGGGGCAATTCCGCTTCCAGTGACCACTTCCCTTGCAATAAAAACACTCAGTCTCGGGCTTGGGTCCATTCTTTGGCTTCTTCCCGGCAGCTTGCTTGCCGGGCGCGGCAACTTCCTTGCCGTCCTTCTTGTAGTTCTTTTTACCCTTACCCTTCTTGAACTTAGTGGTTTTATTCACCATCAACACTTGATGTTCCTTCTTGACTTCTACCTCTGCTGATTTCAGCATAGCAAATACTTCAGGAATGGTTTTTTCCATCCCCTGCATATTGAAGTTCATCACAAAGCTCTTGTAGCTCGGTGGAAGCGACTGGAGGATTCTGTCAATGACTGCATCATCCGGGAGATTAACTCCCAGCTGAGTCAAGCGGTTATGCAACCCAGACATAGTGAGTATGTGCTCACTGACAGAACTGTTTTCCTCCATCTTACAGCTGAAGAACTTGTCGGAGACCTCATATCTCTCGACCCGGGCATGAGCTTGGAAAACCATTTTCAGCTCTTCGAACATCTCATATGCTCCATGTCTCTCAAAACGCTTTTGGAGCCCCGGTTCTAAACTGTAAAGCATGCCGCACTGAACGAGGGAGTAGTCATCGGTACGTGCCTGCCAAGCGTTCATAACGTCTTGTTCAGCAGGGAGGACAGGTGCGTCACCCAGCGGTGCTTGTAGGACATAATCTTTCTTGGCAGCTATGAGGATGATCCTCAGGTTCCGGACCCAGTCCGTGTAGTTGCTGCCATCGTCTTTCAGCTTGGTTTTCTCTAGGAACGCGTTGAAGTTGAGGACTACGTTGGCCATTTCATCTACAAGACATATTGTAAATATTTTAGACTAAGTTCATGATAATTAAGTCCATCAAATCAAATTATTTATGAACTCCCACTTAGATAGACATCCCTCTTCTAGTCATCTAAGTATAACATGATCCGAGTTAACTAGGCCGTGTCCGATCATCACGTGAGACGGACTAGTCAACATCGGTGAACATCTTCATGTTGATCGTATCTTCTATACGACTCATGCTCGACCTTTCGATCTTCTGTGTTCCGAGGCCATGTCTGTACATGCTAGGCTCGTCAAGTCAACCTAAGTGTTTGCATGTGTAAATCTGTCTTACACCCGTTGTATGTGAACGTTAGAATCTATCACACCCGATCATCACGTGGTGCTTCGAAACAACGAACTGTCGCAACGGTGCACAGTTAGGGGGAACACTTCTTGAAATTATTATGAGGGATCATCTTATTTACTACCGTCGTTCTAAGTAAACAAGATGCAAAAACATGATAAACATCACATGCAATCAAATAATAAACGTGACATGATATGGCCAATATCACATAGCTCCTTTGATCTCCATCTTGGGGCTCCATGATCATCTTGTCACCGGCTTGACACCATGATCTCCATCATCATGATCTCCATCATCGTGTCTCCATGAAGTTGCTCGCCAACTATTACTTCTACTACTATGGCTAACGCGTTTAGCAATAAAGTAAAGTAATTTACATGGCGTTTCTCAATGACACGCAGGTCATATAAAAGAATAAAGACAACTCCTATGGCTCCTGCCGGTTATCATACTCATCGACATGCAAGTCGTGATTCCTATTACAATAGCATGAACATCTCATACATCACATATAGATCATTCATCATTCATCACAACTTTGGCCATATCATATCACAAACCACTTGCTGCAAAAACAAGTTAGACGTCCTCTAATTGTTGTTGCAAGTTTTACGTGGCTGAATTAGGGTTCTAGCAAGAACGTTTTCTTACCTACGTGAAAGCCACAACGTGATATGTCAACTTCTATTTACCCTTCATAAGGACCCTGTTCATCGAATCCGCTCCAACTAAAGTGGGAGAGACAGACACCCGCCAGCCACCTTATGCAACTAGTGCATGTTAGTCGGTGGAACCGGTCTCACGTAAGCGTACGTGTAAGGTTGGTCCGGGCCGCTTAATCCCACAATACCGCTGAAGCAAGAAAAGACTAGTTGCGGCAAGAAAGTTGACAAATCCACGCCCACAACAAATTGTGTTCTACTCGCGCAAGAAGAACTACGCATAGACCTAGCTCATGATGCCACTGTTGGGGAACGTTGCAGAAAACAAAAAAATTTCCTACTTGTTTCACCAAGATCATCTAGGAGTTCATCTAGCAACGAGTCACGAGATGCATCTACATACCTTTGTAGATCGCGTGCGCGGAAGCGTTCAACGAACGGGGATGATGTAGTCGTACACAACGTGATCCAAATCACCGATGACCAGCGCCGAACGGACGGCACCTCCGCGTTCAACACACGTACGGGACGGGAGACGTCTCCTCCTTCTTGATCCAGCAAGGGGGAAGGAGAGGTTGACGAAGATCCAGCAGCACGACGGCGTGGTGGTGGATGCAGGGCGTCGCAGCAGCAGGGCTTCGCCTATACTACGAGGAAGAGAGACGTAACGGGGAGAGAGGGAGGCGCCAGGGGCTGGTGTGTCAAGTCCCTCCTCTCCCCACTATATATAGGGGTGCCATGGGGGGGGGCGCCGGCCCTAGTAGATGGAATCTACTAGGGGGGCGGCGGCCTAGGGTGGGGCTTGCTCCCCAAGGCAAGGGGGGCGCCCCCTCTAGGGTTTCCCCTTAGCCCTAGCCGCATGGGCCCCTTAGGGGCTGGCGCCCCAGCCCACTATGGGCTGGGTTCCCTCCTATTTCAGCCCATGGGGCCCTCTCGGATAGGTGGCCCCACCCGGTGGACCCCCGGAACCCTTCCGGTGGTCCCGGTACAATACCGGGTACCCCGAAACTGGTCCCGATGGCCGAAACTGCACATCCTATATATAATTCTTTACCTCCGGACCATTTCGGAACTCCTCGTGACGTCCTGGATCTCATCCGGGACCCCGAACAACATTCGGGTTACTGCATATACTTATCTTCACAACCCTAGCGTCACCGAACCTTAAGTGTGTAGACCCTACGGGTTCGGGAGACAAGCAGACATGACCGAGACGACTCTCCGGTCAATAACCAACAGCGGGATCTGGATACCCATGTTGGCTCCCACATGCTCCACGATGATCTCATCGGATGAACCACGATGTCGAGGATTCAATCAACCCCGTATGCAATTCCCTTTGTCAATCGATATATTACTTGCCCGAGATTCGATCGTCGGTATCCCAATACCTCGTTCAATCTCATTACCGGCAAGTCACTTTACTCGTACCGTAATGCATGATCCCATGACTAGACACTTGGTCACTTTGAGCTCATTATGATGATGCATTACCGAGTGGGCCCAGTGATATCTCTCCGTCATACGGAGTGACAAATCCCAGTCTTGATCCGTGTCAACCCAACAGATACTTTCGGAGATACCCGTAGTCTACCTTTATAGTCACCCAGTTACGTTGTGACGTTTGGTACACCCAAAGCACTCCTACGGTATCCGGGAGTTACACGATCTCATGGTCTAAGGAAAAGATACTTGACATTGCAAAACTCTAGCAAACGAACTATACGATCTTTATGCTATGTTTAGGATTGGGTCTTGTCCATCACATCATTCTCTTAATGATGTGATCTCGTTATCAATGACATTCAATGTCCATAGCCAGGAAACCATGACTATCTGTTGATCAACGAGCTAGTCAACTAGAGGCTTACTGTTGGGGAACGTTGCAGAAAACAAAAATTTTCCTACTCGTTTCACCAAGATCATCTAGGAGTTCATCTAGCAACGAGTCAAGGGAGTGAGTTTGCATCTACATACCACTTGTAGATCACGAGCGGAAGCGTTCGTTAGAACGAGGTTGAAGTAGTCATACTCGACGTGATTCCGATCACCGATGACCAAGTGCTGAAAGAACAGCGCCTCCGCGTTTCAACACACGTACGGGACGATGGCGTCTCCTCCGTCTTGATCCAGCAAGGATGAAGGAGAGGTTGAGGAAGACAACTCCAATGGAAGCACGACGGCGTGGTGCAATTGGTACAGCAGTTCTCCGGCAGGGCTTCGCCAAGCAATGACGGAGAAAGAGAGGAGTTGGGGAGGGGAGGGGCTGCGCCTTCAATTGTGTGTTGCAGCCCTCCCCTCACCCCTCTATATATAGGAGGAGAGGGCAAGGGGGGCCGGCCACCTAGGGGAAACCCTAGATGGGGGCGGCGGCCAAAGGGGAGGAGGAAAGGGTGGCTTGCCCCCCAAGCTAGGGGGGCGCCCCCTTCTCCCCTTTAGGGTTTCCCCTCCCCAAACCCTAGCCGCATGGGCCTAGGTGGGGAGGCGCGCCCAGCCCACTAGGGGCTGGCTCCCTCTCCCACTTAGCCCATGTGGCCCCCCGGGAGGGGTGGCCCCTCCCGGTGGACCCCCGGAACCCTCCCGGTGGCCCCGGTACAATACCGGCATGCCCCCGAAACTTTCCGGAGTCCGTTTAACCACTTTCCATATATAAATCTTTACCTCCGGACCATTCCGGAACTCCTCGTGACGTCTGGGATCTCATCCGGGACTCCGAACAACATTCGGTAATCACATACTTGTCTTCCTAATAACCCTAGCGTCACCGAACCTTAAGTGTGTAGACCCTACGGGTTCGGGAGACATGTAGACATGACCGAGACGATCTCAGGTCAATAACCAACAGCGGGATCTGGATACCCATGTTGGCTCCCACATGCTCCACGATGTTCTCATCGGATGAACCACGATGTCGAGGATTCAATCAACCCCGTATGCAATTCCCTTTGTCTATCGATATATTACTTGCCCGAGATTCGATCGTCGGTATCCCAATACCTCGTTCAATCTCGTTACCGGCAAGTCACTTTACTCGTACCGTAATGCATGATCCCGTGACCAGACACTTGGTCACTTTGAGCTCATTATGATGATGCATTACCGAGTGGGCCCAGTGATACCTCTCCGTCATACGGAGTGACAAATCCCAGTCTTGATCCGTGTCAACCCAACAGATACTTTCGGAGATACCCGTAGTCTACCTTTATAGTCACCCAGTTACGTTGTGACGTTTGGTATACCCAAAGCACTCCTACGGTATCCGGGAGTTACACGATCTCATGGTCTAAGGAAAAGATACTTGACATTGCAAAACTCTAGCAAAACGAACTACACGATCTTTATGCTATGTTTAGGATTGGGTCTTGTCCATCACATCATTCTCCTAATGATGTGATCTCGTTATCAATGACATCCAATGTCCATAGTCAGGAAACCATGACTATCTGTTGATCAACCGGCTAGTCAACTAGAGGCTTACTAGGGACATGTTGGTGTCTGTTATTCACACATGTATTACGATTTCCGGATAACACAATTATAGCATGAATAAAGACAATTACCATGAACAAGGAAATATAATAATAATGCTTTTATTATTGCCTCTAGGGCATATTTCCAACACTTACTAGGGACATGTTGGTGTCTGTTATTCACACATGTATTACGATTTCCGGATAACACAATTATAGCATGAATAAAGACAATTACCATGAATAAGGAAATATAATAATAATGCTTTTATTATTGCCTCTAGGGCATATTTCCAACATCCGCCTCCTTCTCCGCCTGCGCCGGCGCGCCCGAGCAGCCAGCCTCCTCCTTCTCCGCCTCGTCAGCAAGGGCGGAAGAGACCTGCCGCCGCTCCGGCTGCTCCGGCGCATCGTAGTCCTTCTCCTCCGCCTCGTAAGCAAGTAAAGAAGACAACCGCTCCGTCTGCTCTGCCGGCGTCTAGCAGTACAGCCAGAGGCGGGAGGACATACAGATTCGGTCCTTCTCTGAAGACTTCAGAGAAGTTACCATACGAGAGGACCCCGGAGGAGAATGCCGAGATCGCGCGAGAAGAAGTGAGGAACTTCTTTGAAGGGGTGAAAGCAAAGAAACATCCACCTCCGGAGGAGAAGGTAGATCTGGTGAAAGCGAAGCGCACTCTGGCTGCCCTGACAAAACCACCCAAGTCTCCGCCGAAAGGAAACTATGAGCGCATTATTGGAAAGGAATTTGTCAAAGCGGAGCGGTCGGGAAGTACTGTCAGTGATCAAAGGCTAAAAGAACGACGAGCTGGGAAACAAATTGCACAGCTCGGCGAACAAGCGAAGCAATCGTGCCCCCCGCTCAAGGTGCCTAGCGACATCGTTGCTAATGATCCGAGGATGGTGCCCGGTTATAGCAATCTTGGAGATTACCTGCCCGACGATGTACATTATGATTTTATGGAGGTGCAGATACAAAGATACGAGTACGGAAAGCCTCTCGTCAAAGATGAAAGATCTCTATCAACGATGATGCGAAGATTGCATGATTGGTACTTGAAAATCTGCAGAGAGTCTGGGGGGAGGAGTACTTTGTATGTGAGAGTTAAAAAGGAGCATGACCTCGTTGGAATTGATCTGTTGCCTGTTCCATTTGAGGAGTTCTTTCAGTTTTTCAATCAATTGGCCCTCGATAAAGCAACGGTCACCTGCTACTGTCTGTAAGTAGTACTACTTCTGTCATTAAGTCTCTCTATATAGCTCAACTCTTTCATTGCATGTATTTATAATTATCCTCACTATATTATGCAGATTGAAGATCGCCGAATTGAAGAAAAGACAAGTCGGTGATATTGGGTTCATTAACACATATCTCATAGATGAAACTGAGGTTAAATTTCATCCCGCAGATACCGAGGTCAACTTGCTACGATCGTTGGTAATAAATGAAAACAAAGATATAATACTCTTTCCTTACAACTTCAAGTGAGTGTTACTGTCTTGTGCGTATTCTGTTTCCCTTATATATTAGTCAAGGTTATAGTAATGTAATTGATGAGTTATGCATGCGTGTGCAGTTTCCACTATATTCTCCTAGAGATTAAGCTTGAGCAGGGACTAGTAACCGTCTTAGACTCAAGACGAAAAGATCCCCAGGACTATGCGGACATGACTCAAATGCTCGAGAAGTAAGTTAAATCGATCATTATCCACCACATCAGCAACTTTGTTCATTTCCTGATATATCAAGTAATTGTTTTCTTTGTCTGGCAGGGTTTGGAAAAAATTCACCAAAAAAACTCCGGGACTCCCAAAGAAGCTGCAATTTAGACACCCGAAAGTAAGTACTACAGTAGCATGTTCCGCGCATCTCCTATTGATTCAAGCGCTAGTTTCATCAGTACCATTTGGCATTCTTGCTTATCAGTTTGATTGACCTCTATTTCTTGTAAAGTGGTTGTGGCAGGAATAAGGGAATAATTTCTGTGGATACTACATTTGCGAGTCCATCCGCCACACGACCTGTGAGCGGGGCTACACTGACGAACAATATGAAGTGCGTAAATAACAACATTCACAATTTTATTTTATTACCATCATTTGTGTTGTGTATTGACCCCCTTCTTCAAATTAGATGTTTCGGAAGCGGGATGAACTCCTAGCACCAGCTCGCATGCGAGTAATTCAAGAGGAATTGGCGGCATTCTTTCTTGACCACATGATCGCTGAAGACGGAGAATACTATGTGGACCATGAGTCCGTATGTTAGGAGATTATATTTGTAAGAGATAATTATTGTATATATGTAGCCGGCAGTGTCGGATAGATATACGAGAACTTGTTGTTTGACCAATCTCTCGGAGAAGGAGAGGTGGTCGATATCACTTCTCTCTGTATGCATATATGTTCATGACGATCTTCTGTTTCCTTCGTTTGCTTACTAGCTAGCTAGCGTGTCTAGTCCTCTCTATACGTATGTATAGTACGTAGCGTCGACCAAGCACGGACATAAGAGAGGACATTTCTCTCTATTAATTATAGCTAGCTAACACAATATATGAAACACCTAAATTAACCCCCCAAAACCCCCAACCCACCCCCCCCTTCAAAAAAAAAACAAAAAACCCAGCCACAGAAATGCTGACGCGTGGATGCCTACTGGTCCCGGTTGGTGCCACCAACCGGGACCAAAGGCCCTCCTACCTGGGCTCCGCGCACAGGCCACGTGGAGGCCCATCTGTCCCGATTCTGGATTGAACCGGGACTAAAGGGACAGGGCATTAGTACCGACCCTTTAGTCCCGGTTCAGGAATCGAGACAAAAGGCCCTTACGAACCGGGACAACATGCCCTTTTTCTACTAGTGTTATCCGATCCGATCCGATCCGTTTACATCCCTACACATGTGGCATGGACTAACATCGCTCTGACGTTTTTATAACCAAAATTGCCATCCGAAAAAACCCAAAAAACTAAAACTTAACATCCAAACAGAAAACTGCCATACTTCACAACTAAAGTTCTCGTACTAGGCAACTAAAGTTAGTATAAAAAAACATCAGCTCGGAATTGCTTCGTGCTACACATGTATCACTTATCAGGGTCATGATAAGTGACACATGTGCGACAAACGGTAATCCACACTTTATTAATAGCAAGGAGTACGGTTTACAGAAATGACAAACAGGTCCTGGGGAGATCCCTTCCACAATTGGTGACCCACAGGCCACAACTAAAGAAGAAGAAAACTTAGCTAATTTGGGAGCACCATAGTTCATAGTACGCCCTTGGGAAAGAAACTCGCAGCTAGTGAAATCTGTCGCTCGAGCACAAATCTCCTTGATGATAGCATTGTACCTTCCGTATGTACTTTTTTTATCTCAGAAACAACTGCTTTGCAATCACATGCAATAACAATTCGGTCTAGCGATAAATCAAGAGCGAGAGCAAAAACATGTGGCAGGCCAGTGCCTCCAACGTCGATGAGAAGACATTCGATTTATCAGCGTGGTCATATCAATTGCGCAATGATAGTGGACCCCGAAACATAGGTCACGAAAAAAAGGAACCCGACATAAAATCTCCAATGTATTTGCATTGGCATATTGCTTACAACCTTGTCTAGTCATGACACATGCCTAAGAATTCTCTGCAACTTATTATCCGGGGTTAAATATTTGCAATGTAAACTGCTTGTCCTCGTTGGATCTCCGAGTAGGAGAGTTTGTAGTAGGGAGAAGAGAAGCATTGTAAGGAGAGGAGTGTGAAGAGAGAAGACAACAGAAATCGCGATAACCTTCAAGATTATGTAGGTAGGGCTACATTAGCCCGTTGGGCACAAACAAGCTTTCCTTATTCTCCTAAATGCGAACACACGCTCATTAGTCCCGCTTGTGCCATTTTTCTATTACAACTTTGCTAGGAGATATGTGGTTTGGGATGCGTTTCTACAATTAATGATCTTAATGGCAAATGTCGCTTAAGTTTTGGATATTGTTGAATATATATGATCTATTGGTGCGTGCCTAGCCCCGTTGTGGTGTTCATATAGCACACCTTTTCTTACATTACTCTACCAGGGAGTTGTAAGAAGCATATACATTTCTCTTTTGTTCATAATTTATGTGGCGCTCTCATAATATTTACTGATATCATTAGCGAAATTGGGGATGTACACTTTTATCAGAAAAAAGAGCCGGAGAAGGAGACCGTGGTAAGACTAGCCACAGCGGGTAGTAACTTAGACTAGTAACATACATATGTTACTAGTCTATGTTATTACCTCTATAGTGGAGAGTAACATGTGAGTGGTGTCATACAACATTTCATTTACTAGGTTGTAGGCTCATTTTGTCTTGATATGTGTGATGTTACTCATACGAGCATGGTTAATGATACAGCCAACAGTCGGCTATAAAAAGTTGTCATGTCATCTACAACCAACCTCTTAGCCGGCATGTACAATAGTAAGTTTTAAATATGTACTAGTTTATCAATAGTTGACCCATTTTACATCCTCACAAAAGCGTCTTGTGTCTCGTGTTGCAGCGGCTACTAACCAAGAGCCGCTTCTCTTCTTTCTCCTCCAATTAAGCAAAGATATATTATTCTATTCCTTATAGCCTGCTTATGTCATCCTATTGTACTTGATCTACTATGAGTAACTAGCTATGTTACCACATGTTTCTGTTTCTTCATTAATTACTTTGCCACATCATCTAATTTGCCTAGATATGTGTAGTGTTACTACGTATGTTAAACCCATCGTGGGTAGTCTAAGGAAATATCCATTGTGTGATTTTACCTCGGATATATACATTATAATGCTAAGGTTTTATGTTGGATTTCTTTCTTTTCGAGTCATGTCTGATGTGGAGCTCTGCCAAGTGTCAACTAAGTGTGCAAGCTTGATTCCTAATCTTGAATGGGATGTTTGTTTTCCTGTAAAAAAATATCTAGGCAGATTTAACCTTGTAATTAGGAAAATTAGTCATTGGCATACAATCATTATGTGATTTCCTCGAATAATGTAAGTGCAAATGCACATGGAACAAAAAACCATAGTGGGCTTGTGATCCTAGCTCGCACAAAGATTTAACCTTGTAACTAAGCAAGTTATTTGTTGGCTTGGAATCTTGCAACAGTAAACTCGGAGGGTATAATCTAGATTGGGAAACATGTATTGCTTAGTGAATTTCTCACCAGAAAACCCAAACTTTTACAATGATCTCGAAGACAGATGTCGCTTGTTTCGGACATTGTGTGACTCTGGCACAGTCAATTACTCTAGCCTACCTTCCAAGTAAGACTTTTTCTGGACTCCGCTGGGGTCTCATTCAAAGGAAGGCATGGGAGTAAGACTTTTTCTGGACATCGCTGGGGTCTCGTTCAAAGGAAGGTATGGGAGTAAGGTTTATCTGGATTCCACCGGGGTCTCATTCGAAGTCCTATTGGTGCTCACTTAGCCCGTTTTAGCGTTGATATAGTCAGTATTTTTGTTCTTACATTGCTCGGTATGTTCGTTGTCAGTAACAAAATTATTTCTTTTTTGTTCACAATAATCTATGTGTCTAGACTCTTGTAATGTTAGGTTTCATTTGTGAAATCAAGAATAAACACTCCTTTTTGCTGAAAAAAGGGCAAGAGAAAAAGATATCACTTTGTAAGTACTCTTATTTCCGAAGAAATTTCATTCTTAGGTTGGTGTGGAACTCTTTCTTTACTAGGCCGTGCATGACGTGAAGCTCTACCAAGTGCAGGTATGCAAACTAGACTCGCAAGTGTCAAGTATCCTCTCAAATGGGACGTTTGGTTTTCTTAGACATAATGATCTGACCACGTCTACTAAATGTAAACATCAAGGCGGGCCATGATACGTGCAAAGATTTAACCGTGTAAACAATCAAGCAAATCATTGCCATCAAATTCCTGCAGTTCTAAACTCTGATAATAGAAAAATATGTACCACTCGGGGAAATCGTTGGTGTGAATGAGCATATGCTCGCAGATACAAACAATTCAGACAAGGAATTTCCATGCAAACAGACGCTGTAATTGTGTCGCTTCGTCTCTCAAGTCATGTACCGTCGGCGATGCGTGTGGACTGACTAGTGACTAGTAGTACACGTCCATGTATCGTTAATGATGCTACATCTAAGGCATAGTGATGATATTTTAGTCGATATCATACACTCGGGACTAACAAACACGTTGATGTGGCAGACAAGTAAAGAAAAAAGTAAGGATTAGAATAATACAATATACTCTCTCTGTCACGGTTTAGAAGACACAATTAGATTTACGTGCGTTTTCAAAATAGACAAGATTTAAAGCACAATACAATTACTCCTACTAGAACTCCATGCATGCCTGCTGCTCACGTCCGGGTGTAATTTATGCATGCATGGTGTGAATGTGTGTGTGTGTAAAAGCTAGTTTTGCATGCATGATGTAAACGTGTGTGTAAAAGCCAGTGGGAACGATGGCCCGTGGGTGGAAAGCTGCATGTTTAGTGGGCATGGGGTTACTACGCATTGATTTTTCAAGAAATTAAGTGATGTGCTATTAACTATGCTACTATTTTTCAATCGCATGCAAAGAAAACTAGAGCCAATCGTGGAACGTCTTAGTCCCAGAGATTTCTCATGTACGCCTTCTAATAAACCGTGACGGAGGAAGTACAATATCATAATAAATGTTATGTTATTGTGTGTCATGTATAATAATAAATAAGATCATTTATGATATTATTCTAGTATGATACTAGTATGCATTATGAAAATAGTATCATATGCATAATAATACTATATGATACTCCCCCACTATAAGTAGCCTAAACTTCTCTGGCAACATTAACAAAGGAATTCGTGTCATCATGTATAACTACAATATATGGATTTAACTGGTCATTAAGTTGCCGATTTGTCGGCGTTTCATGGCACTAGTTAAGTGGCCATATATAGGCCATCACAAGTATGAACCTGTCACATCATAGATGGAGATCTGTTTATGCACGTCTGGCTAGCTAACCTTGGAAGTCTGAACTGATCGGCAGCTCGGTGATTTGTTTGACCGTTGTGGTGGCAGAAGAAGAAGAAGACGACCAGGAGAGGTCCAACTCAAGGTGCCGGCATGGTATCCGGAGTCCATCCACCGTGGCAGGGCCGACAGCGTCCTATATGTACACGTACGTACGGTACGTGGCCGTGACACGAAACTGACGTGGTAAAAATGCCTGCATTTTTCATTTAACTCGGTGTGTACTTTTTTTTAAACATAGTGCAGATGCAACGTATACTCAGTCCTATGAACACACACCCTATTCTTATAAAGACATCCGAAAGGCTGAACCGAGATAATGCGAACACCAGAACTTAAATCCTGATAGGTTGAGGATACCACCATCTTCCTAATCATCGAACCACTGATTGGTTCACGAAGCAACATGTACCCCATACAATGGGGTAACAATCCACTTCTTTTTTTGCCGAAAAAACAACACACCACTTGGGAGGTGCGCACGAGAACCTGAGGGGCTGGCTATTTATAATAATCCGCATACTCTTTTAAATAGCTATATATAAATTGATCAAATCTGTAATTTAGATAAGTCGGATAGCCGATTTTCTTCGCGTCATCCTGGCATTGGTAGTGCACCATAGACCCGTCCTTCGCCACCGATGGAACTGTTGTCCATTGTTACTCGTGGAAGAGGTCGTGCACTCACGCTCGCCTACTCAAGCTGCTGCCGCCACCCCGACCATTCCTCTACACATCCCTCCTCTCCATCTCTTCTGTGTCGGTAACCACCCCCTGCATCTACACTTGTCAATCCTTTTTCTCGTCTCCACCGGTGACACCATGGTTAGGCACATCGTCCCTATCTCTGACTCGATCCTGCCCCGCCCTTGATAGAGACGCCGCAGCTGACTCACTACATCGCCCTCTTCTTCAACAAAATCGACCAACCCTGATTATAATTTCAGTCAACTGGCCACCGCGAAAAATAAATTTATGCTTCACTGTCAATTTTCTAAAAAAAAGGGTGCTTGGCCAGTCATACCGAAAACAGGAGGAACAACCAGGTACATGCTGAAAGTTACGAGCGTCTGAATATCTAGTGCTAGCATCCCGAAATTGTACAGCTACGAGCTACGTCACTAGGTACAAAAAAACGCCCGACGTGGTCAAACCATGTGTGAAGAGGCCGGCGGAGATAGCTAAGCTAGTAGGTCTCCGGTATGGTTGCGAGACAAGGCCTCCACGCAACCTCGCACGGGCTCATCGCGGCGCCGCCGCCGATCTCCCCCGTCCTGGATTCACTCTCCGCGGCGGCCTGCTCTTCCAGCCTCGCCATGAACGCCGCCGCCTCCTTCCTCGTCATCAGCACCTTCACCCGCACCCCGCCGTCCTCCACGCGGCACTCCGGCCACGCCACCTCCTTCTCCTCGACACCGTGTTGATCCGCCCCGTCGACGATGTTCTTGGCTGCAGCCGGCCGCTCCTTCCTCTTCACCCTCCTGGCACCGGCGGCGACGGTGGCGTCCACCACCCTGGTTTCCCTGCACGTGCGTGGCAGCGGCAGGACGTTGCCCATGTTTGCGCAGCCAAGCTCGTGTGCTAGAGAGAGTGAGGAGGAGGTGGTGGCGCCGTTCGTGTGTTTCGAGTTCTGAGTGACACTTGTGCGTGTGTTATTATATAGGGATCGATCGAGGCGCCGAGGTGTGGGGAGACCAACTAGCAGAGGAAACTACAGGGAGGCGGACCAAGGAGACCTGTTCAAAGGTAAAAAATGGCAGACGATTGATCAATGGCCAGCACAGCAAATCGCTAGATGATTTCGTGGCTTGCGTGCAGTGAGGGCCGGGGAAAAAATACCGCTGGTCAAGCACGGAGCGTCGGATCGACCAAGCATGGATGACGCTGCTGTCATCGTTTCCATATTCGTTTAGAATAGAAGATCTGAGGTACAACCCCTAAACACATTAGCGAAGGAGATCTCTTCATATCCATTCATAACAAAGAGCAGGGTGGCCTTTTTTAAAATACGTAAAAGTGTGGACGACGTGAATCGAACTCATGACCTCTTTGTTCAGCAAGAACCACACTAACCAACTAGGATTACTTCTTTTTTTCCTTTTCTTATTCTTCAGTTCATGGAAGCCCCCGGACGGCTGCTCGAGCGCTCTCGGCTTTTGCAACCGCCGTCGCAGAGCTACATGCCGTACACGCTCTCATGAAATGCCGCGCTCCCGGAGAACATTTTGTTTAGTGGCGGATCTAGTGGGGTGGCACCCCCTCCGAATTTCTAAAACAAATTTTATTGTATACTTAACACTAAATATCCATCAAATTGTTGCCATTTTCATACTATTTTATTGAAATTATGATTATGTTTAGCGTAAACTTTAAACTGTAGCACCCCAAGCATGTGATTCTAGGTCCGATTTTGTTTCATCAGCCCTCAGTAGTTAAAGGGCCATATATAGGTCATCAAAAAGTCTGTACCTGTCATGTCATGGACGGAGAACATTTTGTTTACGCGCGTCTAGCTAGCTAGGTACCTTGGAACGGGTCTGCAACATGGCGATTGGTTTGGCAGTTATGATGGCAGAAGAAGACGACGACCAAGAATATATGGCCTGGAGGGGTCGAACTCAAGGTGCCGGCATATGCTACTGTCTCGATCCCCGGAGTCCACCCATGATGGCAACGGCGA
This sequence comes from Triticum monococcum, assembly GCA_034509565.1. Lineage (NCBI taxonomy): Eukaryota > Viridiplantae > Streptophyta > Magnoliopsida > Poales > Poaceae > Triticum > Triticum monococcum. The sequence continues at coordinate 603,960,653 of CM067841.1, read as the reverse complement.
GAGTGTCCTGTGTACACGTACGTACGGCACGTCGTCGTGACACGGAACTGACGTTGTAAAATGCCTGCATTTTCCATCGACGCAACGTGTACTGATACAACGGGGATACTGGACCTCGACTCGCTCCGGCCATTCTTCCCACTTCTCTGGTGCGGGTAACTGTCCCCACGTGGACACTCATTACGGGCTATGTCAAATAAGGACACCCTGTTGGTGAGCTATGAGCTGCGCTATTTTATACACCCTCTGTTTTAAAATATAAGATCATTTTTGACACTATCATATCAGTACATTTTTATTAGACAATTATGCATAAATATTATTTAATGACACCTTGCTTAAGTCGATATAGCGGGGCTATAGCCAGCTATTTAAGGGGCTTCTTCGGCAATCCTCCCGCTCCCTGAAATCTCAGGATCTACGGAGCACCTTAGTCTCCACTCCGCGATTTTGCACTGCTGCTTCAGCAGCTTCGGGAGTGGAGTTGTGGAGGGGAGAGAATCCGAACAGGCCCTAAAACTTTGCCGTCAACCCTTTGGCCTTTGTCTCTCGCGACACCATTGTTAGCCACATCGCCTTATCTCGGACTCGGTCTCGCCTCCCCTCGACGGAGACACCGCATCCGACTCACTGCCCCACCCTCTTCTTCAACAAAATTGACTGATGCCCTTAATTTCAGTCAACTGACCATCAGCAAACATGTAAAACAAATTTATGCTCCACTGTCAAGTCCTAACAAAATTGTTTGGCCAGGGATAATCTTACAGAAAACAAGAACCACGTACATGATCTGAGCATCTGAATATCTAGCGCTAGTATCTGAATATCTGTACAGCTACTAGCCAACGTCAGCACGTACAAAACGGCCGACGTGGTCAAGTCAAGCCATGCGCGGAGAGGCCGAGATAGAGGAAGCTATAGTACGTCTCTCTCCGGTATGGTTGCGAGATGGGGCCTCCACGCAACCTCGCACGGCGGGCTCAACGCGCCGCCGGCGAGGACCTCCCCCGTCCTGAACTCACTCTCCGCGGCGGCCTGCTCTTCCAGCCTCGCCATGAACTCCGCCGCCTCCTTCCTCGTCATCAGCACCTTCAACCGCACCCCGCCGTCCTCGACGCGGCACTCCGGCCACGCCACCTCCTTCTCCTCGACGACGTCCTTGGCCGCCGCGGGCCGCTCTCTCCTCTTCACCATCTTGGCTGCTCCGGCGACGGTGGAGTCCACCACCCTGGTTTCCTTGCACATGCGTGGCAGCGGCAGGGCGTTGCCCATGTTTGCGCAGCCAAGGTCGACTTCTAGGGAGTGAGGAGGAGGTGGCCGCGACGTTCGTGTGTTGTGTTGCGATTTCTGAGTGACACTTCTGCGTGTGTGATTTATATAGCGATGGAGGCGCCAAGGGGGGAAGACGAAGTGGCAGAGCAGATGAGACACGGAGGCGGACCAAGGAGACTCGTTCAAAGAAGAGGCGTCAAGTGTCATCAGCGCAGCAATCGCGAGATGATTTCGTGGCGTGCGTGCAGTGAGGGGCGGGCGAAAGTACAGAGCTGGTCAAGCACGGGGCGTAGGATCGATCAAGGATGGATGGTACTGTCCTCGTGTTACGGTATTGTTAGTTTTGAATCTAGTACGTATTCAGGCTTCTGCCCTCCTGGTCAAAATGTTTTCTTGGTCAAGATGAGAATTGGACACTCGAGTAGAGGACGGTAACTAATTTTGTCTTCATCAGATGACACTGCCATGTTCTAGATCAACCCCCGCCCCTATCGCTAGTTTTTCTAGGACTATGTGAGTGCCCGTGCTTTGCGACGAATGTACACTCATGACTGTGTGCATTATATTTTGGCCGACCGGCCCAAGCGCCAGATCATTCGCCTCCTCGCCCGTTGGATGCACTGTTCTGTCTCGTCCATGCTTTTTTCCTTCCTCTCCCCCTCCCCTTACGTGAACACGTGGCGCGGATGCAGACACTCCCCAGTCCTTCAAACCCCAGGTGCAACAGGGCATGCCCTGCTCACAGTCTCGCTGGCACCGTCCGCCGCGGCCCCAGCGTTGGTCGCCTACGCCCGTCGCAATGGCGCCCTGTCGGTCACCGCCTCCCCACAACAATCCACCTTTGCAGATCCCCTTCCCCTAAAATTGTTGATTGTAGCTCCCCATTTGTCGGTTGCAGCACGGTTCTAGGTTTTTGCTGTCGAAGGGTCGCCTCCAGCCACAACTGGTTGTAGCTTCTTCAAAATCTCCGATTCCGGCTCCTTTGATCCACTGTTGCAGCTTCTCGAATCACCGATTCGAGCTCCGTGCTTCTTGGCTACAACTTCTCCCCAATCGTCGATTCCAGCTCCGTGATCCATGGTTGCAGCTTCTTCCATCGCTGATTCCAGCTCCGTGATCCATGGTTGCACCTTCTCCAATCGTCGATTTTAGCCATGTACTCCACGGTTGCAGCCGATTCCAGCTCCGTGCTCCATGGTTGCAGCTCTGCTATCGATGGTGGCCGCTGGATGTAGCTTTGCCAACTGACGGTTGGAGCTCCGCATGTTTCTAGGTTCGGATCACTAAGCCATCTGCACAGGTCTTGGACCTTATGCAAAAGAAGTTATTTTTTGAGAAACACATCTTTTGGCAACTTTAAGCAAGACGACACACTTTCTTTTAAAAATCATACACAACACATTATTATTCTTTCATTATATCTATAATAGTACTAACTAGTGCTCGATGAGCCCGAATGGGACACACACGCACGCACGCACGCACGCATGCACACACACACACACACACACACACACACACACACACACACACACACACACACACACACACACACACACACACACCAATGAAAAAGACCGTGCCCTTAAAGAACATGTAGCTATCATACATACATCGCACACAGGCAGAACAGAAGAACCGACCGGAGCAGTTGCATCGTGGATCCTATTTGGCGCTTAAGCACCCATTTGCAAACAGGCGCCAACTGCGCCCCCCACTAGGCCAGCCATCCTATGGGTTTTTTTTCAGTTTTTAAAACTCGGAACAGTGTGTTACAAGTGCAATCGACAAGGATCGAACCCGGGACCTCTTCCTTTCGAGTGAAGCACACCGATCACTACAACACCTCGTCGCCTTGTGAATACCTACTTCATGTTATATATTTCTACGTATACGAAATGCCCCCTTACGTATTCCATTTTTTTCTTTTTTTCTTTTTTGTTTCTTTTCTTAAATTCGTCATCTTTTTCCAATCAATGATTTGTTTTCAATTGATGAACTTTTTCCAATTTCAATGAACATTTTTAAATTCGGTTAACTTTTTTCAATATCAACAAACTTTTTTGAACATTTTGGTGATTTTTTAAATCAATGAACTTATTTTCAAATCCGATGATTTTTTTAAATTGATGAATTTTTTCAAATCCGATGAACCTTTTTCAAAATTCATGAACTTCTTTCTTGATGTTTGAACTTTTTTTTCAAAATCGATGAACTTTTTCAAATCTGATGAACTTTTTTTTAATCGATGAACTCCTTTTGGAATTGGTGAACTCTTTTCAATATTGATGAACTCTTTTTTTATTTTGATGATTTTTTTCAAATTCGAAGTGTTTTTTTAAAATTTGATGATCTTTTTTGAAATTCGATGAATCTTTTCAAAATCATAAACATTTTTTATTTCTATAATTTTTACCTTTTATTTTTTCCATTTTTTAAAATTCAACGGAGGTGAAACAACGCCCTGTTTTTTTAGCAACATGTGAAACAACGCTTGAGCGAGCAACCAGGCGTGGCGAGCAATGAAGCGATCGAGCGCTGGCCACATGGGCCGGCCCACGAGCAGGCGTCGTTGAGCGAGGAGCTGGCGCATGCAGCGCTGCATAGGAGCTCCCCAATTGCACAGGGCCTCCGAATTTAGTCAAAGGATTTTAGATACTAATGGGCTTTTAAGCGACAGATGAAATGGACTCACCTGAAATCCAGGCGAACCTCACGCGCTCAAGTCTCCCTCTCAGAGATCGGGCTTGCCTGCTTCCTTCCCGTGCTCCCATTCGTGCACCCACCTCATCCAATGACAGATGAAATGGACCCACCTGAAATCCAGGCAAGTCTCGTCCCCCTCTCAGTATTTGTCTCATTTTCACTGCATGTTGCTTAGTAGTGCGATTTGGCCCATGCACTGCAGCGTCATATGGTCTCCAACCTTTCACCCCCTATAATTAGTTTCGAGCGGACGGACTATTATATTTTTTGTTCTTTCTAATATATCATTATTATTTTATTTTTGGCAAGATGTAAATACTTTTGTGATGATAAAATATCAATTCTTTGAATTTTTTTGTAGTAACGCAGAGGTTAATACTCCCTCCGAGGGAGTACAAAATATGTAATTAATGTTTGTTACATATAGAGCTGATTTTGCACCGGGCCACAGATAACAGCCCTGTGAAGAAAGTAAATCAGACACATGCATAGTTGAACATGTTCCAAAGGATGCAAGTTTTCATTGCAAACAACCCAATCAAGCTACAAGTTAAAAACTAATTGTTCACGTGCTTGAACAAATACACTCCTCCAAATCGACATACTACATAGTTAGAAACATCACTGCGTTTCTCGTTCTCTGGCCAGGCAACATTAGCATGCATGCACGCGTGCATGCAGACATTTCAGAGATAGATAGGGATGAATTATAATGTCAGTCCTGAAGAGTCAAGGCTCAAGAGCAGCCAAGCCTAAGCTCAAGATCCAAACCTCCGCCCCCTCCTCCGACCCCCAGCTCCAGGTCCACCACCAACGCAGCCTTGGCCGCTTCCGCGGCCGCCGTGGTGGAGAAGAAGCTGTAGACGGGCGGGGTCGCCGAGGATGTGCCGCCATAGTCGCCACCGGGGCAATGCGGCGGCGAGAAGTTGAGGTTGGGCACCCAGTCCCTGTGGACAGGGGCAGGAGCTGGAGCCGCGGGGTAGGCGGAGCAGTAGTAGTGGCGGATCCTGGCCCTCTCCCGGCGGTGCACGTTCATGTGCCCCCCGAGCGCCTGCGCCGACCGGAACTCCCTCTTGCAGTAGCCGCACGTGTACGAAGACGACGGCGGCCTCTGCGCCGGCCACGACACGCCGGCGGCGGAGGCGTAGCTCCATGCAGCGGCCGGCCTCAGCAGCAGCACCTGCCGGTGGTGGTCGAGGTGGCCGCGGTCTCCTCCTCTCGCGCTGCTCCTGCTCTCCATCAAAGCTGGCTAGCTAACTACTGGCTCCGTTTGTTGCTGTGTATGAATGTGTGTGTGTAGCTGATGCGCATGATAGAGTGCCTACTGGCTGGTATATATGCTCCTCTCCTGCAGTGGCCACCATGTACACGGTACTTGTTTGTTTTTTCTCCTCGGACTCAACACATGTACCAATGGCTAGCTTGCCACTGTCTCAAGCACAACGCACACACTCACATGTTTGAATGACTGAGTGAGGGTGAATATGGACAGCCGGAAGTGACCAAGTGCACGCGGAGTCAAAGGTAGAGTAGTGAGGATGGAGAGTGGATAGTGGGTGATGTTGCAGGCGAGATACCCTCAGAACAATGCTCTCCGTTTCGGGGAAGACTATGTGACATGTGTTGGCAATGTGCTGAGCCCACTTTCCCTCAGGACAGGACATCATGCGCACCCAAAGAGGCCCCTATGAGTTGAGGAGACACAAACTACATATATCGGCATATATTTCCATCGTGTCACTGTAGTATCTAGCTACTGAGTACTGTCTGGTTTCCTTCTAACTTACCCCATGGCACAGCTAAGGTGCTAGCTAGGTACATAGTAGCTGCAAGCCTACATGTCCAAGGAGGCAAAAAGACAGCGGCTGTACGTGACCGATGCCCCGAAAGCGTACGCGGCCTTTGCCCTCTCTATTCCCTGAGTTTGACTGCATCTCTTTTTTCTTTGATTTTCGTTTTTTCTTTGCGGCAACTGGTTTGGTTTGATCATCACGTCAGTGTCTTAACTCTTACAGACTGAGCACATCCCATCGATCATGTCACACACAATGCATTCAAAGCCCGGCCGAATATTATCCACCTTCCGTCAAAGCAATACATGCATGGGCCATGCATGTCTGCAGCCTCAAGGCATTGCACCCATTGGCCGGCGCTAGACATGTTTGGGCGCTGGTGGCCATGATGGTAACCCAAAGATGATGCAGAGTTTGCCATGTATAGATGCATGTACGTCTCCTTTTGAGTTTTTACCTTTGGAAACTGTAATGTGTGACTCAAGTTACCGTAGTATCTTTCTTTTCTGAGATGATACTACTCTTACTCTGTCTCCAAGGGTCACAAGAGAGCTAGCTAGCCAGTACTCCATGCAACTGACGCGTGCATGCAGTTCTCTTTGAAAGGAAAAAAAAAGGTGAATTACAGAAAACCATCACATTGACGTCTAGGTTTGCAGATAGTTCTACGAATTTCTGGTAGAAAACACTGATTCTGGGCTTAATCTTTTGCAAAAAACATGGCCCCGTCTGTTTGGGCATTTTAACCTCGATTATCACATGCGAGTCCCCTTTTTTATGATGTGGATTAAGTGTGTAATGGACACGAACTAACGACATTTGACGGCACCGCTAGGTCATAACCGGCTCCCGGTTTATCCTTCCCCCTCCATCCTGACATTTCCCCTCTTTCCCCGCGCTCTACTCTCTCTCTCTCTCTCTCTCTCTCTCTCTCTCTCTCTCTCCCTCTCTCTCGTCCATGGCGACGGCGAGCCCTCACACCGGCGGAGGAGTGGATGGCGCACGCGGCGATGGCGCGGGAGGGTTGCTTGGGGACGGAGATCCAAATACATCGGAGGAGGTCTATAGGATCTCTAACCCTAGCCAGGCCCCGTAGAGCAGAGCGTCGCCGCCGCCGCTCGAGTGTAGTGCCGTCTACGCTCTATCCGTGCTGTGTAGGCGACTCCGACGGGGAGCTACCAATGGGCATCTGCGTTCGGCGGTGTGGAGTAAGTTTTATCCCCCTAATTTTCTGTCGATTCTAGGGTTAGGGTTCTAAACTAAATTGGGTATTCAGCTCCAAACGAAACTCTAGGTTTAGGTTTAGGGTTCTAATACAAAGTGGGATTCTGCCTTGTCAATTTGATGGTAGTGATCATTGATATTGCTTGCCCTATCAATTAGATAGTCTAATTTAAAGTACAATTTGTACCCTGTTTAGTAGACAATAAAGTTATAATTATAGTGTTTCCTTATTGACTCTATTAATTCAAGTAGTTGGCATGCAATGTTTATTTAAATTGGTCATGGTTATTATTTGTAGTAGTAATCTACTGTTTAATTGATTTTTTCATAGCTTGGTATGGACTGACTAGTTAAAATGGTTATGCAATGCAATTAATTATTAGATATTTAAGTACTTGCTATGGACTGTGTAATTAATGTGTAGTGTCTTTGTTTTGTAGCTTGTCTCATGATGTTTGGGGAGTTAGACTCCACTTTCATGATAGGGTAACTTGGAAAGGACTATGTGTGTTTCAGACATCTCATTTTTCAATCTTTTAGCACTCATGGAGACAACATGATATGGATCTAAAAACTGCATGTATTATGTGAGGGATGTTGGGTTGGGAATAGCAGGTTTGGAGGAGATATGTGATGATGACAAGGTTGATGAGATGCTGGACCACATTGCAACAGAGATCAGAACATAGTAAAAAAAAAATTGCGGGGTAGAACATAGTAAAACCTGACAGTAGTTAGGGGTAGTGGCCCGGACCTGCAGATTTAAACATAGGTTATGTTTGTGATCAACAAATTCCTATAGGTAATGTTGGACAGAGCACTGTATATGAGGTGAGTGATGCTGGTGTGGTTTACAAGTCACCATCCAAAATATCAGAAGGAGCTGCACTAGTTGAGGAGGCAGGGCCAATCCAGTTTTACTGCACACAACAAAGCACATATCTGTTTAGTCATAATTTGGATATGGAGCAAGGTAATGCATGAGATGTTGATATATATGGAGCAAGAGGAGTTGAAAAGAAGTATGCGTCTTAAAAGGAGATATAAAATCGACTACGCGAATATTGTTTTGACGTGACTTTACAAAGAGTCGCTTCATGTTGCAAAAGTGTAAAGTATACTTACAAACGTGTAACAGTACACGTCGCCCAAACCATGCGTGCAGACTGCAGAGAGCAGACTAGAGAGCACGGAGGGAGTCTCCGTTCTGAATTACTTGTTACGAGTATGGATGTATTTAGATGTATTTTAATTTTAAATATATTCATTTTTATGACAAATAATTTGAAACGGAGGGAGTAGCTAGCTAGCAGTTCTCTTGTATGGTCGCGAGACGAGGCCTCCACGCATCTCGGCACGGGCTCGTCACGGCGCCGCCGTGGTTGAGACACCCCATCCTGGCTTTCCTCCCCGCAGCGGCCCGCTCCTCCAGCCTCGCCATGAACTCCGCCGCGTCCTTCCTTGTCATCACCACCTTCAACCGCACGGCGCCGTCCTTGCCCGCCACAACCTCCTGCATGCGGCGCCGCGGCCACGCCGGCCTCTTCTCGCCCCCCTCCTCGTCGCCGTGGTCCTGATCCTCCTCCCTGCGGACGACGACGTTCTTGGCTGCCGCCGACCGCTCCTTCCTTTTCACCCTCTTGGCACCGGCGACGGTGCCGCCGTGCACCACCCTGGCCTCCTTGCACATGCTTGGCACCGTGTTGCCCATGTGTGCGTAGCCACACGCTCGAGCAAGTGCCGGCGAGAGCGAGGAGGAGGTGCTGGCGATGTTTGTGTGCTGATGGTTCATCATCAGTAGTTAAATGGCTATATAGCTGATCATCTCAAGTCTGAACTATCATGGATGGAGAACATTTTGTGGATGCGCGCCTATATAGCTTTGAACTGGTTGTCAACACGGCGATTGGCTTTGACAGTTGCGTTGGCACGAGTACATACTACCACTGATAACGACCAAGAAGTAGGAGAGATCCACATGTATATAACATTAACAAAGACGTTCATGTCATGATGTCATCACGTATAACTAAATAATTTGAAGGCTTGGCCCGAACCAGTCATCAGTGTATTATACACATATTCGTTTAGCCTTTGAATAGGTCGCCATGCAACACGGACACACGGTGATTGGTTCGACTGTTACGTATGTGTAAGAAGACGTTGACCAAAAAGTTAGGAGAGATCGAACTCAAGGTGCTGGCATATACTCCCTCAGCAATGCTACATATACAGGAGTTTTACGGGCTAGGCTGAGGTGGGGTGTGTTGATTGGTTGTTAAGATGAAGCGGGCCCCACCCTAAAAATGGGGGGGGGGGGGGGGGGGGGATTAGAGAGGGGAGAAGGTCAGTCCGTTAATTCTTATAAAAGTTTCCCGTACGTCTAGCATTTTTGATACTCCCTCAGTTCCAAATCATTTTTTGTTGTAGATACATCCAGTAACTCGGCACAAATGGAGCAATTGCAGTAACTCGGGACGAAGGGAGTAAATGCGATGAGCATCTAAGTCGAACCCTAAAAGGCCCCTAGCTCCTAAAAAAATTGTCACTATTGAAACTTAAAGGCATCTAACCCATCCCAATACTCCTCTCGCATCCAACAAAATTTTAGATTTTAACAAAAAAAGGCCCTCACTCCCAAAAAATTTGGTTAAACCCACCATCCCCAAAACTAGTTTTGTTTCGGGGGGAGAAGACTTTAAAACCGAATGGTCACCTCCTGCCGCCAGCTAAATCACAGCCGGTCATATCTCCGACTCCAGCGAGCCGCATCGGCCCCATCAACTGCGTCCACAACCATTCCCAGTGTTGTCGCCACCCATCTTTGCCTGATGAACCTCCTCCCACTATTGCTACCTCCTGCCACTGAGCCGATGCTCGTGGCCCTGCCGACACAACTCCATGTTGCCGTGTCCGTCCACCGCCTCATCCTGCATCAAAATGTACCTCCCTCGCAGCTCACGGTCGCATCCCGTGTTTGCATCATGTCTGCTTCTGCCTCCTCCTTAGCCGAGGCGATGCCTTGAGGATTGGTGATGCCGGGAGTCAGGTCATGGCACCTGCCCTCCTCCACAACCTCCTCCCAGCCCCCATTATGTCCATGCTGAGCTCCCGCTGGCCACCACGTTCTCCGTCCTGTACTTGGGCAATCTGTTCACCAAAATAGCCAGTAGCTACAATTTTTTCCTTTTTTCGGTACTAATGTGGCAATATAGTTAAAATCATTTGTGTTTTTATACAAGATAGGTAAGAATTAGCAAAAAAGCGAGGATTTAGTTTTTTTTGGGTGCTATGGAATGAGGCTTAAGTTATGGGCATCAGTTAGAATGCACCTCTAAAATCTCGGGTTTCTTTTTGCGAGTTAGGTTTCGGGGTAAGCATTTGGGGACTTAAGCGTTGGAGATCGATTACAGATGCCCTCAGTATCCGGAGTCCACTTATCGATCGTGGATTCACGGTGGTGGCAAGAGTTTCATGTGTGAGTGTGTGCTCATGTGCGTCGTCATGATTCTAAACTGACTTAAAATGTCTGAGTTTTCCACCGACAGAACCACGGATGAATACTAGCCTTGAGTTAAGCTAGCAAAATATCTGAAGCTTATAACTCAAAAAAGGAAAAACTGAAGCGTAAGAGAATCTAAACATCGGAGGCTACACGACAACCCAAAAAATGTATGCCTACGTGCAAAACCTACAAGCCCGTGGTCAAACATCAGAGGCAGCAGATTGCTAGTCAGCCTATGGAACGCCGTAGTCCCTCCGTACGCGTACGTCTAGCATTCTCGCTACTAAATCTCCGGTATGGTCGCGAGACGAGGCCTCCATGCATCCCTGCATGGGCTCATTACGCCGCCATTGACGAGCTCTTCCATCCTGGCTTTCCTCTCCGTGGCTCGCTTCTCCAGCCTCGCCATGAACTCCGCCGCGTCCTTCCTCGTCATCACCACCTTCAACCGCACGCCGCCGTCCTCGCCCGCTGCCAGCTCCTCCACGTAGCACCCCGGCCGGGCCGCCTCTTTCTCCTTGCCGCCGTCCTGATCCGCCCTGCCGCCGACGACGTTGTCAGCCACCACCGGCTTCTTCCTCTTGGCCTTCACGGCGACGGTGGCATGCACCACCATGGCCTCCTTGCACGTGCATGGCAGCGGCAGGATGTTTCCCATGTATGCTTAAACAAGCTCGAGTGCTAGAGAGAGTGCGTGGGGATGAGGTGGTGGGCTGGTGCCAACGCTTCTACGTGTGCTATATATATAGCGATCGAGGCGCCAAGGAGACCTGTTCAAAGGCGAGAGGGCACGCATTCCAACAGCGGTCAAGTGTCACCAGCACAGAAATCGCCAAACAGTTTCGTGGTCTGCGTGCGGTGAGGGTCGTCAGCCGCGAATAGTAGTGCCGGTCAACGTAACTGCGTGCGATCAAGAATGGACGGCACTGTCTTTCTTTACGGTACGTACTGTTCAGTTCAGAATATATGTATGTATGCCCGGCTCTGGTCAAGATGCTTTGTTAGTCAAGATGAGAACTGGACGCTGGAGCAGGAAGATATTAACTGATTTTGTCATCGTCGGGTGACACTGCACCTTCTCTAGATCAGATGTATATAGGATGACATTTAGACAACATCCTCGGCAGGGCCGTACCCGAGAAAACAGAGGCCCAGTGCAAAATTCAAATATGGGCCCTTGACATTTTACTTTTCCCTACTTTTTCATATACTGCCCTAGTCATACTTGCTAGTTCTAGAAAACATCATAGAAACTAAAAGTAAGAGACAAATATCAAGAATTTAAAACTGAACATAGAGGTAAAAAGGAATGATGCAACCTTCAATTATATGGATAGAAAGGAATGAAGCAACCTTTGACTGATTTGAGAAGCAAGATCATGTGGCAGCGCTAGTTTGGTGACCAACAAAAACATCCAAATGCAGTTTCTCGGTCTGATTGCTCCTGTTGATGAACCATCTTTTGGTGACCAAGAACTCAAAAAACAACCAAATGCAATTTAGTCTCGTTTTTTTGGTGGGGGAGTTTCCAATTGATGCTGATGGGTCACAGAGCAAGCGAAAGAGGTCAAGGGAAACCCTAACTTGCATGCTTGCCGATTGAATATTTGAGAAGAACACCAGATAAATAATAGATGTGGGGGGAGGGGGGGGGGGGGCTAGGAGTAGAGCGTTAGATATTCCAGTGGACTCTTTTGGGGAAATCGCAAAGAGTTAATAGACACAGATTGGAAAATGGAGTAGTGAAGATCATTGATAATTTAAGATTTTAATTAGGAAGGTGAATTGTGCCTGATGTTTGAGGAAGCCGAAGAGTAAGAAAGAGCACCGTGCGTCAGGAGAGGATGTAGTAGTTTGAGAGAATACTAGTTGGCTTTTTTTTTGAGGGGGAATACTAGTTGGCTGAGTTGATTAATTGCTTGGAGAGTAGTATACTTCCTGCTAATTAGCAATACTCTAGCTGATTTGGGGCCCCGGCCGGTTTGGGGGCCCTGGGGCAGGCGCACACCCTGCATAGGTGCCCGGTACGGGCCTGATCCTCGGCGTGTCTTGCGGATAGGATGAAACCCTTTAGGGAAGGAAGATAATAATAAGAAGTACTCCCTCCGTTTCGAATTATAAGATGAATGTTCTAACTTTTTTTTCTGAATCAGATGTATATAGACGCGTTTTAATGTGTTTGTTCACCCATTTCAGTTCGTATGTCGTACATACTGAAATATCCAAAACGTCTTGTAATTCAAAACAGAGGTGATACATAGCAAACATTACATGCTTGAGTTTATGCAAAATCCGTTGTCCTCTTCTTCCCTGTAAATATCTCCCTATCCAGATTTACAAGGCATGTTCAACTTGCCTTAAGTTAAGCTTGTTTAAATTTGACAAAAAAAATTAGAATGTCTGTTATGATGAGAACTATGGCTTCGCGGTTGCAAGTTAATGTCGAAATGACACACGTTGGGAGCTCCTTGGTATCCATTTCAAAACTAGTAGGATCAAATTTTGGGAAGGACTGGCAAATTAACCAACATTTATGCAGCTACCAGATTATTTTTCATAGTAACAAACATCGACCCGGCATAGTCTTGGCATAACAATGTCTTGAGTGTCAAATTGGTCTTGACATTGTGTCATTGATGCAGAGGCTGTGAGTAATTGGTAGCATATTAATTAACATATTGCCCTTTGTGGAAAAATAACATCTTAGGTATACAGTTGCAGGAGGGGTGTTTATTCCTATAGTTATCTTGAGGAACATAGCTTGTATTACCATGTAGTTTGCTAGCCAGTCGAGTCATGTTTGCCGAGTGTGCCAGTTGACAAACTCTTTGCAAGCGTTTTTGGCCTTTGCCAAGTGCCCTGGGATCTAGGTCAAACTTGACAAGTCCAGTAATGCATCCTCGATAGGGAGGCCATGAGTTGTGAGCTCTTTTGTTGGCGTATCACCTATGTACATTGCAAAGAATTAACGAGATACTTCTATTAAAAAAAGAAAAATCGACATCACATGCTAGTCGATCACTGTCGACAATTCCATAACAAGCAATAGCCGGTTATATTTATCCTTCCAACAAATATTTTTCCAAACACATTAACAATAGCATATACATCGCTTGTATAATCCTATTGTAGGGCCTACCAAAATTGAATTTTTTGCCTAAAAAATGTGTCCGTCCAAGTTTAAGTGGTTTCAAGTTTCCTATGTTTAAACTGACCATGAAAAGTACAACTAACTCAAGCCCCACTTTCCAAAAAATGACTTACTATACATAAGTAAACATTATATATATATGATTTAGGATTATCTAAAAGAATATATGAAGTTATGCATCCACAACATTTTGATAATTGAGAAAGAAGTACTTATGATCATGTGCCTTGTGTTATGAAAATTAAAATAACCATCCCAAATCCCCTATTTTTTGATTTTAAGAATTACTGGATGGAACTTCGGGGTTTTGAGTAAGTCATTTATTTGCCTTGTGTTATGAAAATTGAAACAACCATCCCAAGTTCAGCCCAATTCGTAAATGGATACTGCCAATAGGATCATGCCAAATTCAAACTATTATGCTACAAATAAAAAAGTTGGGCTGAAAGTCATGTTGGCCTGAGGAATGATCATCAGGACATCAATACCTTCATTCTTGTACTTAATGGCATTGAGTAATCTAGAGATCTTGCTCCACATTACTCGTCCCTTGGAGAAGCAACATAAACTAACATGGGAGAACTCTTCGTTTCAAAAATCATATTAGCGGTAAAGGGGTAAAGTCATATGGGAAAATCTTCGGGAGGAAAACACAAAGTTCTTAACTCTTGCGCAACAATTCAACATTGAAGGAACTTTAACCCTAGTCTTAACAACTCAAATGGATAATCCATCTCTAAGAACATATCTAGACATACTTGGTTAATCTAAAGTTCATAACATGTTTTGTGACCCATGTAAGTTTCTTCATAATTATGAGGACCTTTTCATTCCTGAAAGCACCCTACACTCATCAAGAAATTGATACAATCAGTTTTTGCGATAAAAATTAATAGAATCATTGTTGAGCTACCTTCAAACAAATCAGCTGGCCCAGATTGATTTAACCATAGTTGTAAGAAGAAGTGTTTGTTGGGGAACGTTGCAGAAAACAAAAATTTTCCTACGGTTTCACCAAGATCCATCTATGAGTTCATCTAGCAACGAGTGATTGGATGCATCTACATACCTTTGTAGATCGCGAGCGGAAGCGTTCAAAGAACGGGGATGAGATAGTCGTACTCGACGTGATCCAAATCACCGGAGATCCTAGCACCGAACGGACGGCACCTCCGCGTTCAACACACGTACGGTCAGCGTGACGTCTCCTCCTTCTTGATCCAGCAAGGGGGAAGGAGAGGTTGAGGAAGATGGCTCCAGCAGCAGCACGACGGTGTGGTGATGGTGGAGATGCAGTACTCCGACAGGGCTTCGCCGAGCTCTATGGAGGAGGAGGAGGTGTTGGAGGGGAGAGGGAGGCGCCAGGGGCAAGGGTGTGAGGCCCTTCCTCCCCCCACTATATATAGGGGGCCTAGGGGGGCGCCGGCCCTAGGAGATGCAATCTCCTAGGGGGGGCGGCGGCCAAGGGGAGGGGGCTTGCCCCCCAAGCAAGGGGGCGCCCCCTTTAGGGTTTCCCCCACCCTAGGCGCATGGGCCCTAGGGGAAAGTGGCGCCCCAGCCCACTTTGGGCTGGATCCCTCCCTCATACAGCCCATAAGGCCCTCCGGGAGAGGTGGCCCCTCCCGGTGGACCCCCGGACCCCCTCCGGTGGCCCCGGTACAATACCGATATGCCCCCGAACCTTTCCGGCGACCATATGATAACTTCCCATATATAAATCTTTACCTCCGGACCATTCCGGAACTCCTCGTGACGTCCGGGATCTCATCCGAGACTCCGAACAACATCCGGTAATCACATACAAGTCTTCCTAACAACCCTAGTGTCACCGAACCTTAAGTGTGTAGACCCTACGGGTTCGGGAGACATGTAGACATGACCGAGAAGACTCTCCGGTCAATAACCAACAGCGGGATCTGGATACCCATGTTGGCTCCCACATGCTCCTCGATGATCTCATCGGATGAACCACGATGTCGAGGATTCAAGCAACCCCGTATACAATTCCCTTTGTCAATCAGTACGTTACTTGCCCGAGATTCGATCGTCGGTATCCCAATACCTCGTTCAATCTCGTTACCGGCAAGTCACTTTACTCGTACCGTAATGCATGATCCCGTGACCAGACACTTGGTCACTTTGAGCTCATTGTGATGATGCATTACCGAGTGGGCCCAGAGATACCTCTCCGTCATACGAAGTGACAAATCCCAGTCTTGATCCATGTCAACCCAACAGACACTTTCGGAGATACCCGTAGTATACCTTTATAGTCACCCAGTTACGTTGTGACGTTTGGTACACCCAAAGCACTCCTATGGTATCCGGGAGTTACACGATCTCATGGTCTAAGGAAAAGATACTTGACATTGGAAAAACTCTAGCAAACGAACTATACGATCTTGTGCTATGTTTAGGATTGGGTCTTGTCCATCACATCATTCTCCTAATGATGTGATCTCGTTATCAATGACACCCAATGTCCATAGTCAGGAAACCATGACTATCTGTTGATCAACGAGCTAGTTAACTAGAGGCTTACTAGGGACATGTTGGCGTCTATTTATTCACACATGTATTACGATTTCCGGATAACACAATTATAGCATGAATAAAAGACAATTATCATGAACAAGGAAATATAATAATAATGCTTTTATTATTGCCTCTAGGGCATATTTCCAACAGTGTTGGTATATTATCAAAGAAGATTTTTATATGCTTTTTGACCAGTTTCATACAGGGCAGCTAAATATTCATAGCATTAATGGGTCTTACATCACTCTAATTCTAAAGAAATATGGTCTCGTGTAAGTGAATGTTTTTAGACTGGTCTCTCTTTTGAATTTCTCAACTGATACAATCTTGTAGCCAAGAAGCTTCAATCCATCATTTTGAAGCTAGTTCACACAAATTAGTACTCCCCCCGTTCCATAATGTAGTGCCTATAGATTTTTGCAAAAGTCAAACTTTACAAACTTTGACCATGTTTATAGAGAAAAGTAGGTAAATCTAGAATACCAAATGCACATCATTGGATACATCATTTTCAGAATATACATGTTTGGTATTGTAGATGTAGATAGTTTTCTCTATACACTTGGTCAAAGTTGGCAAAGTTTGACTTTCACAAAAATCTATAGGCACTACATTGTGGAATGGAGGGAGTACGACTTTATTAAGTCCAGAACTATACGAGATTGTTTATAGTGGGCTTTTGAATATTTACATTACTATCACAAGAAAAAGAAGGAAGTGGTCATTCTGAAGGTAGATTTCGAGAAAGCTTTTGAAAAATCAAACACCATAGAATTCTTAATAATACCAAGCATAAAGGATTATGGGATAAGTGGTGCCGTTGGATTCATTTTATCCTTTATTCACACACCTCATATGTGTTGTTAAATTAGCTAGACACAATGTAAGTTTGTTAACTGCAGAATACTTGCTAGTTAACAGGATAATTTTCCATGTATTCTTTGTGCTGGCTATAGATACCTTCTACAAAGAGTGGTTAATAAGGACATGACATATCATCTCTTAGAGTGACATATTTCTTTGCTTTCTTGTCGTGATTTTCGTGTGGTGTAATATGTTGATGGCACTCTTGTTACCTTGTCTGCTGATATTGCTCCTGCATTTTCATAGGATTTTGCAAGAATTTCACAACCTCCACAAGGTTAAAGATTAGTTTTAAAAAATCACAATCGGTTACCATTAATATAGAAGCTCATGATACTTCTAGCCCGACTAGTGTTGTAAATGTTGGGGAACGTTGCAGAAAACAAAAATTTTCCTACGGTTTCACCAAGATCCATCTATGAGTTCTTCTAGCAACAAGTGATCGGATGCATCTACATACCTTTGTAGATCGCGAGCGGAAGCGTTCAAAGAACGGGGATGAGGGAGTCGTACTCGGCGTGATCCAAATCACCGGAGATCCTAGCGCCGAACGGACGGCACCTCTGCGTTTAACACACGTACGGTCAGCGTGACGTCTCCTCCTTCTTGATCCAGCAAGGGGGAAGGAGAGGTTGATGAAGATCCAGCAGCACGACGACGTGGTGGTGGATGCAGCAGTCACCGCAGCAGGGCTTCGCCAAGCTCTATGGAGGAGGAGGAGTGTTGGAGAGGGAGAGGGAGGCACCAAAGGCATGGGTGCGGCTGCCCTCCCTCCCCCCTCTATATATAGGCTCCCCAAGGGGGGGGGGGCGCCGACCCTGGAGATCCAATCTCCCAAGGGGCGGCGGCCAAGGAGGGTGGAGTTCCCCCCCAAGGCAAGTGGGGCGCCCCCCACCCTAGGGTTCCCAACCCTAGGCGCAGGGAGAAGGCCCAAGGGGGGCGCACCAGCCCACTAGGGGCTGGTTCCCCTCCCACTTCAGCCCATGGGGCCCTCCGGGATAGGTGTGTTGGGGAACGTTGCAGAAAACAAAAATTTTCCTACGGTTTCTGTTGGGGAACGTAGTAATTTCAAAAAAATTCCTACACACACACAAGATCATGGTGATGCATAGCAACGAGATGGGAGAGTGTTGTCTATGTACCCTCGTAGACCAAAGCGGAAGCGTTGATGCAACATAGAGGAAGTAGTCGTATGTCTTCCCGGTCCAACCGATCCAAGCACCGTTACTCCGGTACCTCCGAGTTCTTGGCACACGTTCAGCTCGATGACGCTCCCCGGGCTCCGATCCAGCAAAGCTTCGGGGAGGAGTTCCGTCAGCACGACGGCGTGGTGACGATCTTGATGTTCAACCGTCGTAGGGCTTCGCCTAAGCACTGCTACAATATGACCGAGGTGGAATATGGTGGAGGGGGGCACCGCACACGGCTAAGGAACGATCACGAAGATCAACTTGTGCGTCTATGGGGTGCCCCTGCCCCCGTATATAAAGGAGTGGAGGAGGGGAGGGCCGGCCCTCTCTATGGCGCACCCTAGGGGAGTCCTACTCCCACCGGGAGTAGGATTCCCCCTTTCCTAGTCCAACTAGGAGTCCTTCCATGTAGTAGGAGTAGGAAACAAGGAAGGGGCGCAGCCCCTCCCCCTAGTCCAATTCGGACTAGGCCTTGGGGGGCGCGGCGCCTGCCCTAGGCAGCCCCTCTCTCTTTCCCGTATGGCCCAATAAGGCCCAATACTTCTCCCGACGAATTCCCGTAACTCTCCGGTACTCCGAAAAATACCCGAATCACTCGGAACCTTTCCGATGTTCGAATATAGTCGTCCAATATATTGATCTTTACGTCTCGACCATTCCGAGACTCCTCGTCATGTCCCCGATCTCATCCGGGACTTCGAACTCCTTCGGTACATCAAAACTCATAAACTCATAATATAACTGTCTTCGAAACCTTAAGCGTGCGGACCCTACGGTTCGAGAAGAATGTAGACATGACCGAGACACGTCTCCGGTCAATAACCAATAGCGGGACCTGGATGCCCATATTGGCTCCTACATATTCTACGAAGATCTTTATCGGTCAGACCGCATAACAACATACGTTGTTCCCTTTGTCATCGGTATGTTACTTGCCCGAGATTCGATCGTCGGTATCTCAATACCTAGTTCAATCTCGTTACCAGCAAGTCTCTTTACCCGTTCCGTAATACATCATCTCACAACTAACTCATTAGTTGCAATGCTTGCAAGGCTTATGTGATGTGCATTACCGAGAGGGCCCAGAGATACCTCTCCGACAATCGGAGTGACAAATCCTAATCTCGAAATACGCCAACCCAACATGTACCTTTGGAGACACCTGTAGAGCACCTTTATAATAACCCAGTTACGTTGTGACGTTTGGTAGCACACAAAGTGTTCCTCTGGTAAACGGGAGTTGCATAATCTCATAGTCATAGGAACATGTATAAGTCATGAAGAAAGCAATAGCAACATACTAAACGATCGGGTGCTAAGCTAATGGAATGGGTCATGTCAATCAGATCATTCAACTAATGATGTGATCCCGTTAATCAAATAACAACTCTTTGTCCATGGTTAGGAAACATAACCATCTTTGATTAACGAGCTAGTCAAGTAGAGGCATACTAGTGACACTCTGTTTGTCGATGTATTCACACATGTATTATATTTCCGGTTAATACAATTCTAGCATGAATAATAAACATTTATCATGATATAAGGAAATAAATAATAACTTTATTATTGCCTCTAGGGCATATTTCCTTCAGTCTCCCACTTGCACTAGAGTCAATAATCTAGATCACATCGCCATGTGATTTAACATCAATAGTTCACATCTTTATGTGATTGGTTCACATCTCCATGTGACTAACACCCAAAGGGTTTACTAGATTCAATAATCTAGTTCACATCGCTATGTGATTAAGACCCAAAAAGTGATCATGTTTTGCTTGTGAGAGAAGTTTAGTCAACGGGTCTGCCACATTCTGATCCGCATGTATTTTGCAAATTTCTATGTCAAGAATGCTCTGCATGGAGCTACTCTAACTAATTGCTCCCACTTTCAATATGTATCCAGATTGAGACTTAGAGTCATCTGGATCAGTGTCAAAACTTGCATCGACGTAACCCTTTACGACGAACCTTTTTGTCACCTCCGTAATCGAGAAACATATCCTTATTCCAGTAAGGATAATTTTGACCACTGTCCATTGATCTACTCCTAGATCACTATTGTACTCCCTCTCTTAACACAGTGTATGGTATACAATAGATCTAGCACAGAGCATGGCATACTTTATAGAACCTATGACTGAGGCATAGGGAATGACTTTCATTCTCTTTCTATCTTCTGCCGTGGTCGGGCTTTGAGTCTTACTCAACTTCACACCTTGTAACACAGGCAAGAAACTTTTTCTTTGACTGTTCCATTTTGAACTACTTCAAAATCTTGTCAAGGTATGTACTCATTGAAAAAACTTATCAAGCGTCTTGATCTATCTCTATAGATCTTGATACTCAATATGTAAGCATCTTCACCGAGGTCTTTCTTTGAAAAACTCCTTTCAAACACTCCTTTATGCTTTGCAGAATAATTCTACATTATTTCCGATCAACAATATGTCATTCACATATACTTATCAGAAATGTTGTAGTGCTCCCACTCACTTTCTTGTAAATACAGGCTTCACCGCAAGTCTATATAAAACTATATGCTTTGATCAACTTATCAAAGCTTATATCTAACTCCAAGATGCTTGCACCAGTCCATAAATGGATCGCTGGAGCTTGCATATTTTTGTTAGCACCTTTAGGATTGACAAAACCATCTTGTTGCATCACATACAAATCTTCTTTAATAAATCCATTAAGGAATGCAGTTTTGTTTATCCATTTGCCAGATTTCATAAAATGCGGCAATTGCTAACATGATTCGGATAGACTTAAGCATAGATACGAGTGAGAAACTCTCATCGTAGTCAACACCTTGAACTTGTCGAAAACCTTTTGCGACAATTCTAGCTTTGTAGATAGTAACACTACTATCCGTGCCCGTCTTCCTCTTGAAGATCCATTTATTATCAATGGCTTGCTGATCCTCGGGCAAGTCCACCAAAGTCCACGCTTTGTTCTCATACATGGATCCTATCTCAGATTTCATGGCCTCAAGCCATTTATCGGAATCTGGGCTCATCATCGCTTCCTCATAGTTCGTAGGTTCGTCATGGTCAAGTAACATGACCTCCAGAATAGGATTACCGTACCACTCTGGTGCGGATCTCACTCTGATTTACCTACGAGATTCGGTAGTAACTTGATCTGAAGTTACATGATCATCATCATTAGCTTCCACACTAATTGGTGTAGTAGTCAAAGGAACAGATTTTTGTGATGAACTATTTTCCAATAAGGGAGAAGGTACAATTACCTTATCAAGTTTTCTACTTTCCACCCACTCACTTCTTTCGAGAGAAACTCCTTCTCTAGAAAGGATCCATTCTTAGCAACGAATGTCTTGCCTTCGGATCTGTGATAGAAGGTGTACCCAACTGTCTCCTTTGGGTATCCTATGAAGACATATTTCTCTGATTTGAGTTTGAGCTTATCGAGATGAAACTTTTTCACATAAGCATCGCAACTCCAAACTTTAAGAAATGACAGCTTAGGTTTCTTGCCAAACCATAGTTCACACGGTGTCGTCTCAACGGATTTAGATGGTGCCCTATTTAACGTGAATGCAGCTGTCTCTAATGCATAACCCCAAAACGATAGTGGTAGATCGGTAAGAGACATCATAGATCGCACTATATCTAATAAAGTACGGTTATGACGTTCGGACACACCATTACACTATGGTGTTTCAGGTGGCGTGGCTAGTGAAACTATTTCACATTGTTTTAATTGAAGGCCAGACTCATAACTCAAATATTTTACCTCTGCGATCATATCGTAGAAACTTTTATTTTCTTGTCACGATGATTTTCCACTTGACTCTGAAATTCTTTAAACTGTTCAAATGTTTCAGACTTATATTTCATCAAGTAGATATCCCCATATCTGCTCAAATCATCTGTGAAGGTCAGAAAATAATGATACCTGCTGCAAGCCTTAATATTCATCGGACCACATACACCAGTATGTATGATTTCCAACAAATCTGTTGCTCGCTCCATTGTTCCGGAGAACAGAGTCTTAGTCATCTTGCCCATGAGTCATGGTTCGCAATCATCAACTGATTCATAATCAAGTGATTCCAAAAAGCCCATCAGCATGGAGTTTCTTCATGCGCTTTACACCAATATGACCTAAATGACAGTGCCACAAATAAGTTGCACTATCATTATTAACTTTGCATCTTTTGGTTTCAATATTATGATTATGTGTATCACTACGATCGAGATCCAACGAACTATTTTCATTGGGTGTGTAACCATATAAGGTTTTATTCATGTAAACAGAACAACAATTTATTCTCTTACTTAAATGAATAACCGTATTACAATAAACATGATCAAATCATATTCATGCTCAACGCAAACACCAAATAACACTTATTTAGGTTCAACACTAATCCCGAAATTATAGGAAGTGTGCGATGATGATCATATCAATCTTGTAACCACTTCCAACACACATCGTCACTTCACCCTTAACTAGTCTCTGTTTATTCTGCAACTCCCGTTTTGAGTTACTAATCTTAGCAACTGAACTAGTATCAAATACTGAGGAGTTGCTATAAACACTAGTAAAGTACACATCAATAACATGTATATCAAATATACTTATGTTTACTTTGCCATCCTTCTTATCCGCCAATCACTTGGGGTAGTTCCGCTTCCAGTGACCAGTCCCTTTGCAGTAGAAGCACTTAGTCTCAGGCTTAGGACCATACTTGGGCTTCTTCACTTGAGCAGCAACTTGCTTGCTGTTCTTCTTGAAGTTCCCCTTCTTCCCTCTGCCCTTTTCTTGAAACTAGTGGTCTTGTCTACCATCAACACTTGATGTTTTTCTCGATTTCTACCTTCGTCAATTTCAGCAGAAGAGGTTGGGAATCGTTTCCGTTATCCCTTGCATATTATAGTTCATCACGAAGTTCTACTAACTTGGTGATGGTGACTAGAGAATTCTGTCAATCACTATTTTATCTGGAAGATTAACTCCCACTTGATTCAAGCGATTGTAGTACCCAGACAATCTGAGCACATGCTCACTGCTTGAGCGATTCTCCTCCATCTTTTAGCTATAGAACTTGTTGGAGACTTCATATCTCTCAACTCGGGTATTTGCTTGAAATATTAACTTCAACTCCAGGAACATCTCATATGGTCCATGACGTTCAAAACGTCTTTGAAGTCCCGATTCTAAGCCGTTAAGCATGGTGCACTAAACTATCAAGTAGTCATCATATTGAGCTAGCCAAATGTTCATAACGTCTGCATCTGCTCCTGCAATAGGTCTGTCACCTAGCGGTGCATCAAGGACATAATTCTTCTGTGCAACAATGAGGATAAACCTCAGATCACGGATCCAATCCGCATCTTTGCTACTAACATCTTTCAACACAATTTTCTCTAGGAACAAATCAAAATAAACACAGGGAAGCAACAACGCGAGCTATTGATCTACAACATGATTTGCAAAATACTACCAGGACTAAGTTCATGATAAATTTAAGTTCAATTAATCATATTACTTAAGAACTCCCACTTAGACAGACATCCCTCTAATCCTCTAAGTGATCACATGATCCAAATCAACTAAACCATGTCCGATCATCACGTGAGATGGAGTAGTTTCAATGGTGAACATCACTATGTTGATCATATCTACTATATGATTCACGCTCGACCTTTCGGTCTCCGTGTTCCGAGGCCATATATGTATATGCTTGGCTCGTCAAGTATAACCTGAGTATTCCGTGTGTGCAACCGTTTTGCACCCGTTGTATTTGAACGTAGAGCCTATCACACCCGATCATCACGTGGTGTCTCAGCATGAAGAACTTTCGCAATGGTGCATACTCAGGGAGAACACTTCTTGATAATTAGTGAGAGATCATCTTATAATGCTACCGTCAATCAAAGCAAGATAAGATGCATAAAAGATAAACATCACATGCAATCAAAATATGTGACATGATATGGCCATCATCATCTTGTGCCTTTGATCTCCATCTCCAAAGCATCGTCATGATTTCCATCGTCACCGGCATGACACCATGATCTCCATCATCTTGATCTATATCAATATGTCATCACATGGTCGTCTCGCCAACTATTGCTCTTGCAACTATTGCTATCGCATAGCGATAAAGTAAAGCAATTATTTGGCGCTTGCATCTTATGCAATAAAGAGACAACCATAAGGCTTTTGCCAGTTGCCGATAACTTCAACAAAGCATGATCATCTCATACAACAACTTATATCTCATCACGTTTTGACCATATCACATCACAACATGCCCTGCAAAAACAAGTTAGACGTCCTCTACTTTGTTGTTGCAAGTTTTACGTGGCTGCTACGGGCTTAAGCAAGAACCAATCTTACCTACACATCAAAACCACAACGATAGTTTGTCAAGTTGGTGATGTTTTAACCTTCGCAAGGACCGGGCATAGCCACACTCGGTTCAACTAAAGTTGGAGAAACTGACACCCGCCAGCCACCTGTGTGCAAAGCACGGCGGTAGAACCAGTCTCGTGTAAGCATACACGTAATGTCGGTCTGGGCCGCTTCATCCAACAATACCGCCGAACCAAAGTATGACATGCTGGTAAGCAGTATGACTTATATCGCCCACAACTCACTTGTGTTCTACTCGTGCATATAACATCAAACCATAAAAACCTAGGCTCGGATGCCACTTTTGGGAACGTAGTAATTTCAAAAAATTTCCTACGCACACACAAGTGTTGGAAATATGCCCTAGAGGCAATAATAAAAGCATTATTATTATATTTCCTTGTTCATGATAATTGTCTTTATTCATGCTATAATTGTGTTATCCAGAAATCGTAATACATGTGTGAATAACAGACACCAACATGTCCCTAGTAAGCCTCTAGTTGACTAGCTCGTTGATCGACAGATAGTCATGGTTTCCTGACTATGGACATTGGATGTCATTGATAACGAGATTACATCATTAGGAGAATGATGTGATGGACAAGACCCAATCCTAAACATAGCATAAAGATCGTATAGTTCGTTTGCTAGAGTTCTTCCAATGTCAAGTATCTTTTCCTTAGACCATGAGATCGTGTAACTCCCGGATACCGTAGGAGTGCTTTGGGTATACCAAACGTCACAACGTAACTGGGTGACCATAAAGGTAGACTACGGGTATCTCCGAAAGTATCTGTTGGGTTGACATGGATCAAGACTGGGATTTGTCACTCCGTATGACGGAGAGGTATCACTGGGCCCACTCAGTAATGCATCATCATTATGAGCTCAAAGTGACCAAGTGTCTGGTCACGGGATCATGCATTATGGTATGAGTAAAGTGACTTGCCAGTAACGAGATTGAACGAGGTATTGGGATACCGACGATCGAATCTCGGGCAAGTAACATACCGATTGACAAAGGGAATTGTATACGGGGTTGCTTGAATCGTCGACTTCGTGGTTCATCCGATGAGATCATCGTGGAGCATGTGGGAGCCAACATGGGTATCTAGATCCCGCTGTTGGTTATTGACCGGAGAGTCGTCTCGGTCATGTCTACATGTCTCCCGAACCCGTAGGGTCTACACACTTAAGGTTTGGTGACGCTAGGGTTGTAGGGATATGTATATGCAGTAACCCGAATGTTGTTCGGAGTCCCGGATGAGATCCCGGACGTCACGAGGAGTTCCGAAATGGTCCGGAGGTAAAGAATTATATATAGGAAGTGCTGTTTCGGCCATCGGGACAAGTTTTGGGCTCACCGGTATTGTACCGGGACCACCGGAAGGGTCCCGGGGGTCCACCAGGTGGGGCCACCTGCCCCGGGGGGCCACATGGGCTGTAGGGGGTGCGCCTTGGCCTACATGGGCCAAGGGCACCAGCCCCAATAGGCCCATGCGCCTAGGGTTTCAAAAGGGAAGAGTCCCACAAGGGGAAGGCACCCCCTAGGCGCCTTGGGGGGGGGGGGGGGAGGGAATCCTCCCTTGGCCGCCGCCCCCCTAGGAGATTGGATCTCCTAGGGCCGGCGCCCCCCTTAGGCCCCCTATATATAGTGAGGGAAGGAGGTCCTCTTGAACCTCGCCTTTGGTTGCCTCCTTTCTCCCTCTCCAACACCTCCTCCTCCTCCACAGTGCTTGGCGAAGCCCTGACGGAGTATTGCAGCTCCATCACCACCACGCCGTCGTGCTGCTGCTGAAGCCATCTTCCTCAACCTCTCCTCTCCCCTTGCTGGATCAAGAAGGAGGAGACGTCATCCGCTCCGTACGTGTGTTTAACGCGTAGGTGCCGTCCGTTTGGCGCTTGGTCATCGGTGATTTGGATCACGTCGTGTACGACTACCTCATCCCCGTTCTTTGAACGCTTCCGCTCGCGATCTACAAAGGTATGTAGATGCATCCGATCACTCGTTGCTAGATGAACTCATAGATGGATCTTGGTGAAACCGTAGGAAAATTTTTGTTTTCTGCAACGTTCCCCAACAGTGGCATCATGAGCTAGGTCTATGCGTAGTTCTTCTTGCGCGAGTAGAACACAATTTGTTGTGGGCGTAGATGTTGTCAACTTTCTTGCCGCTACTAGTCTTATCTTGCTTCAGCAGTATTGTGGGATGAAGCGGCCCAGACCAACCTTACACGTACGCTTACGTGAGACAGGTTCCACCGACTAACATGCACTAGTTGCATAAGGTGGCTGGCGGGTGACTGTCTCTCCTACTTTAGTTGGAGAGGATTCGATGAAAAGGGTCCTTATGAAGGGTAAATAGAAGTTGACAAATCACGTTGTGGCTTTCACGTAGGTAAGAAAACGTTCTTGCTAGAACCCTATTTCAGCCACGTAAAACTTGCAACAACAATTAGAGGACGTCTAACTTGTTTTTGCAGCAAGTGCTTTGTGATATGATATGGCCAAAGTTGTGATGAATGATGAATGACATATATGTGATGTATGAGATGTTCATGCTATTGTAATAGGAATCACGACTTGCATGTCGATGAGTATGACAACCGGCAGGAGCCATAGGAGTTGTCTTTATTTTTTGTATGACCTACGTGTCATTGAGAAACGCCATGTAAATTACTTTACTTTATTGCTAAACGCGTTAGCCATAGTAGTAGAAGTAATAGTTGGCGAGCAACTTCATGGAGACACGATGATGGAGATCATGGTGTCATGCCGGTGACAAGATGATCATGAAGCCCCAAGATGGAGATCAAAGGAGCTATGTGATATTGGCCATATCATGTCACTATTATTATTTGATTGCATGTGATGTTTATCATATTTTTGCATCTTGTTTACTTAGAACGACGGTAGTAAATAAGATGATCCCTCATAATAATTTCAAGAAAGTGTTCCCCCTAACTGTGCACCATTGCGACAGTTCGTTGTTTCGAAGCACCACGTGATGATCGGGTGTGATAGATTCTAATGTTCACATACAACGGGTGTAAGACAGAATTACACATGCAAACACTTAGGTTTACTTGACGTGCCTAGCATGTACAGACATGGCCTCAGAACACAGAAGACCGAAAGGTCGATCATGAGTCGTATAGAAGATACGATCAACATGAAGATGTTCACCGATGTTGACTAGTCTATCTCACGTGATGATCGAACACGGCCTAGTTAACTCGGATCATGTTATACTTAGATGACTATGTTTGGGTTACATAACCGCCTGACTCAGCTGGGAGTTAATCTCCCGGATGACGCGGTCATTGACAGAATCCTCCAGTCGCTTCCACCAAGCTACAAGAGCTTTGTGATGAACTTCAATATGCAGGGGATGGAAAAGACCATTCCTGAGGTATTTGCAATGCTGAAATCAGCAGAGGTAGAAGTCAAGAAGGAACATCAAGTGTTGATGGTAAATAAAACCACTAAGTTCAAGAAGGGCAAGGGTAAAAAGAACTTCAAGAAGGACGGCAAGGAAGTTGCCGTGCCTGGCAAGAAAGCTGCTGGGAAGAAGCCAAAGAATGGACCCAAGCCCGAGACTGAGTGCTTTTATTGCAAGGGAAGTGGTCACTGGAAGCGGAACTGCCCCAAATACTTAGCGGACAAGAAGGCCGGCAAAACGAAAGGTATATTTGATATACATGTAATTGATGTGTACCTTACCAGTACTCGTAGTAGCTCTTGGGTATTTGATACCGGTGCAGTTGCTCACATTTGTAACTCAAAGCAGGAGCTGCGGAATAAGCGGAGACTGGCGAAGGACGAGGTGACGATGCGCGTCGGGAATGGTTCCAAGGTCGATGTGATCGCCCTCGGCACGCTGCCTCTACATTTACCTACGGGATTAGTTTTAAACCTCAATAATTGTTATTTAGTGCCAGCTTTGAGCATGAACATTGTATCAGGATCTCGTTTAATTCGAGATGGCTACTCATTTAAATCCGAGAATAATGGTTGTTCTATTTATATGAGAGATATGTTTTATGGTCATGCTCCTATGGTGAATGGTTTATTCTTAATGAATCTCGAGCGTAATCCTACACATATTCATAGTGTGAGTACCAAAAGATGTA
Source organism: Triticum monococcum (assembly GCA_034509565.1). Classification (NCBI taxonomy): domain Eukaryota; kingdom Viridiplantae; phylum Streptophyta; class Magnoliopsida; order Poales; family Poaceae; genus Triticum; species Triticum monococcum. The sequence continues at coordinate 603,931,884 of CM067841.1, read as the reverse complement.
AGGTTGATAATGATAGTCCCACATACTTGTGGCACTGCTGCCTTGGTCACATAGGTATCAAACGCATGAAGAAGCTCCATGCAGATGGACTTTTAGAGTCTCTTGATTACGAATCATTTGACACGTGCGAACCATGCCTCATGGGAAAAATGACCAAGACTCCGTTCTCAGGAACAATGGAGTGAGCAACCAACTTATTGGAAATCATACATACTGATGTGTGCGGTCCAATGAGTGTTGAGGCTCGCGGTGGCTATCATTATGTTCTCACCCTCACTAATGACTTGAGTAGATATGGGTATGTCTACTTAATGAAACACAAGTCTGAAACCTTTGAAAAGTTCAAGGAATTTCAGAGTGAGGTTGAGAATCAACGTGACAGGAAAATCAAGTTTCTACGATCAGATCGTGGAGAGAATACTTGAGTCACGAATTTGGCACACACTTAAGAAAATGTGGAATAGTTTCACAACTCACGCCGCCTGGAACACCTCAGCGTAATGGTGTGTCCGAACGTCGTAATCGCACTCTATTAGATATGGTACGATCTATGATGTCTCTTACCGATTTACCGCTATCTTTTTGGGGCTATGCTTTAGAGACTGCCGCATTCACTTTAAATAGGGCTCCGTCGAAATCCGTTGAGACGACACCGTTTGAATTATGGTTTGGGAAGAAACCTAAGTTGTCGTTTCTAAAAGTTTGGGGATGCGATGCTTATGTCAAGAAACTTCAACCTGAAAAGCTCGAACCCAAGTCAGAAAAATGCGTCTTCATAGGATACCCTAAAGAAACTGTTGGGTATACCTTATACCTCAGATCCGAAGGCAAGATCTTTGTTGCCAAGAATGGATCCTTTATAGAGAAGGAGTTTCTCTCGAAAGAAGTAAGTGGGAGGAAAGTAGAACTTGATGAAGTATTACCTCTTGAACCGGAAAATGGCGCAACTCAAGAAAATGTTCCTGAGGTGCCTGCACCGACTAGAGAGGAAGCTATTGATGATGATCAAGATACTTATGATCAAGCTCCTACTGAAATTCGAAGGTCCACAAGGACACGTTCCGCACCAGAGTGGTACGGCAACCCTGTCTTGGAAATCATGTTATTAGACAACGGTGAACCTTCGAACTATGAAGAAGCGATGGCGGGCCCGGATTCCGACAAATGGCTGGAAGCCATGAAATCCGAGATAGGATCCATGTATGAAAACGAAGTATGGACTTTGACTGACTTTCCCGTTGAACAGCGAGCCATAGAAAATAAATGGATCTTTAAGAAGAAGACAGACACGGATGGTAATGTGACCATTTATAAAGCTCGGCTTGTCGCTAAGGGTTATCGACAAGTTCAAGGGGTTGACTATGATGAGACTTTCTCACCGGTAGCGAAGCTAAAGTCCGTCCGAATCATGTTAGCAATTGCCGCATTCTACGATTATGAGATATGGCAAATGGACGTCAAAATGGCATTCCTTAATGGTTTCCTTAAGGAAGAATTGTATATGATGCAGCCAGAAGGTTTTGTCGATCCTAAGAATGCTGACAAGGTGTGCAAGCTCCAACGCTCGATTTATGGGCTGGTGCAAGCATCTCGAAGTTGGAACATTCGCTTTGATGAGATGATCAAAGCGTTTGGGTTTACGCAGACTTATGGAGAAGCCTGCGTTTACAAGAAAGTGAGTGGGAGCTCTGTATCATTTCTCATATTATATGTAGATGACATACTTTTGATGGGAAATGATATAGAACTCTTGGACAACATTAAGGCCTACTTGAATAAGAGTTTTTCAATGAAGGACCTTGGAGAAGCTGCATATATATTAGGCATCAAGATCTATAGAGATAGATCAAGACGCCTCATAGGTCTTTCACAAAGCACATACCTTGATAAGATATTGAAGAAGTTCAATATGGATCAATCTAAGAAGGGGTTCTTGCCTGTGTTACATGGTATGAAATTGAGCTCAGCTCAATGTCCGACCACAACAGGAGATATAGAAGAGATGAGTGTCATCCCCTATGCCTCAGCCATAGGTTCTATTATGTATGCCATGCTGTGTACCAGACCTGATGTAAACCTTGCCGTAAGTTTGGTAGGAAGGTACCAAAGTAATCCCGGCAAGGAACACTGGGCAGCGGTCAAGAATATCTTGAAGTACCTGAAAAGGACTAAGGAAATGTTTCTCGTTTATGGAGGTGACGAAGAGCTCGTCGTAAAGGGTTACGTCGACGCTAGCTTCGACACAGATCTGGATGACTCCAAGTCACAGACCGGATACGTGTATATTTTGAATGGTGGGGCAGTAAGCTGGTGCAGTTGCAAGCAGAGCGTCGTGGCGGGATCTACATGTGAAGCGGAGTACATGGCAGCCTCGGAGGCAGCACATGAAGCAATTTGGGTGAAGGAGTTCATCACCGACCTCGGAGTCATACCCAATGCATCGGGGCCAATCAAACTCTTCTGTGACAACACTGGAGCTATTGCACTTGCAAAGGAGCCCAGGTTTCACAAGAAGACAAGGCACATCAAGCGTCGCTTCAACTCGATTCGTGAAAATGTTCCAGATGGAGACATAGATATTTGTAAAGTACATACGGACCTAAATGTAGCAGATCCGTTGACTAAACCTCTCCCTAGGGCAAAACATGATCAACACCAGAATTCCATGGGTGTTCGATTCATCACAATGTAACTAGATTATTGACTCTAGTGCAAGTGGGAGACTGTTGGAAATATGCCCTAGAGGCAATAATAAAAGCATTATTATTATATTTCCTTGTTCATGATAATTGTCTTTATTCATGCTATAATTGTGTTATCTGGAAATCGTAATACATGTGTGAATAACATACACCAACATGTTCCTAGTAAGCCTCTAGTTGACTAGCTCGTTGATCGACAGATAGTCATGGTTTCCTGACTATGGACATTGGATGTCACTGATAACGAGATTACATCATTAGGAGAATGATGTGATGGACAAGACCCAATCCTAAACATAGCATAAAGATCGTATAGTTCGTTTGCTAGAGTTTTTCCAATGTCAAGTATCTTTTCCTTAGACCATGAGATCGTGTAACTCTCGGATACCGTAGGAGTGCTTTGGGTATACCAAACGTCACAACGTAACTGGGTGACCATAAAGGTAGACTACGGGTATCTCCGAAAGTATCTGTTGGGTTGACACGGATCAAGACTGGGATTTGTCACTCCGTATGACGGAGAGGTATCACTGGGCCCACTCAGTAATGCATCATCATTATGAGCTCAAAGTGACCAAGTGTCTGGTCACGGGATCATGCATTACGGTACGAGTAAAGTGACTTGCCGGTAACGAGATTGAATGAGGTATTGGGATATCGACGATCGAATCTCGGGCAAGTAACATACCGATTGACAAAGGGAATTGTATACGGGGTTGCTTGAATCCTCGACTTCGTGGTTCATCCGATGAGATCATCGTGGAGCATGTGGGAGCCAACATGGGTATCCAGATCCCGCTGTTGGTTATTGACCGGAGAGTTGTCTCGGTCATGTCTACATGTCTCCAGAACCCGTAGGGTCTACACACTTAAGGTTCGGTGACGCTAGGGTTGTAGGGATATGTATATGCAGTAACCCGAATGTTGTTCGGAGTCCCAGATAAGATCCCGGACGTCACGAGGAGTTCCGGAATGGTCCAAGGTAAAGAATTATATATAGGAACTGCTGTTTCGGCCATCGGGACAAGTTTCGGGCTCACCGATATTGTACCGGGACCACCGGAAGGGTCCCGGGGGTCCACCGGGTGGGGCCACCTGCCTCGGGGGGGCACATGGGCTGTAGGGGGTGCGCCTTGGCCTACATGGGCCAAGGGCACCAGCCCCAATAGGCCCATGCGCCTAGGGTTTCAAAAGGGAAGAGTCCCACAAGGGGAAGGCACCCCCTAGGTGCCTTGGGGGGGAGGGAATCCTCCCTTGGCCGCTGCCCCCCTAGGAGATTGGATCTCCTAGGGCCGGCGCCCCCCTTAGGCCCCCTATATATAGTGAGGGAAGGAGGGCCTCTTGAACCACGCCTTTGGTTGTCTCCTTTCTCCCTCTCCAACACCTCCTCCTCCTCCACAGTGCTTGGCGAAGCCCTAACGGAGTATTGCAGCTCCATCACCACCACGCCGTCGTGCTGCTGCTGAAGCCATCTTCCTCAACCTCTCCTCTCCCCTTGCTGGATCAAGAAGGAGGAGACGTCATCCGCTCCGTACGTGTGTTGAACGCGGAGGTGCCGTCCGTTCGGCGCTTGGTCATCGGTGATTTGGATCACGTCGTGTACGACTACCTCATCCCCGTTCTTTGAACGCTTCCGCTCGCGATCTACAAAGGTATGTAGATGCATCCGATCACTCATTGCTAGATGAACTCATAGATGGATCTTGGTGAAACCGTAGGAAATTTTTTGTTTTCTGCAACGTTCCCCAACAACAAGATCATGGTGATGCATAGCAACGAGATGGGAGAGTGTTGTCTACGTACCCTCGTAGACCGAAGCAGAAGCGTTGATGCAACGTAGAGGAAGTAGTCGTACGTCTTCCCGGTCCAACCGATCCAAGCACCGTTACTCCGGTACCTCCGAGTTCTTAGCACACGTTCAGCTCGATGACGCTCCCCGGGCTCCGATCCAGCAAAGCTTCGGGGAGGAGTTCCGTCAGCACGACGGCGTGGTGACGATCTTGATGTTCAACCGTCGCAGGGCTTCGCCTAAGCACTGCTACAATATGACCGAGGTGGAATATGGTGGAGGGGGGCACCGCACACGGCTAAGGAACGATCACGAAGATCAACTTGTGTGTCTATGGGGTGCCCCTGCCCCCGTATATAAAGGAGTGGAGGAGGGGAGGGCCGGCCCTCTCTATGGCGCGCCCTAGGGGAGTCCTACTCCCACCGGGACTAGGATTCCCCCTTTCCTAGTCCAACTAGGAGTCCTTCCATGTAGTAGGAGTAGGAAACAAGGAAGGGGCGCAGCCCCTCCCCCTAGTCCAATTCGGACTAGGCCTTGGGGGGGCGCGCGGCCTGCCCTAGGCAGCCCCTCTCTCTTTCCCGTATGGCCCAATAAGGCCCAATGCTTCTCCCGGTGAATTCCCGTAACTCTCCGGTACTCCAAAAAATACCTGAATCACTCGGAACCTTTCCGATGTCCGAATATAGTCGTCCAATATATTGATCTTTACGTCTCAACCATTTCGAGACTCCTCGTCATGTCCCCGGTCTCATCCGGGACTCCGAACTCCTTCGGTACATCAAAACTCATAAACTCATAATATAACTGTCATCGAAACCTTAAGCGTGCGGACCCTACGGTTCGAGAACAATGTGGACATGACCGAGACACGTCTCCGGTCAATAACCAATAGCGGGACCTGGATGCCCATATTGGCTCCTACATATTCTACGAAGATCTTTATCGGTCAGACCGCATAACAACATACCTTGTTCCCTTTGTCATCGGTATGTTACTTGCCCGAGATTCGATCGTCGGTATCTCAATACCTAGTTCAATCTCGTTACCGGCAAGTCTCTTTAGTCGTTCCGTAATACATCATCTCACAACTAACTCATTAGTTGCAATGTTTGCAAGGCTTATGTGATGTGCATTACCGAGAGGGCCTAGAGATACCTCTCCGACAATCGGAGTGACAAATCCTAATCTCGAAATACGCCAACCCAACATGTACCTTTGGAGACACCTGTAGAGCACCTTTATAATCACCCAGTTACGTTGTGACGTTTGGTAGCACACAAAGTGTTCCTCTGGTAAACGGGATTTGCATAATCTCATAGTCATAGGAACATGTATAAGTCATGAAGAAAGCAATAGCAACATACTAAACGATCGGGTGCTAAGCTAATGGAATGGGTCATGTCAATCAAATCATTCAACTAATGATGTGATCCCGCTAATCAAATAACAACTCTTTGTCCATGGTTAGGAAACATAACCATCTTTGATTAACGAGCTAGTCAAGTAGAGGCATACTAGTGACACTCTGTTTGTCTATGTGTTCACACATGTATTATGTTTCCGGTTAATACAATTCTAGCATGAATAATAAACATTTATCATGATATAAGGAAATAAATAATAACTTTATTATTGCCTCTGGGGCATATTTCCTTCAGTTTCACCAAGATCCATCTATGAGTTCAACTAGCAACGAGTGATTGGATGCATCTACATACCTTTGTAGATCGCGAGAGGAAGCGTTCAAAGAACGGGGATGAGGTAGTCGTACTCGACGTGATCCAAATCACCGGAGATCCTAGCACCGAACGGACGGCACCTCCGCGTTCAAAACACGTACGGTCAGCGTGATGTCTCCTCCTTCTTGATCCAGCAAGGGGGAAGGAGAGGTTGAGGAAGATGGCTCCAGCAGCAGCACGACGACGTGGCAATGGTGGAGATGCAGTACTCCGACAGGGCTTCGCCGAGCTCTATGGAGGAGGATGAGGTGTTGGAGAGGGAGAGGGAGGCACCAATGGCGTGGGTTCGAAGCCCTCCTTTCCCCCCACTATATATAGGGAGCCTAGGGGGCGGCGGCCCTAGGAGATGCAATCTCCTAGGGGGGCGCCGGCCAAGGGGTGGGGGGCTTGCTCCCCAAGCAAGGGGGCGCCCCCCTTTTTAGGGTTTCCCCTCCCTAGCCGCATGGGCCCTAGGGGAAGTGGCGCCCCAGCCCACTTTGGGCTGGATCCCTTCCCACTTCAGCCCATAGGGCCCTCCGGGATAGGTGGCCCCACCCGCTGGACCCCCGGGACCCTTCCGGTGGTCCCGGTACAATACCGGTGACCCCGAAACTTGTCCCGATGGCCGAAATAGCATTTCCTATATATATTCTTTACCTCCGGACCATTCCGGAACTCCTCGTGACGTCTGGGATCTCATCCGAGACTCTGAACAACATTCGGTAATCACATACAAGTCTTCCTAACAATCCTAGCGTCACCGAACCTTAAGTGTGTAGACCCTACGGGTACGGGAGACATGTAGACATGACCGAGAAGACTCTCCGGTCAATAACCAACAGCGGGATCTGGATACCCATGTTGGCTCCCACATGCTCCTCGATGATCTCATCGGATGAACCATGATGTCGAGGATTCAAGCAACCCCGTATACAATTCCCTTTGTCAATCGGTACGTTACTTGCCCGAGATTCGATCGTCGGTATCCCAATACCTCGTTCAATCTCATTACCGGCAAGTCACTTTACTCGTACCGTAATGCATGATCCCGTGACCAGACACTTGGTCACTTTGAGATCATTGTGATGATGCATTACCGAGTGGGCCCAGAGATACCTCTCCGTCATACGGAGTGACAAATCCTAGTCTTGATCCATGTCAACCCAACAGACACTTTCGGAGATACCCGTAGTATACCTTTATAGTCACCCAATTACGTTGTGACGTTTGGTACACCCAAAGCACTCCTACGGTATCTGGGAGTTACACGATATCATGGTCTAAGGAAAAGATACTTGACATTGGAAAAACTCTAGCAAACGAACTATACGATCTTGTGCTATGTTTAGGATTGGGTCTTGTCCATCACATCATTCTCCTAATGATGTGATCTCGTTATCAATGACATCCAATGTCCATAGTCAGGAAACCATGACTATCCGTCGATCAACGAGCTAGTCAACTAGAGGCTTACTAGGGACATGTTGGTGTCTATTTATTCACACATGTATTACGATTTCCGGATAACACAATTATAGCATGAATAAAAGACAATTATCATGAACAAGGAAATATAATAATAATGCTTTTATTATTGCCTCTAGGGCATATTTCCAACAGTCTCCCACTTGCACTAGAGTCAATAATCTATTACATTGTGATGAATCGAACACCCATGGAATTCTGGTGTTGATCATGTTTTGCTCTAGGGAGAGGTTTAGTCGACGGATCTGCTACATTCAGGTCCGTATGTACTTTACAAATATCTATGTCTCCATCTTGAACATTTTCACGAATGGAGTTGAAGCGATGCTTGATGTGCCTGGTCTTCTTGTGAAACCTGGGCTCCTTGGCAAGTGCAATAGCTCCAGTGTTGTCACAGAAGAGTTTGATTGGCCCCGACGCATTGGGTATGACTCCTAGGTCGGTGATGAACTCCTTCACCCAAATTGCTTCATGTGCCGCCTCCGAGGCTGCCATGTACTCTGCTTCACATGTAGATCCCGCCACGACGCTCTGCTTGCAACTGCACCAGCTTACTGCCCCACCATTCAAAATATACACATATCCGGTTTGTGACTTAGAGTCATCCAGATCTGTGTCGAAGCTAGCGTCGATGTAACCCTTTACGACGAGCTCTTCGTCACCTCCATAAACGAGAAACATTTCCTTAGTCCTCTTCAGGTACTTCAGGATATTCTTGACCGCTGTCCAGTGTTCCTTGCCGGGATTACTTTGGTACCTTCTTACCAAACTTACGGCAAGGTTTATATCAGGTCTGGTACACAGCATGGCATACATAATAGAACCTATGGCTGAGGCATAGGGGATGACACTCATCTCTTCTATATCTTCTGCCGTGGTCGGACATTGAGCTGAGCTCAATTTCACACCTTGCAACACAGGCAAGAACCCCTTCTTAGACTGATCCATATTGAACTTCTTCAATATCTTATCAAGGTATGTGCTTTGTGAAAGACCTATGAGGCGTCTTGATCTATCTCTATAGATCTTGATGCCTAATATATATGCAGCTTCTCCAAGGTCCTTCATTGAAAAACTCTTATTCAAGTAGGCCTTAATGCTGTCCAAGAGTTCTATATCATTTCCCATCAAAAGTATGTCATCTACATATAATATGAGAAATGCTACAGAGCTCCCACTCACTTTCTTGTAAACGCAGGCTTCTCCATAAGTCTGCATAAACCCAAACGCTTTGATCATCTCATCAAAGCGAATGTTCCAACTCCGAGATGCTTGCACCAGCCCCTAAATCGAGCGTTGGAGCTTGCACACCTTGTCACCATTCTTAGGATCGACAAAACCTTCTGGCTGCATCATATACAATTCTTCCTTAAGGAAACCATTAAGGAATGCCGTTTTGACGTCCATTTGCCATATCTCATAATCATGGAATGCGGCAATTGCTAACATGATTCAGACGGACTTTAGCTTCGCTACCGGTGAGAAAGTCTCATCGTAGTCAACCCCTTGAACTTGTCGATAACCCTTAGCGACAAGCCGAGCTTTATAGATGGTCACATTACCATCCGCGTCTGTCTTCTTCTTAAAGATCCATTTATTTTCTATGGCTTGCCTCTCAGCAGGCAAGTCAGTCAAAGTACACACTTCGTTTTCATACATGGATCCTATCTTGGATTTCATGGCTTCTAGCCATTTGTCGGAATCCGGGCCCGCCATCGCTTCTTCATAGTTCGAAGGTTCACCGTTGTCTAACAACATGATTTCCAGGACAGGGTTGCCGTACCACTCTGTTGCGGAACGTGTCCTTGTGGACCTACGAAGTTTAGTAGCAACTTGATCTGAAGTTTCATGATCATCATCATTAATTTCCTCTCTAGTCGGTGCAGGCACCTCAGGAACATTTTCTTGAGTTGCGCCATTTTCCGGTTCAAGAGGTAATACTTCATCAAGTTCTACTTTCCTCCCACTTACTTCTTCCGAGAGAAACTCTTTATCTAGAAAGGGTCCATTCTTGGCAACAAAGATCTTGCCTTCGGATCTGAGGTAGAAGGTATACCCAATAGTTTCTTTAGGGTATCCTATGAAGACGCATTTTTCCGATTTGGGTTCGAGCTTTTCAGGTTGAAGTTTCTTGACATAAGCATCGCATCCCCAAACTTTTAGAAACGACAGCTTAGGTTTCTTCCCAAACCATAATTCATACAGTGTCGTCTCAACGGATTTCAACGGAGCCCTATTTAAAGTGAATGCGGCAGTCTCTAAAGCATAGCCCCAAAATGATAGCGGTAAGTCGGTAAGAGACATCATAGATCGCACCATATCTAATAGAGTGCGATTACGACGTTCGGACACACCATTACGCTGAGGTGTCCCAGGCGGCGTCAGTTGTGAAACTATTCCACATTTTCTTAAGTGTGTGCCAAATTCGTGACTCAAGTATTCTCCTCCACGATCTGATCGCAAGAACTTGATTTTCCTGTCACGTTGATTCTCAACCTCACTCTGAAATTCCTTGAACTTTTCAAAGGTCTTAGACTTGTGTTTCATTAAATAGATATACCCATACCTACTCAAGTCATCAGTGAGGGTGAGGACATAACGATAGCCACCGCGAGCCTCAACACTCATTGGACCGCACACATCCGTATGTATGATTTCCAATAAGTTGGTTGCTCACTCCATTGTTCCTAAGAACGGAGTCTTGGTCATTTTAGCCATGAGGCATGGTTCGCACGTGTCAAATGATTCATAATCAAGAGACTCTAAAAGTCCATCTGCATGGAGCTTCTTCATGCGTTTGACACCTATGTGACCAAGGCGGTAGTGCCACAAGTATGTGGGACTATCATTATCAATCTTAGATCTTTTGGTATTCACACTATTAATATGTGTAGCATTACGCTCGAGATTCATTAAGAATAAACCATTCACCATCGGAGCATGACCTTAAAACATATCTCTCATATAAATAGAACAACCATTATTCTCGGATTTAAATGAGTAGCCATCTCGTATTAAACGAGATCCTGATACAATGTTCATGCTCAAACTTGGCACGAAATAACAATTATTGAGGTTCAAAACTAATCCCGTAGGTAAATGTAGAGGTAGCGTGCCGACGGCGATCACATCGACCTTGGAACCATTCCCGACGCGCATCGTCACCTCGTCCTTCGCCAGTCTCCGCTTATTCCGCAGCTCCTGCTTTGAGTTACAAATGTGAGCAACTGCACCGGTATCAAATACCCAAGAGCTACTATGAGTACTGGTAAGGTACCCATCAATTACATGTATATCACATATACCTTTCGTGATGCCGGCCTTCTTGTCCGCTAAGTATTTCGGGCAATTCCGCTTCCAGTGACCACTTCCCTTGCAATAAAAACACTCAGTCTCGGGCTTGGCTCCATTCTTTGGCTTCTTCCCGGCAGCTTGCTTGCCGGGCGCGGCAACTCCCTTGCCGTCCTTCTTGAAGTTTTTCTTACCCTTGCCTTTCTTGAACTTAGTGGTTTTATTCACCATCAACACTTGATGTTCCTTTTTGACTTCTACCTCTGCTGATTTCAGCATTGCAAATACTTCAGGGATGGTCTTTTCCATCCCCTGCATGTTGAAGTTCATCACAAAGTTCTTGTAGCTCGGTGGAAGCGATTGGAGGATTCTGTCAATGACCGCGTCATCCGGGAGATTAACTCCCAGCTGAGTCAGGCGGTTATGTAACCCAGACATAGTGAGTATGTTCTCACTGACAGAACCCGTTTTCCTCCATCTTACAGCTGAAGAACTTGTCGGAGACTTCATATCTCTCGACCCGGGCATGAGCTTGAAAAACCATTTTCAGCTCTTCGAACATCTCATATGCTCTGTGTCTCTCAAAATGCTTTTGGAGCCCCGGCTCTAAGCTGTAAAGCATGCCACACTGAATGAGGGAGTAATCATCAGAACGTGTCTGCCAAGCGTTCATAACGTCTTGTTCAGCAGGGAGAACAGGTGCTTCACCTAGCGGTGCTTGTAGGACATAATCTTTCTTGGCAGCTATGAGGATGATCCTCAGGTTCCGGACCCAGTCCGTATAGTTGCTACCATCGTCTTTCAGCTTGGTTTTCTCTAGGAACGCGTTGAAGTTGAGGACAACGTTGGCCATTTGAACTACAAGACATATTGTAAATATTTTAGACTAAGTTCATGATAATTAAGTTCATCTAATCAAATTATTCAATGAACTCCCACTCAAATAGACATCCCTCCAGTCATCTAAGTATAACATGACCCGAGTTAACTAGGCCGTGTCCGATCATCATGTGAGAAGGACTAGTCAACATCGGTGAACATCTTCATGTCGATCGTATCTTCTATACGACTCATGCTCGACCTTTCGGTCTTCTGTGTTCCGAGGCCATGTCTGTACATGCTAGGCTCGTCAAGTCAACCTAAGTGTTTGCATGTGTAAATCTATCTTACACCCGTTGTATGTGAACGTTGGAATCTATCACACCCGATCATCACGTGGTGCTTCGAAACAACGAACTGTCGCAATGGTGCACAATTAGGGGGAACACTTTCTTGAAATTATTATGAGGGATCATCTTATTTACTACCGTCGTTCTAAGTAAACAAGATGCAAAAACATGATAAACATCACATGCAATCAAATAATAATAGTGACATGATATGGCCAATATCACATAGCTCCTTTGATCTCCATCTTGGGGCTCCATGATCATCTTGTCACCGGCATGACACCATGATCTCCATCATCGTGTCTCCATGAAGTTGCTCGCCCACTATTACTTCTACTACTATGGCTAACACGTTTAGCAATAAAGTAAAGTAATTTACATGGCGTTTCTCAATGACACGCAGGTCATACAAAAAATAAAGACAACTCCTATGGCTCCAGCCGGTTTTCATACTCATCGACATGCAAGTCGTGATTCCTATTACAATGACATGAACATCTCATACATCACATATATATCATTCATCATTCATCACAACTTTGGCCATATCACATCACAAAGCACTTGCTGCAAAAACAAGTTAGACGTCCTCTAATTGTTGTTGCAAGTTTTACGTGGCTGCAATAGGGTTCTAGCAAGAACATTTTCTTACCTACGTGAAAGCCACAACATGATTTGTCAACTTATATTAACCCTTCATAAGGACCCTTTTCATCGAATCCGCTCCAACTAAAGTGGGAGAGACAGACACCCGCCAGCCACCTTATGCAACTAGTGCATGTTAGTCGGTGGAACCGGTCTCACGTAAGCGTACGTGTAAGGTTGGTCCAGGCCGCTTCAGCCCACAATACCGCTGAAGCAAAATAAGACTAGTAGCGGCAAGAAAGTTGACAACATCTACGCCCACAACAAATTGTGTTCTACTCATGCAAAGAGAACTACGCATAGACCTAGCTCATGATGCCACTGTTGGGGAACGTTGCAGAAAACAAAAAATTTCCTATGGTTTCACCAAGATCCATCTATGAGTTCAACTAGCAACGAGTGATTGGATGCATCTACATACCTTTGTAGATCGCGAGCGGAAGCGTTCAAAGAACGGGGATGAGGTTGTCGTACTCGACGTGATCCAAATCACCGGAGATCCTAGCACCGAACGGACGGCACCTCCGCATTCATCACACGTACGGTCAGCGTGACGTCTCCTCTTTCCTGATCCAGCAAGGGGGAAGGAGAGGTTGAGGAAGATGGCTCCAGCAGCAGCACGGCGGCGTGGTGATGGTGGAGATGCAGTACTCCGACAGGGCTTCGCCGAGCTCTATGGAGGAGGAGGAGGTGTTGGAGAGGGAGAGGGAGGCACCAATGGCATGGGTTCAAAGCCCTCCCTTCCCCCACTATATATAGGGAGCCTAGGGGGGGCGCCGGCCCTAGGAGATGCAATCTCCTAGGGGGGCGCGACCAAGGGGTGGGGGGCTTGCCCCCCAAGCAAGGGGGCGCCCCCCTTTTTAGGGTTTCCCCTCCCTAGCCGCATGGGCCCTAGGGGAAGTGGCGCCCCAGCCCACTTTGGGCTGGATCCCTTCCCACTTCAGCCCATGGGGCCCTCCGGGATAGGTGGCCCCACCCGATGGACCCCCGGGACCCTTCCGGTGGTCCCGGTACAATACCGGTGACCCCGAAACTTGTCCCGATGGACGAAATAGCATTTCCTATATATAATTCTTTACTTCCGGACCATTCCGGAACTCCTCGTGACGTCCGGGATCTCATCCGAGACTCCGAACAACATTCGGTAATCACATACAAGTCTTCCTAACAACCCTAGCGTCACCGAACCTTAAGTGTGTAGACCCTACGGGTTCGGGAGACATGTAGACATGACCAAGAAGACTCTCCGGTCAATAACCAACAGCAGGATCTGGATACCCATGTTGGCTCCCACATGCTCCTCGATGATCTCATCGGATGAACCACGACATCGAGGATTCAAGCAACCCCGTATACAATTCCCTTTGTCAATCGGTACGTTACTTGCCCGAGATTCGATCGTCGGTATCCCAATACCTCGTTCAATCTCGTTACCGGCAAGTCACTTTACTCGTACCGTAATGCATGATCCCGTGACCACACACTTGGTCACTTTGAGCTCATTGTGATGATGCATTACCGAGTGAGCCCAGAGATACCTCTCCGTCATACGGAGTGACAAATCCCAGTCTTGATCCATGTCAACCCAATAGACACTTTCGGAGATACCCATAGTATACCTTTATAGTCACCCATTTACGTTGTGATGTTTGGTACACCCAAAGCACTCCTACGGTATCCGGGAGTTACACGATCTCATGGTCTAAGGAAAAGATACTTGACATTAGAAAACTCTAGCAAACGAACTATACGATCTTGTGCTATGTTTAGGATTGGGTCTTGTCCATCACATCATTCTCCTAATGATGTGATCTCGTTATCAATGACATCCAATGTCCATAGTCAGGAAACCATGACTATCTGGTGATCAACGAGCTAGTCAACTAGAGGCTTACTAGGGACACGTTGGTGTCTATTTATTCACACATGTATTACGATTTCCGGATAACACAATTATAGGATGAATAAAAGACAATTATCATGAACAAGGAAATATAATAATAATGCTTTTATTATTGCCTCTAGGGCATATTTCCAACAAGGTGGCCCCACCCGGTGGACCCCCGGGACCCTTCCGGTGGTCCCGGTACAATACCGGTGACCCCGAAACTTGTCCCGATGGCCGAAATAGCACTTCCTATATATAATTCTTTACCTCCGGACCATTCTGGAACTCCTCGTGACGTCCGGGATCTCATCGGGGACTCCGAACAACTTTCGGGTTACTGCATATACATATGTCTACAACCCTAGCGTCACCGAACCTTAAGTGTGTAGACCCTACGGGTTTGGGAGACATGTAGACATGACCGAGATGGCTCTCCGGTCAACAACCAACAGCGGGATCTGGATACCCATGTTGGCTCCCACATGCTCCTCGATGATCTCATCGGATGAACCACGATGTCGAGGATTCACGCAACCCCGTATACAATTCCCTTTGTCAATCGTTACGTTACTTGCCCGAGATTCGATCGTCGGTGTCCCAATACCTCGTTCAATCTCGTTACCGGCAAGTCACTTTACTCGTACAGTAATGCATGATCCCGTGACCATACACTTGGTCACTTTGAGGTCATTATGATGATGCATTTGTTGGAAATATGCCCTGGAGGCAATAATAAATAAGTTATTATTATATTTCCTTGTGCATGATAATCGTTTATTGTCCATGCTATAATTGTATTGATAGGAAACTTAGATGCATGTGTGGATACATAGACAACACCATGTCCCTAGTAAGCCTCTAGTTGACTAGCTCGTTAATCAATAGATGGTTACGGTTTCCTGACCATGGACATTGGATGTTGTTGAGAACGGGATCACATCATTAGGAGAATGATGTGATGGACAAGACCCAATCCTAAGCATAGCACTAGATCGTGTAGTTCGTATGCTAAAGCTTTTCTAATGTCAAGTATCATTTCCTTAGATCATGAGATTGTGCAACTCCCGGATACCGTAGGAGTACTTTGGGTGTGCCAAATGTCACAACGTAACTGGGTGGCTATAAAGGTACACTACGGGTATCTCCGAAAGTGTCTATTGAGTTGGCACGAATCGAGACTGGGATTTGTCACTCCGTGTGACGGAGAGGTATCTCTGGGCCCACTCGGTAGGACATCATCATAATGTGCACAATGTGATCAAGGAGTTGATCACGGGATGATGTGTTACAGAACGAGTAAAGAGACTTGCCGGTAACGAGATTGAACAAGGTATCGGGATACCGACGATCGAATCTCGGGCAAGTATCGTACCGCTAGACAATGGGAATTGTATACGGGATTGATTAAGTCCTTGACATCGTGGTTCATCCGATGAGATCATCGTGGAGCATGTGGGAGCCAACATGGGTATCCAGATCCCGCTGTTGGTTATTGACCGGAGAACGTCTCGGTCATGTCTGCATGTCTCCCGAACCCGTAGGGTCTACACACTTAAGGTTCGATGACGCTAGGGTTATAAAGGAAGTTTGTATGTGGTTACCGAATGTTGTTCGAAGTCCCGGATGAGATCCCGGACGTCACGAGGAGTTCCGGAATGGTCCGGAGGTAAAGATTTATATATGGGAAGTCCTGTTTTGGTCACCGGAAAGGTTTCGGGTTTATCGGTAACGTACCGGGACCACCGGGAGGGTCCCCGGGGTCCACCAAGTGGGGCCACCAGCCCCGGAGGGCTTCATGGGCCAAGTGTGGAAGGGGACCAGCCCCAAGTGGGCTGGTGCGCCCCCCCACAAGGGCCCAAGGCGCAAGGGAGAGGAGAAGGGGGCAAACCCTAGGGCAGATGGGCCCTAAGGCCCATCCTGGTGCGCCTCCCTCTCCCCCTTCCCCTTGGCCGCCTCCCTTAGATGGGATCTAGGCTGGCCGCCACCCCTAGGGGTGGAAACCCTAAAGGGGGCGCAGCCCCTCCCCTTCCCCTATATATACTTGGCCTAGGGGCTGCCCAATACACGCGATTTGATCTCTCTCGTTGGTGCAGCCCTCCCTCTCTTTCTCCTCATATCCCGCGGTGCTTGGCGAAGCCCTGCAGGATTGCCACGCTCCTCCACCGCCACCACGCCGTTGTGCTGCTGCTGGATGGAGTCTTCCTCAACCTCTCCCTCTCTCCTTGTTGGATCAAGGCATGGGAGACTTCACCGGGCTGTACGTGTGTTGAACGCGGAGGTGCCGTCCGTTCGGCACTAGGATCTCCGGTGATTTGGATCACGGCGAGTATGACTCCTTCAACCCCGTTCTCTTGAACGCTTCCGCTTAGTGATCTACAAGGGTATGTAGATGCACTCTCCTTCCCCTCGTTGCTGGTCTCTCCATAGATAGATCTTGGTGATACGTAGGAAAATTTTGAATTTCTGCTACGTTCCCCAACAGTGGTATCAGAGCTAGGTCTATTGCGTAGATTCTATGCACGAGTAGAACACAAAGTAGTTGTGGGTGTTGATTTTGTTCAATATGCTTACCGTTACTAGTCCAATCTTGATTCGGCGGCATTGTGGGATGAAGCGGCCCGGACCAACCTTACACGTACGCTTACGTGAGACCGGTTCCACCGACTGACATGCACTAGTTGCATAAGGTAGCTGGCGGGTGTCTGTCTCTCCCACTTTAGTCGGAACGGATTCGATGAAAAGGGTCCTTTTGAAGGGTAAATAGCAATTGGCATATCATGTTGTGGTCTTTGCGTAGGTAAGAAACGTTCTTGCTAGAAACCCATAGCAGCCACGTAAAACATGCAAACAACAATTAGAGGACGTCTAACTTGTTTTTGCAGGGTATGCTATGTGATGTGATATGGCCAAAGGATGTGATGGATGATATATGTGATGTATGAGATTATCATGTTCTTGTAATAGGAATCACGACTTGCATGTCGATGAGTATGACAACCGGCAGGAGCCATAGGAGTTGTCTTAATTTATTTATGACCTGCGTGTCAACATAAACGTCATGTAATTACTTTACTTTATTGCTAACCGTTAGCTGTAGTAGTAGAAGTAATAGTTGACGAGACAACTTCAAGAAGACACGATGATGGAGATCATGATGATGGAGATCATGGTGTCATGCCGGTGACAAGATGATCATGGAGCCCCAAGATGGAGATCAAAGGAGCTATATGATATTGGCCATATCATGTCACTATTATTTGATTGCATGTGATGTTTATCATGTTTATACATCTTATTTGCTTAGAACGACGGTAGTAAATAAGATGACCCCTCATTAAAATTTCAAGAAAGTGTTCCCCCTAACTGTGCACCGTTGCGACAGTTCGTTGTTTCGAAGCACCACGTGACGATCGGGTGTGATAGATTCTAACATTCACATACAACGGGTGTAAGACAGATTTACACACGCGAAACACTTAGGTTGACTTGACGAGCCTAGCATGTGTACAGGCATGGCCTCGGAACACAGAAAACCGAAAGGTCGAGCATGAGTCGTATAGAAGATACGATCAACATGAAGATGTTCACCGACGTTGACTAGTCCGTCTCACGTGATGATCGGACACGGCCTAGTTGACTCGGATCATGTAATCACTTAGATGACTGGAGGGATGTCTATCTGAGTGGGAGTTCATAAGATGAACTTAATTATCCTGAACATAGTCAAAAGGTCTTCGCAAATTATGTCGTAGCTCGCGCTTTAGTTCTACTGTTTAGATATGTTCCTAGAGAAAATTTAGTTGAAAGTTGATAGTAGCAATTATGCGGACTAGGTCCGTAAACTGAGGATTGTCCTCATTACTTCATAGAAGGCTTATGTCCTTAATGCACCGCTCAGTGTGCTGAACGTCGAACGTCGTCTGTGGATGTTGCAAACATCTGACACACACGTTTTGATTACTACGTGATAGTTCAGTTAAACGGTTTAGAGTTGAGGCACCGAAGACGTTTTGAAACGTCGCGAAACATATGAGATGTTTCGAGGGCTGAAATTGGGATTTCAGGCTCGTGCCCACGTCAAGAGGTATAAGACCTCCGACGATTTTCTTAGCCTGCAAACTAAGGGAGAAAAGCTCAATTGTTGAGCTTGTGCTCAGATTGTCTGAGTACAACAATCATTTGAATCGAGTGAGAGTTGATCTTCCAGATGAGATAGTGATGTTTCTCTGAAGTCATTACCACCAAGCTGCTAGAGCTTCGTGATGAACTATAATATATCAGGGTCATATATGATGATCCTTGAAATATTCGCGATGTTTGACACCGTGAAAGTACAAATCAAGAAGGAGCATCAATTGTTGATGGTTAGTGAAACCACTAGTTTCAAGAAGGGAAAGGGCAAGAAGGGATACTTCATGAAACGGCAAATCAGCTGCTGCTCTAGTGGAGAAACCCAAGGTTGAACCCAGACCCGAGACTGAGTGCTTCTGTAATAAGGGGAACAACCACTGGAGCAGAATTACCCTAGATACTTGGTAGATGAGAAGGCTGTCGATAGAAGTATATTGGATATACATTATGTGAATGTGCACTTTACTAGTACTCCTAGTAGCATCAGGGTATTAGATACCGGTTCGGTTGCTAAGTGTTAGTAACTCGAAATAAAAGCTACGGAATAAACGGAGACTAGCTAAAGGTGAGCTGACGAGATGTGTTGGAAGTGTTTCCAAGGTTGATGTGATCAAGCATCGCATACTCCCTCTACCATCGAGATTGGTGTTAGACCTAAATAATTGTTATTTGGTGTTTGCGTTGAGCATAGATATGATTGGATTACGTCTATCGCAATATGGTTATTCATTAAAAGAGAATAATAGTTACTCTGTTTATTTGAATAATACCTTCAATGATCTTGCACCTAAAATGAATGGTTTATCTCGATCGTAGTGACACACATGTTCATGCCAAAAGATATAAGATAGTAATGATAGTACCACCTACTTGTGGCACTGCCATGTAAGTCATATTGGTATAAAACGCATGAAGAAGCTCCATGTTGATGGATCTTTGGACTCACTCATTTTTGAAAAGGATTGAGACATGTGAACCATGTCTATTGGTATATACGCATGAAGAAACTCCATGCAGATGGACCGTTTGGACTCACTTGATTTTGAATCACTTGAGACATGCAAATCATACCACATGGGCAAGATGACTGAAAGCCTCGTTTTCAGTAAAATGGAACTGGAAAGCAACTTGTTGGAAGTAATACATTTTGATGTGTGTAGTCCAATGAGTGCTGAGGCATGTAGTGGATATCATTATGTTCTTACTTCACAGATGATTTGAGTAGATGTTGAGTATAGTTACTTGATGAATCATGAGTCTGAATTATTGAAAGGTTCAAGTAATTTCAGGGTGAAGTTGAAAGATCATCGTGACAAGAGGATAAAATATCTATGATATGATCATAGAGATGAATATCTGAATTACGAGTTTGGCACAGAATTAAGACGTTGTGGAAACTGTTTCACAACTAATACAGCCTGGAACACCATAGTGTGATGGTGTGTCCGAACATCATAACTGCACCCTATTGGATATGATGCATACGATGATGTCTCTTATCGAATTACCACAATAGTTTATGGGTTAGGCATTAGAGACAACCACATTCACTTTAAATAGGGCACCACGTAATTCCGATGAGATGACACCGTATGAACTATGGTTTAGAGAAACCTAAGTTGTCATTTCTTAAAAGTTTGAGGCTGCGACGCTTATGTGAAAAAGTTTCAGGCTGATAAGCTCGAACCCAAAGCGGATAAATGCATCTTCATAGGACACCCAAACCAGTTGGGTATACCTCCTGTCTCAGATCCGAAAGCAATAAGGGATTGTTTCTAGAATCGGGTCCTTTCTCGAGGAAATGTTTCTCTCAAAATAATTGAGTGGGAGGATGGTGGAGACTTGATGAGGTGATTGAACCGTCTCTTCAACTAGTGTGTGGCAGGGCACAGGGAGTTGTTCCTGTGGCACCTACACCAATTGAAGTGGAAGCTTATGATAGTGATCATAAAACTTCAGATCAAGTCACTACCAAACCTCGTGGGATGACAAGGATGCGTACTATTTCAGAGTGGTACGCAGTCCTATCTTGGAAGTCATGTTGCTAGAAAAAAATGAACCTACGAGCTATGGAGAAGCGATGGTGGGCCCGGATTCTGATAAATGGCTCGAGGCCATATAATCCGAGAGAGGATCCATATATGAAAACAAAGTGTAGACTTTGGAAGAACTACTTGATGGTCGTGAGGCTGTTGAGTACAGATGGATTTTAAAAGGAAGACGGACAATGATGGTAAATGTCACCATTAAGAAAGCTCGGCTTGTCGTTAAAATGTTTTCCGACAAGTTCACGGAGTTGACTATGATGAGACTTTCTCACTCGTAGCGATGCTAAAAGTCTGTTGGAATTATGTTAGCAGTCACTGCATTATTTATGAAATCTTGCAGATAGGATGTCAAAACATTGTTTCCTCGACGATTTTCTTGAGGAAATGTTGTATGTGATACAACCAGAAGGTTTTGTCAATCCTGAAAGATGCTAATAAGTATGCAAAGCTCCAGCAATCCTTCTGAGGACTGGAGTAAGCATCTCGGAGTTGGAATGTATGCTGTGATGATGATCAAAGATTTTGAGTTTATACAAAGTTTATGAGAAACTTGTATTTCCAAAGAAGTGAGTGGGAGCATTATAGAATTTCTGATGAATATATGTTGTTGACATATTGTTGATCAGAAATGATATAGAATTTCTGGAAAGCATATAGGGTTATTTGGAAAGTGTTTTCAATGGAAAGCCTGGATTAAGCTACTTGAACATTGAGCATCAAGATCTATAAGGATAGATCAAAACGCTTAATGGTACTTTCAAATGAGCACATACCTTGACATGATCTTGAAGGTGTTCAAGATGGATCAGTCAAAGAAGGAGATCTTGCTTGAGTTGTAAGGTATGAAGTTAAGACTTAAAGCTCGACCACGGCAGGAGAGAAAGCACGAAGGTCGTCCCCTATGCTTAAGACGTAGGCTCTACAGTATGCTATGCTGTGTACCGCACCTGAAGTGTGCCTTGCCATGAGTTAGTCAAGGGGTACAAGAGTGATCCAAGAATGGATCACAGGACAGCGGTCAAAGTTATCCTTAGTAACTAGTGGACTAAGGAATTTTCTCGATTATGGAGGTGATAAAGAGTTCGACGTAAAGAGTTACGTCGATGCAAGCTTAACACCTATCTGGATAGCTCCGAGTAGAGATACCGGATACGTATAATGGAGCAACAATTTAGAATAGCTCCAAGTAGAACAGTTATTTGAAATGGCTCCAAATAGAGCGTGGTAGCTGCATCTAGGAGATGACATAGAGATTTGCAAAGTACATACGGATCTGAATGTTGCAGACCCGTTGACTAAAACCTCTCTCACAAGCAACATGATCAAACCCAGAACTCATTGAGTGCTAATCACATAGTGATGTGAACTATATTATTGACTCTAGTAAACTCTTTGGATGCTGGTTACATGGTGATGTGATCTGTGAGTGTTAATCACATGGCAATGTGAACTAGATTATTGACTCTAGTGCAAGTGGGAGACTGTTGGAAATATGCCCTAGAGGCAATAATAAATAAGTTATTATTATATTTCCTTGTTCATGATAATCGTTTATTATCCATGCTATAATTGTATTGATAGGAAACTCAGATACATGTGTGGATACATAGACAACACCATGTCCCTAGTAAGCCTCTAGTTGACTAGCTCGTTGATCAATAGATGGTTACGGTTTCCTGACCATGGACATTGGATGTCGTTGATAACGGGATCACATCATTAGGAGAATGATGTGATGGACAAGACCCAATCCTAAGCATAGCACTAGATCGTGTAGTTCGTATGCTAAAGCTTTTCTAATGTCAAGTATCATTTCCTTAGACCATGAGATTGTGCAACTCCCGGATACCGTAGGAGTACTTTGGGTGTGCCAAACATCACAACGTAACTGGGTGGCTATAAAGATACACTACAGGTATCTCCGAAAGTGTATGTTGAGTTGGCATGAATCGAGACTGGGATTTTTCACTCCGTGTGATGGAGAGGTATCTCTGGGCCCACTCGGTAGGACATCATCATAATGTGCACAATGTGATCAAGGAGTTGATCACGGGATGATGTGTTATGGAACGAGTAAAGAGACTTGCCGGTAACGAGATTGAACAAGGTATCGGGATACCGACGATCGAATCTCGGGCAAGTATCGTACCGCTAGACAAAGGGAATTGTATACGGGATTGATTAAGTCCTTGACATCGTGGTTCATCCGTTGAGATCATCGTGGAGCATGTGGGAGCCAACATGGGTATCCAGATCCCGCTGTTGGTTATTGACCGGAGAACGTCTCGGTCATGTCTGCATGTCTCCCGAACCCGTAGGGTCTACACACTTAAGGTTCGATGACGCTAGGGTTATAAAGGAAGTTTGTATGTGGTTACCGAATGTTGTTCGGAGTCCCGGATGAGATCCCGGACGTCACGAGGAGTTCCGGAGGTAAAGATTTATATATGGGAAGTCCTGTTTTGGTCACCGGAAAGGTTTCGGGTTTTATCGGTAACGTACCGGGACCACCGGGAGGGTCCCGGGGGTCCACCAAGTGGGGCCACCAGCCCCGGAGGGCTTCATGGGCCAAGTGTGGAAGGGGACCAGCCCCAAGTGGGCTGGTGCGCCCCCCACAAGGGCCCAAGGCGCAAGGGAGAGGAGAAGGGGGCAAACCCTAGGGCAGATGGGCCCTAAGGCCCATCCTGGTGCGCCTCCCTCTCCCCCTTCCCCTTGGCCGCCTCCCTTAGATGGGATCTAGGCTGGCCGCCACCCCTAGGGGTGGAAACCCTAAAGGGGGCGCAGCCCCTCCCCTTCCCCTATATATACTTGGCCTAGGGGCTGCCCAATACACGCGATTTGATCTCTCTCGTTGGTGCAGCCCTCCCTCTCTTTCTCCTCATATCCCGCGATGCTTGGTGAAGCCCTGCAGGATTGCCACGCTCCTCCACCGCCACCACGCCGTTGTGCTGCTGCTGGATGGAGTCTTCCTCAACCTCTCCCTCTCTCCTTGCTGGATCAAGGCATGGGAGACGTCACCGGGCTGTACGTGTGTTGAACGCGGAGGTGCCGTCCGTTCGGCACTAGGATCTCCGGTGATTTGGATCACGACGAGTACGACTCCTTCAACCCTGTTCTCTTGAACGCTTCCGCTTAGCGATCTACAAGGGTATGTTGATGCACTCTCCTTCCCCTCGTTGCTGGTCTCTCCATAGATAAATCTTGGTGATACGTAGGAAAATTTTGAATTTCTGCTACGTTCCCCAACAACATTACCGAGTGGGCCCAGAGATACCTCTCTATCATACGGAGTGCCAAATCCCAGTCTTGATCCGTGTCAACCCAACAGACACTTTCGGAGATACCCGTAGTATACCTTTATAGTCACCCAATTACGTTGTGACGTTTGGTACACCCAAAGCACTCCTACGGTATCCGGGAGTTACATGATCTCATGGTCTAATGAAAAGATACTTGACATTGGAAAAACTCTAGCAAACGAACTATACGATCTTGTGCTATGTTTAGGATTGGGTCTTGTCCATCACATCATTCTCCTAATGATGTGATCTCGTTATCAATGACATCCAATGTCCATAGTCAGGAAACCATGACAATCTGTTGATCAACGAGCTAGTCAACTAGAGGCTTACTAGGGACATGTTGGTGTCTATGTATTCACACATGTATTACGATTTCCGGATAACACAATTATAGCATGAATAAAAGACAATTATCATGAACAAAGAAATATAATAATAATCCTTTTATTATTGCCTCTAGGGCATATTTCCAACAGTAAATTGTCGAATAGGGACTTTTTCATTTGCTTATATATGTTTGCCTCTTGGCTCACAAAGCCAATAATTCAAGATTTCTTTCCCATGTTCCAAAGAGTAAAATGGAGATTTGCTTGATGTTCCAATTTTATCACCTATGATGGAACGTTCCAGTTAGTGAACTCAGTTATATCTTCTTTGCCTACGTCCTTCATGTGTACATTTTTGATTCCCAAATGAGCAATAGAGTAGTTGGATGAATATAAAATGCATTTTTATGGCTAGCAGGTCATAATTTGACCAAAAAGACCCCCCCTAGCTGCTTGCGAATTAATTTTAAGCCCAAAAGTGAAGGAGGCCTATGGGTGCTAGACTTGGAGAGAACATATCAGTGCCCTGATCTTGATAATATTAGAGAGATTCTACAACCATTCAAATATTCCCTAGGTTCATCTTATTGGTAGCTTTAGTATACTGCATGCCACCAATATCGAGGTCACACAAAGGCTTCTTTCTGGTCGAGAGGTTCCATATTTCTTTTCATGACTTTCAAGGGGATGATATTTCTATAACTTGTGATGGCAATTAAATTTTGTTCTGGCAAGACAAGGTGACTGCACCTGAGCTATATCTACATATGTCGCACATATACTCATTTGCTTTGGACACAACAGTTTTATAGACCATTTTCTTGATAATGAGTTAAGAGATGATGTTTATTTGCATTTGTTTCAGGCTGGCTTTTCTCCATTGTTGTCTCTTTGGCAAAAAATACAAGGCATGAATCCATATGCACAACTTGTTTCTTGGGAATACAGCTAGGGCACTACCTTTTCCACTTCTAGGATTTATAAAGTTTTTAAAGTCATCATATCACTCTAGTTGTCTTCAAATAGTTATGCAAATCTTGTGTTCATCATAAACATCAAGTTTTATTTTTGTTTGTGCTCATTGAGAAATTGAACACAAGGGTGTTTCTCCAAAGGAAAACATTTTACTTGCCCTCCTGTGAATGTGCCATGTGCAATAAACATTTGATTGAAAGTAGAGATCACATCTTGTTTGAATGCCCCTTTGCTCGATGTGCTGGAAGTATATGTGCATCAATATCAAGCTCTCTAAATATCTTTTGGGCAATCTGTTTAGACTTTAGACTGAAGAATATTTTGAATATCACTTTCTTTATGGATTAAATCATCTTGGTTATCCGAAGCATCTGGATTTGCCAAAATGACTTCATTTATAAAAGCACATGTTTATAGATGAGATTATGCTTCTTCTTCATAAGGTCATATGTTGGTCTTGTTGACGAGGTCACCAACTTCCAGTAATAGCTCACTCTTTCTTTTTCTTGCCTTGTTGTAACTTACTTTAAATATTTTTACGAACTTAATATAATTTTGTAGTAGGTAATTCATCTACTGTCTTTCGTAAAAAAAGGAGAACATTTTGATCATTGACTATCAGACATGTACTTTTAGAAATGGTAGCTTTAGTATATCTGCCTTGCAAGCTTTTGAGTCACAAGTAAGATAGCAGAAGTGGTTGATCTGCAACATGTGGGTGCACAAACTCTCTGATAGGGGTTGCACATGCTTCGATGCAGGGGGGGGGGGGGGAGGGGGGTGGCTAGAAACGGTGTTTTTAGTTACATAAAATCTTTGCTTCATGTTATGCCTTGCATATTTTTCATGAAGACCATTGTTTGGTGGGTCTTTGGCCGAACATGCTCTCAATGTCCATTGCAGATCAAGAGTACTCAACCATTGTGTTGAGCATCACATCTCATGTTCTAGTTCTACTATGATCATCTTTTTTTGTATCCAATGCTTTATGATTGATACAATTGTCATATCCAATGTTCACCATTACTCTCTCAAAAAGGAAAAAATCACCATGGTGAGATCCACCCAGTGCACTTCACTCTATATAGTCTATGTGCCCCTTGGAGTTGTTTGTGGCGAACCATGGAAAATTTGTCTTCATAAGTGAATAGGTGAAATCAACGTTTCATGCATTCGTGATGACAAATCTTCATTCGATAGAGCTCATTTGGCGAGAAGGTGCATGCGTAGAGCAAACAAACAAGATTTTTACCATAGATTATATTAAATATTGAAAGTAAGTGCAAATGGAACATGAGGAGGACATATGTTGCCACTTTTATAGAATATACCCTTAGAAAGCTTAGAATTATACCTAAATCCCCAAGAATATCATTCTGAACTAATTCCCTAATGCTCACTTCGTTACCATCACATCGCTGATGGAGAGAAAGAATGTAGAAAGTGTAACAATTGAGTTGCCTACACGTACCTTTAGAAGAAATATCTCATAGATGTCGCTACCGTAGCCATCCACCACATGCAAACAAATGGGATATGGAGAAGAAGTCAAATCGGTAAGGGACTTCCACATATCCGTGTTAATGGTCATACTACCGTCACCAGAGCTAGCGGGAACTGGCGACCCGGACCGCGTATGCCCCTGGGTGAAAACAATTTGCAGACAAGACGCAGTCGTCACCGTTAACAAGATGAAAGTTGGCGAGCAAACCTACACCACCTGAAGGCTAAAACTGAAACACATGCCCAACAACGATAAACCCATCGAGTCTACAATGTTGTTGAGATGCAAATGAAATTCGAGGCACGACTGTTTGATGCATCATTGTCGCCACCATCCAAACGATTCCACCATGACACCAAATCCCAACCTAATTCTAACTGCACGCGTAATATATAAAACCGAAGTTCTCTTGATGTCGGAGCAGCGGAGTGGAACAGGAACCACCAACGGGAGTATCCCCCTTATCATCTAGCAGGAGGAGATGTTTTTTTGACAGAAAAAAGGAGAAGTTGGGAAAGGCAACTTCGAAATTTGAAGCTACTTTGAAGATGTAAATTGAAATTAGAATTTAAGAAGAAAAAAAAGGTTACAAACCAGACGTTTCTAACCGTTTCCATCCAACCGGAGAGCCAGCCGCAGGTGTGGACGTGTGGCCCGTGCAGCCTCGACGGCCACACCTTCCGCGCGGCGACGGTGTAGCGATAAAACCGGTGCCTTTTTTCCGAACAAACCGACGCGGCCACGTCCCCACCAAGAGCAGCGAGAGCATGGCGGCCACGAGCTCCCCGGCGCTCTTCTCCGTCCTCCCCCTTCCCACAGCCACCCCGGCCACCGCCCGGGCAGGCAGCAGCCATTACAGGCCGACGCGCTCAGCCGCGGCCGTGTCCCCCATCAGATGCTCCGCCACCTCGCCGGACGTGTCGCCCGGCGCTCCGGCGCCGGCTCCGCCCAAGCCCCAAATCGAACTCGAGTTCCTCGGGGTAAGGACTCAACCTCGATGGTCTCCGCTGGCTCCGGACTCCGGGCGGCGAGGTTTAATTGATTTTCTGTGATGTGCGTGCAGCCGAAGCCGGGCGCCGACGGGTCGTACCCGGTGGACAGGGCGGCGGCGGTCAGCGGCGACAAGCTCCTCCGGGACGTCATGGTTGAGAACAAGATCGAGCTCTACGCCGCATACGTGAGCCACCCTCCCTCACTAACCTCCTCACCTACTCTGGCTTAATTCCCCTTCTGATTTCTCCTCTGCCGCTGTGGAGTGTGGACTAATGGTTCCTGGTGCGTGCGCTGCAGGGGAAGCTGATGAACTGCGGCGGCGGCGGCAGCTGCGGCACCTGCATCGTCGAGGTACACCACTCCCTCTCCTTCCCGACTAGTAACTCACTGCATCATGTGCAACACCGCAACTGAAAATGGCACCGCACGCTATCTCGCTGTGCACAATGGCTGCTCTGAACTGTAACTGTGACTGATTCCTCCAGAGTGTGAACCTTTGTACGCAGATTATCGACGGGAAGGAGCTCCTGAGCCCAAGGACCGACGCCGAGAATCGTTACCTGAAGAAGGTTTCATTCTGATTCTCCTCCGATTCTGAAAGTTTCTGCTGCTGTCTCCACTGTGGTTCACATACAGAGGAGCTGCGACTTAACTGTGCACTCTGCACCTCGTTGCCTTTGCCAGAAACCGGAGTCATGGAGGCTTACCTGCCAGACGATCGTCGGGAACAAGGAGAACTCCGGCAAGGCATGATTTCATTAGCCTCATGCACTGTCTCCGGCTTTGTTGTCACGAGCGCCATTTCTTTCTGAAAAAAACAAGCTGTGTTTCTTCTTGCAGGTTGTCGTCCAACGGCTGCCTCAGTGGAAGAAATGACTGAGCAATCTTGCCTGCACATTCGATGTACTGAGAGCAAGTGATGTGATCCAGTGCCATGTACCTCCTGCTACGAAGATGTCTATCCTGCCAACAAGTTACTGACAATTTGAATGTGCGCTTCTTTACTCGGAAGATGAACAGAACAAGAACGCATCCGCAAAAAAGAAACGCATCTGCTACTGCTGCTGGCATCAGTTACAAACCTGTCCTGGGCATATCCCTAGTACCCTGTATCCGTATGATAGGGCCTAGTAGCACAAATTGTGTGTACCTAAAACCATATCTTGGTTTTCTTCCTGGAATCAATGGCAAATTGCAAATTGTGTTGAACCAGTAACAGTTTCCACGTTAGTAGTCTGCGTTTTGCAACGGATGGTCTTTGAACAAAACCAATGTTAATGATCGTTACAACAGAATCCGTCGTAGTCTAGGTGGTTAGGATACTCGGCTCTCACCCGAGAGACCCGGGTTCAAGTCCCGGCGACGGAACTTTTTGTAAACCTACTGTTTTTTTTTCTTTTGCAAGTTTTGTTTTAGTTATGCAGTTTATTCAGGTAATGCTCTGTTCATTTAAAATGCAGAGCTAATGCATTTTATTTTCTGATCTATACAACAATTAGAATGCCCTGACATCTAGTGTAAGATCATCCCCCAAAAGCAGCATCTATGCCACGGCATCAAGCCTAAATCATATACTATACAGCAACAACCAGTAGAAACTTCAGAACCTTGCACCACTATCTTCATTCGCCTGAGCACGAATATCTTCGATTGTCCTTAGTATGCCATCGGAAGGACGAGTAGTAGCACCATGAACATTCACAGCCACCTCCTGAAGAGCAATTCTTCCAGTCATCAATGCATCCATGTCATCTCTAGAATGGAGCCCTGCCCAGTATTTGACAAATGCACAAGCATAGAAGATCAGTTCAATCGGCAACCGAATGAGTTTCCTTCAAGGCATGACCTGTTTGCAAAGCTTCCAAATCGCCCAATATGTTGCAACGAGACCGGTGATTTGAAAACTTCTACGTGCCGGGATGAATTGGGAGATCCACCAGAAATATTGCGAGAAGCATTCGGGTCTTGTCCTGGCTCCAATGGCCAGACCCACTATGGTCCACACAATCGAAACCATCAGGTCCAGGCGCTTTCTCTGCAGCAATGTCTTTATTGGCAGCATGGAGTTCTTGTATGTCAAAAGGCTAATCGAGGTGGCTCAAATTAGTAGCATGAGTTCAGAGCCATGCTAGGGGTTGTGAGGTTCATTATTCAGAGCCATGCTAGCCATCTTTTTTATGAAAGCACACATGGCATTTTGCAGGCCTGCATCCAACCACTTCTTAAACTGAGTTGCCATCTCCTTCTTGCAATATCTTCCACTGACCTGCCCACGTCATTGCAAATAGCATGCAAACCAGGGAACTGATCTTTCAAGGGTGTAGTACCACACCAGGAGTCAGACAAATCAATAATCACCCCATTACCCACAGTCACCAGCCGCCCCTGAAGATGGATGGGCCTCAAATGAAAAAGATCGTACCAGCAAGCAGAATCATGCACCTTGTGTTAAATCTCGAAGATACAAACCATTAGATATTTAGCCCTAATAAAATGCTGCCAAGGGCCGTCCTCAGCTTCCAGCCTCCACTACCGCTTGCACATTAAGCTGATATTCAATTTGGGAAGATTTTTTGACACCCCAGCCCCTTTCTCCTTAGGTCTACAGATCAGGGGCCACTTCACCAAATAATATCTCCTTCTGTAGCACCTCCTTGCCACACAAAGCACCTTCTGATCTTGCCAAATTTTCTGACGGTCGTTTTGCAGATAATATATACGGACATGTGATAAAATTGGAGAATTGGTCAAACAAACTTCTAATCAGATACCTTCAATCTACTAGAACTAACACACCCCCAAGTAATTTAGAGGCAAGTAGCCCATTTGACAACTAAACAAAGTGGCATATTGGTCCAACTTATCAGCATCCTCCAACACCATCAACACCTCAATTTTCTGAAAATTATTTTTTGAGACATTTCCATTTCTCCCCCTAATTTCTGCCCAGCCTCATCTTTACCCCTAAAAAAAACTGTGCTCAACTTTGCCCTCTCCCGTCTGGTGCCCTTACGGAAATACCCCTTCGTGCCGTTTCCGTCCGGTCAAAAGGGTTTGACCGTCAGATGGACGTTTTATGGACAACTATGTCAACAAAACGTCCATCCGATGGTGAAAGATGCGCTATTTTTTCCTTGGGTTGTTCCATGGCTTCTTGGGGAGAATTTTTGACTTGCCCCTGTTTGGGGTCAGTCGGTTTTTCTATTGGGGTTGAAGCCCGTTACACATTTTGTATTTTTATGAATGTTTTTGGCTTTTGTTTATTCCATTTCTTGTTTAGGTTTTTCGGTATTTTTGGGATGTTTTACTGAGTGTAAATCATATACAAGCACTATATAATCTGTGTGCAAATTATACGATAGTGTGAAAGTTGCACTATTATATGCTTATTCTTTGCATATTACAAAAGGTGCAATTTCAGTGCAAAGTCTTGTGCAAGTTTTATTAGTATATTTTTTCATTTTCATTCTTCTTGAAGGGTAATAACAATGCCACTAGTTCATTCTTTCTTAGAAAAATCATTGTTTTGATTTTGTTCTAGTTTTTATTTCCTTTTTACGTGTACGTAATACTGATGCCACTCATTCATTCATTTAAGAAAAAAAATATTTTTTGTGAAATTCTACTATTATATGCTTATTCTGGCATATTTTAAAATTCGCAATTTCTATGTGAATTGTGTGCAAATTACGTCACTATTTTTTTTCATTCTCTTTCTTCTTATAGAGTAATACCAAGGCTACATATTCGTTCTTGCTTAGGAAACTTTATTATATTGTTTTTTTTACATTTCATTTACTTTCCTTTCTTTTCTTAGGGCAATACCAATGCCACTAATTCATTCCTTCTTAGCAATTTTTTTAGAAAAGAAATCACTGCTTATTCTTTCATATTATAAAAGGTGCAATTTCTATGTAAATTGTGTGGTTACTTGTTTTAATATCTTTTATATTCCTTCTTCTTAAAGCATAATATCAATGTCACTACTTCGGTATTTTCAGCAAACTTTATTATTTTTATTTTGTTCGAATTCTATTTAATTTTATTTCTTCTTTCAGGGTAATAACAAAGGCACTAATTCATTCCTTCTTAATAAATTTATTTTTTATGAAACTTGCACTGATATATGTATATTTCTGCATATTACAAAAGCACATTTATTTTCAAATTGTGTGCAAATTTTGTCATCACTTGTTTTATTTTTTGTTTTTTGTTTTTTCTCAAATGGTAATACCAATTACACCAATTCATTCTTCCTTACAAAATTTAATTATTTTATTTTGGTTTATTTTTATTTCATTTTTTCTTCTTTAAGGGTAATACCGATGCCACTAATTCATTCTTCTGTGAATACTTCTTTTTGCAAAAAAAGATCACATTCTTGCATGGTAAAAAAATGCAATTCTTGTGTAAATTGTGTAAAGATTTTGCTGTTATTTATTTCAATGTTATTTATTCTCAAATTCATGTTTCCTTAAAAAACATGTCACTAATCCAGGTTCCTTAAAAAACATTATTTTTTGATTTTGATTTTTATATTTCATTATCTTCCTTATTTAAGGGTAATACAAATGCCACTAATTCATTCCTTCTTAGAAAACTTATTTTTTAGATTTCACTATTATATGCTTATTCTTGCATATTGTAAAAAAAATATGTAAATTGTGTGCAAATTTTATCATTATTTGTTTTTTTTTCATTTCCTTTCTTCTTATAGGATAATACCAATGCCATGAATTCATTTTTCCATAAAAAAACTTATTTTGGGATTTATTTCTTTATTTTGTTCATTTATTCTTTAAAGTGGCACCACCACAATTATTAGATTAGGATAACTATGCAAACAATGCAGCGCATATCCATCTAATGTCAAAAGCCAACATAAACTATATATGCAAAAACACATACGGTATGTATAAACCTCCGACAATTGTGAATAATATAAAACATCATGTCGTATTTCATCCATGGAAGCTCAGCCATGAATTGACATGCACATGGGACCGATCCATGCATGACATACCTGTCAACTGCGTTCTGCGTACATGAGGGCATCTCCAGCCGTTGACCCCCCAGGAGAGGCAAAAAATCGCCCCCGGGGTCGCGCCGGCGCAAAACCGCGCACTGGGGGCGTGCTGCCCCCCAGTCGCAGCACCCACGTGTTTTTAAAAAAATTCAAATACGGCGCAAACACGACTGAAATTTAACGCAAACATCGGCGAGTTCGTTCAAACTTAAACATATTTTACAAAAAAAAAACTTCCGCGGGCTACCCCCGCCGTCTCCCTCGCCGCCCGCCTCGCCGCCCGCCAACGCGGTTTTTACATGCCGAGGAGGCTGTAGAACCGCGTGTAGTCACCGTCGTCGTCGTCGTCGTCGCCGCCCCCGCCCGCGCCTCCGCCGTCCCTGCTGCATCCCTCCCTCGGTTGGACGGTCCGGGGGCGTCATCGTCGTCGTCGTCGTCGCTGTCGAGGACCACGACGCCGTGCTCATCCTCGCGCCCACGCTTGCGGGCGGTGATCTCCTCCAGGGCCCGGCGCTGCCGGACCATCTCGTCGCGGAGGTAGTCGTCCCGCGCCCACCGCAGGGCGTCCTCGTCGGAGATGCCGCGCCGGGCTATCTCCTCGTACTCCGCGGGGAGGTCGGGCTCCGGCTTGGGCTCGACGAGGAAGAAGCGGCCGGTGGGTGGGGAGGCGTTGGCGCCGATGCGGACGCCGGAGCTGCGGGTGCGCGCACTGACCGGCGTGCCCTGGGGCTCCGGCTTGACGGGGCAGAGGCAGGGCGAGCCACCGGACGAGGAGGAGGACCCCCCGGTCTCCATGCGCCTCGGGGTCCAGGAGCTTCCCCGACGGCGTGAGAAGGACGGGGTGGCGGGGTACTCGAGGCGCGGCGTGTTGCCGCCCTCGATGTACTCGAGGACGGCCTCCAACATGCGCCCGGGCACGCCCCACCACCGGCGCCGGCCATTGGAGTTGAGCCTGCCGGAGGGCACGACGCCGTTGGTGGCCTCGAGCCGCTCGGCGTGACGGCGGTGGAAGTAGGGCTCCCAGAGCGGGCTGTCGGGGACGTACCGTGGCCCCTCCCTTGCCGCCCGCGGCAGGGACGCGTGGATGCGTGCGATCTCCGCACGCCGCGCCGCCCCGGTGGGTGGTGGTGGCACCGACACACCGCCGACGCTGATCCTCCAAGCCCCGGGCACCCGCATGTCCGGCGGGACCGGGTACTCGGCCTCGAAAAGGAGGCGGGCCTCGTGCTCGTGAAGATGGCGGCGGTCGAAGCCGTTCGCCGCCGCACCGTCGCCTGGGAAGCGCTCGGCCATGGGAGCTGGAGACGGCGAGAGAGAGGAGAGGGAGGAACGACGACGGCGAGAGAGGAGAGGGAGGAATGACGACGGCGAGAGAGTACGAGTCGCCGAGTGCGCTGGGGCGCGTCTTATATAGCCCGAGGCGCCGCCCCATGTGCGAGCCGCCGTGAGCACGCGTGGCGGGTGAGGGAGGTCGAGGGACGCGCGTCATCCGACCTTCACTGTGCCGCCCGTGAGCATCAATGTCGCAGGCTGACCGGTGCGGCAGCGCGGCAGCTTTGGCATTGATTCGCCGCGGGAAACGAGGCGATGAGGACGACGAAGGGGCGAGAAGAGGGTAGAGTCGCTGACGCGGCGGGCCCGCGGCTGTTTCGCGTCAAAACAGTTCGCCCCGGCGCCCCCGGACGCCCCCCCCAGCGCGCCGGGTTCGGCCTGAGTCCGCCGGCGCTATTTTCGGCCCAAGCCGGCGAAAATCGGGCTTCTGGGCGCACGACTGGGCCGTTTTTTCGGCGCCGGCGCGAAAAAAAAGTCTGGGGAGGCCTTTCTGGGAGCGCGGCTGAAGATGCCCTAAGATGTAATGTAACAAGGTCAGTCCTTTCATCCTCCAAGTCAATCAATGGTGCATCAAGAAAGATCAACCAGCATGTATATATTCAACTATGCAAATCATCTAGGTGTTCTGCTGGGAGTGGGAGGTGGTACGCTGGCATGCAGGCGGCCTTGGGCATTGGCCCATGCTGCGTGCCACTTGTCACAACCTGGGAGTTTTCCCTTTTTTCATAGATCCGTTAATTCAAAATGTTTTATCTCTTAAACCGTGCGTCCAAATCTCGAACCGTTTTCACTATTGGATTCCTCGCGTCGAGATCTTTAAAACTAGATCCCATGTTGATAGGTTTTGACGAATTTTTTTTTTCACGAAAAAAACCGGAAGAAAAAACCGGGCAAAAAAACCGAACCGGGAGCACGATTTTTTTCCCTTTCCGAAAGAGGCACGCCCGTGCCTCTCGCGAAATCACAACCGTGTCTCTCGTGAAAGCAAAACCGTGACTCTCGTGGAAGAAAAAAAAACAGAAAACACGTTTTTTCGTTTCCGAGAGGCACGGCCGTGACTCTCGCGAAGGCACTACGGTGCCTCTCGCAAAAGCAAAACCGTGACTCTCGCGAAAGAAAAAAAAACAGAAAACGCGTATTTTTTCCCCTTTCCTAGAGGCACGGCCGTGACTCTCGCGAAAGCACAATCGTGCCTCTCACGGAAGCAAAACCGTGACTCTCGCGAAAGAAAAAAAAATAGAAAACGCGTTTTGTTTCTGCCTTTCCTAGAGGCATGGTCGTGACTTTCGCGAAAGCACAACCGTGCCTCTCGCGGAAGCAAAACCGTGACTCTCACGAAAAGAAAATAAAAGAAAACACGTTTTTTTCGCGCAAAAATATATATTTTTTTCAAAAATACTTTTGATCGAAAAGTTAAGAAAGACCGAGAGAAAACCAAAATGTCGAAAACCCCGAAAAAAACCGTTTAAAAAGCCGAAAACGCGTGCGAAAAAATAAAAAAAAACAAAATCTGAAGGAACTGTCCAAAACACGACACGTGGCGAATGACTGAGAGCGCGCCAAGTAACACTGATCATTGCAAGACTCCCGAAGAAGCGCTCGTTAACTAGTTGCTCCCACAAATCTTCATATGCACAAGAAGAGCGTGACTATATGCCGCCCTCAGCGACTACTGTGGGAGGCTCGCCTGCAAAGAACTGGCACTAGGTCGGCACAGAAACCACATGGAATCATCATGCTGTCACGAGTATTTTTTAATTATTTTTTCTTCACATTTTTCTTTTTCTTTTTTGCTTAAATTTTGAAATGTTCAATGTAATATATTACAAAATACACGTTATATAAAAATGTGAAAAATGTTAATCATGCATTTGAAAAATGTTAAAATGTAATTTACATTTAATAAATGTTCATGAGTTTCTTAAATGTGTTCATGAAATTTTAAAAAAGTGTTTATACAATGTAAGAAAGTGTTTGCAGAGTTAAAAGAGGCCTTTTAT
Organism: Triticum monococcum; assembly: GCA_034509565.1. Taxonomy (NCBI): domain Eukaryota; kingdom Viridiplantae; phylum Streptophyta; class Magnoliopsida; order Poales; family Poaceae; genus Triticum; species Triticum monococcum. Next base: position 603,895,560 of record CM067841.1, on the reverse strand, counting down.
CATTCCATAAATGTAGAGAGAATTCCTTATTTGACACTGTGTTAAATTTTGTTTCCCTATTTGACACAGAAAAATATTTTCTTCCCTATATAACACTGAGTCTAAATTTTATGCCCCTTATAAAACTCTCGTCTATTTTAAGCCTTAAAGGTGTTAATTGACATATGAAAAGACCTTTTTACCCCTATATGGTATGTGATAAAAAAAATTCACAGATACTAGTACGTGCTAATAATCTCCGGCCGACTTGGTTTGTTGTATGCGGCTAACTTTAGCGGACTAGCTGCATGTTTGCTGTCCAGCTGGTTCGGTTCATAGCTGCGTGGGCGCGTTTTGTGTAGCGGGGAGTGTGAGCGGCCGCCGTCCTTCTTCGTGACCCCGACTCATGTGTACTTCGTTGGTTAATCAGCTAGAGATTACTTAATGCGTGTGCCTGGCATAGCATCGGCCAGTATCAGTAAGCACGGACTAAATACTACTATATAGTGTACGTATTTACGAAGAGGAGAGCGGTTACATCGTACACAAGAGCTAACTTCCGCACTCAATTGATTTTCAAATGGCGCCGTCAAAGTCACCAGGGGTGGATGGGTTTACTGCTGGGTTTTTTCAACGCCATTGGAATTTGTTGAAAGATGACGTTGTACCAGCAGTTTTGGACTTTCTTAATGGAGGTGAGCTCCCGAAGGGTATGAATGATACTTCTATAACTTTGATCCCAAAGGTACGGTTCCCTCGGAAAAACTCTCAATATCGTCCAATATCTCTATGCCCGGTTTTGTATAAAATCGTAGCAAAGGCTATTGCCAATCGGGTCAGAGTTTGTTTGGATGAGATTACTGGGGAAAGAACAAAGTGCTTTTGTCCCCGGCCGCTTGATCACTGATAATGTTTTAATTGCGCATGAGAGTGTGCATGCCATGAAGCGAAGGAAGAAAGGGGGCAATGCAGTTTGTGCGGTGAAGTTGGACATGATGAAGGCCTATGATCGTGTTGAGTGGCACTATCTTGAGGCAATCATGCTGCAGCTGGGTTTTGGTGTAGAGTTCGTGCGACTGATTTTGAAATGTGTGACTTCGGTCCGATTTTCAGTACGTGTCAATCGCGAGCTGCTGCCTTTCTTCACTCCATCATGTGGATTACTGCAAGGTGATCCAATGTCACCATATTTGTTTCTACTTTGTGCTGAAGGTTTCACCTCCTTGCTGAAACATTTTGGTGGAACACAAGTTGATAAAGGGATAAGGGTGAGCTATCAGTCTCCATGGATTAATCATTTATTATTTGCAGACGATAGTCTCATTTTTATGCAAGCTCAAATGCAGAGTGCTCAACGTTTGAATGAAATCTTGTGGATCTATGGCAAGTGTTCGGGACAGGCAGTGAATAAAGATAAAATTTCAATCTATTTTAGTCCAAACACTTTGGCTCCGATCCGGCAAGTTTTAAAGCAAATTCTTGGAATAAATGTGGAGGCATTCAGTGAGCGGTACTTGGGGCTGCCTATAGCTGTTGGGAGGATAACCAGTGGGACCTTTGATCATATTGGAGAAAGAATGAGGAGTAAACTCCAAGGGGGGTCCGAGAGAATGATCTCTTGTGCAGGAAGGGAGGTACGAATAAAATCTATAGCTCAAGCAATACCTACTTTCAGCATGAGTTGTTTCAAACTGACTAAGAAAGTTTGCTCGAGTTTGACCGCTTCTATGTCAAAGTATTGGTGGAGTAGCTCTCTCGATCGGCGTTCAATGCATTGGATGAGTTGGGAGGCTCTCGCACAACCAAAAATCTGAGGAGGGATGGGATTCCGAGACTTGGAATTGTTCAATATAGCACTCCTTGGTAAACATGGCTGGAGACTGATGACTGAACCAAACTCTCTGTGTTCTAGAGTGTTAAAAGGACGATACTTCCCTTCTTGTGATTTTATGCAAGCAAGTGCGCGCAAGAATTCTTCGACGACTTGGCGAGCGATCATTGCTGGGAGGAAAGCTTTGAAGGCTGGGCTGATCAAGCACGTTGGCAGCGGTACAATGGTGTCTATTTGGGAAGATAAATGGATCCCAGAAACACTTACAATGACCCCTGTAGCCCGCTTGGGAGATGCGCAAATCAGCTGGGTTGCTGATTTGATTGATGATGAGAACTGGACGTGGAAAACTGATGTTGTTAGGCAATCTTTTATACCTCTGGATGCTGATGCAATTCTTAATATACCTTTGAGAACGGGAGGTGGAGAAGATCTTATAGCTTGGGCACCTGAGAGGTCGGGGATATACACTATAAAGTCAGCTTATCGCTCTCTTATGATTCAGAATGAGCAAAAAGCTCTAGAAGAAGGGACGATGACGGATACTTCAGAGACTGATAAACAGTTGTGGTCTCGGCTATGGAAACTCAAGGTATTGCCAAAGTTTGTTTCTTCTGGTGGTGTGTTTTACGTGGGATTTTGCCCGTAGAAAGCACTTTGAAATATCAACATATATCCACCGAGAGTAAGTGCAAAATCTGTTTGCACTCGGACGAGGATATGATGCATGCTTTATTGAATTGTTCCCATGCGAGAAGGTTCTGGAACGAAGCAACTGAATGGCTTGATATAAAGCGACCAGACTTGCATCCTCTCACCTGGGCAAAGGACATTCTTTGTGTCTCCTCATTTTCAGAGTCGGACATAGTCAAGATGATCTCTGTTATGTGGTCTATCTGGACTTCACGCAACAATATTACACATGACAAAGATGGTTTTGATCCCGCTCAGGCTATGAAGTGAATACGGGAAGCTCTTGCTGTGTTGGAATTACCTCAAGCGCATGCATGTATCTTGCCCGGTCATGGGTGGAGACCGCCTGATGCAGGATGGATAAAAATCAATACTGATGGTAGTATTGCTATGGAATCCCGTCGAGGAGGAGCTGGAGGGGTGGCTCGATCATCGTCTGAGCTTAAGGCTGCATGGTGTAAGCCCTACACGGGGATCACGGACCCCCTCCTAGCTGAAGCGTTGGCTCTTCGAGATGGAGCAGTTTTTGCAAGGCTTCGAGGATATGATCAAGTCATCTTGGAGACCGACAGTCTAGAGATGGTGAATCTCTGGCACTCACGCCATGATCGTTCGGTGGTGGCGCCTATTCTTACTGAGATTGAGGAGCATGCCTCTTTTTAAGTCTTTTGTTATTCAACATGTTTCGAGATCAGCCAACTTTCCGGCTCACCTTTGTGCGAAGCAAGCTAGCACTTTGGATGTAACAGATTGTTGGTTAGACTCCACTCCTAGTTTTCTTGTAACTAGCCTCCTGGCTGATTCGGCCGGGTGGTTTCTGTTGAATAAAGCTCCCAATTTCCCCACAAAAAAATTGATTTTCTTTGGAAGTTGGCTCACGCAGTTAGGAACCGAACCAGGTGGACAACACACATGCAGCTAGTTCGCTATACTTAGCCACATACAACAAACCAAGCCGGCCGGACATTATTAGCACGTACTAGCATCTATGATTTTTTTTATCACATACCACATTAGAGGTAAAAAGGTCTTTTCATGTGTGAATTAACACCTTTAAGGCTTAAAATGGATGAAAATGTTATAAAGGGTATAAAATTTAGACTTGATGTTATATAAGGAGAAAATATTTTTTGGTGTCAAATAGGGAAACAAAATTTAACAGTGTTAAATAAGGAATTCTCTCATAAATGTACCAACGTGTATTTCAAAAATGTTTATCATGTATTCGAGAAAATGTTCAAAACACGTTTTTGTAACAATGTTAATCATGTATTTTTTTGCGTCAAAAGTTCATAACTTTATTAAAAAAATGAGCTCATGGAATCATCGGCCAAGAAGCTGGCGAGCAGGAAAGATGGTCTAGAGTCAGACCAACTTTCAATGACCATCAACGAGCAAGCTTGCTTCGCGCACATGTTTACATGTTGAATATCAAAAGAAGAAAAAGAGGAACCTAGCTCTCCAATTTCCATCAGTAACGGTGCCACAACAGATCAGATATTGGGATGAAATTTCTAGAGGTTTAACCATCTCCAGGCAGCCCATCTCCACCATCACATGTGAGAAGCCGCGCAATATTGAAAAACACACATCATACCAAAGCGCCAAGGTCTCATAACTCTTCGCATAAAAAATTGAAAAATATTAATCATGTATTTTAAAAATGTTAAACATGAATAAAAATGTTTTAGATATACACGAAAAATGTACAACGTGTATGAATAAAAGTAGACATCAAAAATATATTTGGAAAAATGTTAATCATGTATTTGAAAAAAATTAAACGTGTATACAAAAATTGTTCCTAATGTGTAAGAAAAAATTTCCATGCCTATGAAAAATGTAGACATGTGTTGAAAAAGAGAAAAACTAAAAATAAAAAAAAACGAGAAAGAAACAAAGAAAACAAGATGAAAGAGAAAAAAAAGCAACTGAATAAAACAAAGAAAAACCAAAAGAAACCGTGCAAAACAGTGGAAACCAAAAAGACTGCGATAAATAACTCTCGCATGCACAGGACGCTGGAACTGGAGGTGGGTCATGTTCCAGCTAAAAAAAAGCGACTGGTCCAAATAAAAATGTCAGGCAACGACGTACATTATGTCCCAACAAAGTTTCATAGCTACATGTCACTGCGTTTCTGCAGTAACGCGTAGGAAATCATCTATTTAGCCCTAAAAAGGAGAAATCATAGTGAATTTAGAGTTTTAACAAAGAGAAAATCGAGTCAATGAACCAGACAGTACGGTTGAGGACGTGCTCATTGACAGAACTGGGAAGGCGACAAGGTGGTGGGCAAACCGGTACATTGCAGTTGGCATATATACAGTACTTCTATGTTAGTGTGCACGGCAAGACAACCTAACGAACCAACACCATTTCGTGTGCCAAGACAGATGCACATACGTATGCACCGCTGCATGATGAGACCAAGAGAAAATGTGGCTCGTTACCATTCCTCTACGAGCTACGTGCATCGCCAGCGCCTGCAACATGCATTGCATGCACTCGTCTCCGGCCGATGAGCTCATCCCCAACACCGGCGAAAGACTTGTCCCCGCGCTCCATCGGCGAACGCTATATAAAAACGTCTACACATGCATGTTTGAGCACAAGTCGGTGTGTGTAGATCGTTGGGTTCATATGGCTTTGTCCCCCGGCGCATGGCCGGCGATCACTGCAATCTTGCTGGTGCACGGCCTGTTCACCGCCTTCCCGGCGGTGTCGGTCGACATGGGCGACATGCTGATGATGGACAGGTTCCGCGAGTGGCAAGTCACGCACAACCGGACGTACCTGAGCACGGAGGAGAGGGTGCATCGCTTTCAGGTGTACCGCGACAACGTGGAGTACATCGATGCCACCAACCGGCGTGGTGACCTCACCTACGAGCTCGGCGAGAACGAGTTCGCCGACCTCACCCAGGACGAGTTCCTGGCTAGGTACGCGTCGTCCTACGAAGCTGCCAGCGATGATACGGGCATTACTTTGCCTGTGGGCGGCGGGGACGCCGAGCTGTGGTCATCCGGCGTCAACGATGGTAGCTCCTTGGAGGCTCCGCCTCCCAGCTGGGACTGGAGATCCAAGGGCGCCGTCACACCGGTCAAATCCCAAGGCGCAGGATGCGGTACGTAAAGATAGATCCCTCATCTGATCCATTTCAACTTTACGTCTTTACCTTGCTATAACTATGCACGATGGTTAACCATTGACTATTTTGTCCCTCGATGAATGGATGCAGCTAGCTGCTGGGCGTTCGTGACGGTTGCTACGATCGAGACTCTGAACTGGATCAGGACGGGGAAGCTGGTGCCTCTCTCGGAGCAGCAGCTGGTGGACTGTGACCAGTACGACGGCGGGTGCAACCGCGGGTCCTTCCACAGGGCCTACAATTGGATTGTGGAGAATGGCGGCCTCACCACGGCAGCGGAGTACCCCTACACGGCGGCGAGGGGCGCCTGCAACCGCGCCAAGTCCGCCCATCACGTCGTCAAGATCCTCGGAGGCGGCGTGATCCCGCCTAGGAACGAGCCCGAAATGCAGGTCGCCGTCGCCGGGCAGCCCATCGGCGTGGCCATCGAGGTCGGCAGCGGCATGCAGTTCTACAAGGGCGGCGTCTACTCGGGCCCCTGCGGGACAAATCTTGCTCACGCCGTCACCATCGTCGGCTACGGCGTCGACGCCCCTACTGGGGCCAAGTACTGGCTCGTCAAGAACTCATGGGGGCAGACATGGGGTGAGAGCGGCTACATCCGCATGCGTCGCGACGTCGGCGGCCCGGGGCTCTGCGGCATCGCGCTCGATGTTGTCTACCCAAAAATGGCGAAAGCGTGAATGTGAATGTACCTATGTCATGCATCTGCATGCGTACCTTCCCAATTAAGTAAGCTCGCCTACTGGGATTGCTTCAGGACCACCCGTTATTGCTTGCTGAACTTGCATTCCTTCAACAACCCTTCAATACCTCATGCGGCAATAACACTATCCATCTAATGAAGACACTTTGACATTCATTACTCTTCAGTAATACTCCCTCCGATTCCTATATATCTAAGGGACTACATACAGAGCAAAATAAGTAAATATACACTCTAAAATATGTTTATATACATTCGTATATAATTTGTATTGGAATTTTTAAAAATACTTATATTTAGAAAGGGAGGGGGTAATTTGAGGTATGATAGGATCAACTTTGATGGTTATAGCCTTAGAATTATTTTTTTAGCAACACTTGCAAGAGGCAAACAAGCCACCACGTTACTCCACCTTCACATATGCTAAAAATATATCCTTCGCTGATCTTGTTGATAATAATTGAGATTAAAAGATAATAATGGTACACACAATATAGTAGCGTACAAACAAGTCCACTAATGACACGTGCAATATGAGTCTCACATAGAGATACATCTAAAAACTAGACAACGTACACACTAGAAAGAGAAAAGACATACCTCCAGGTCATTCCATTTTTTGAGATGGGCAGCCAGGTCTTTCCAATGATACGTGCAATATGAGTCCAACATGGACACATACCGAAAGTAGATCACGTACACATTAGAGGAAGAAAAAAAACTTATGAGCAGATCTTTCAGTGAAAAAAGCACGTGTAAATCGGTGAACCTACAAGGAAATACTATAAAAGAAAGTGTAGCCTCAGTTCTCCCTCAAAAAAAGAAACTCTAACGATGAGCATATTATGCCGCCGAGACATGGAAACGGCCGCCGTGCTTCTAAGATGCTTCAAGGATGGCTTGGTGGCCTAAAATGGAGTTGGATGGGTACGTTTTACGGTGGGGGTGCTTGCCAGCGTGCTCCTTTGTTGAGGCATGAGGCATGGTGGAGTTCTAGGATGTCAGGAAGAAGCGTCGGGCTAGTGCAACAGCGGTGCATGACTCGGCCAATCATGGAGGTCGCCAAGATCATGGCCGCACGTTTAAAGCACCATGCTGAGACCGACTAGGACGTCAACCACGACCGCATAGTCGCCCACATAGATTGCGCCGACGCATGTGACTAGGGATGCACCAACTAGATCACGGAGATCACCTATTGGTGACCAGCACTAGTAGAAAACCGGGCAATAGCACCGGTTCGTAAGGGCCTTTAGTGCCGGTTATGGAACCGGCACTATTATTTCGGCACTAAAGGCCCCCCCTCCCTTTAGTACCGGTTCAGCACGAACCGGTGCTAAAGGGGTACCACGTGGCACGAGCCAGCTCCGGGGGCCGGGAGCCCTATTACTCCGGGTACTAAATGGTTGTGGGTTTTTGTTTTATTTTGTATTTTTCAATTAAATTTGTGTTATCAATTTAATTTAGGATTGTTTTACATTATAATGAGTTGTAGTCGTCATCATCATCATCATCATCGCATATTAATAAATAAATAAACTCTAGCTAGCTAAAAATCATCGTGGTCGTCTAATTACCACTATTTAATCATCATAGTCATTACCGCTAGCTATGTAATTCATCATCAATGTTGGCTAGCTTAAAGAGGAAATATTCACTTTGTAACAGAAGCAAAGAGATATCATCAAGTTCAACATAATCATCACCAACATCGAAGTTTAGGACACGGATCCATGAGACAAGTACTAATTAAGAGCATGAAGAGTAGCTACTGATCCTGCTGCTCCCTCTCAGGTAGAATAGCATAGAACATGTATAGCTCTCCCGATTCATCATACTGGAGCATGCAGATAAATCTGTCTCCTAATCTTGGGTTGCGCTTCTCCTTACTGCCCCCTAGTACTTCTCTGCGATCGTTAACAATTTTGCTCCAATCTTTCACTATTAAGCATTCTTCGCTTTTAGAAATCCTGAATGCACTCATGTGCAATGTAGGAAATCTTGGTCGTAAGCTAACCATTGACATGCGACCTTTTGTCTCGATCCACTGGGGCACAACTGTCATCGGAAGTCCCTGTTGAACAACATCGTATAGTAATTAATATACTAAGCAATGAAAGTTTAGCTTCAAAAATAATGTATGCAAAAGATGCACTAATTAAGGACAAATATTTAAAATCTTACCATCTTTTGATTATAGATGTGACCGTAGTTCAATACGATCACCATTGGTCGCACGTTTTGAGTACTAACATTTCTAAGTGTAGGGAAAAAAATTGTCTTGACAGTATTAAGATCCTCAAGCCATGAAACATAATGACTTATCTCCTCGCAGTTTAGTTGAGCCCCGGGGCAGTAATAGGTCCTGTCTACCAAGCGCCGGACATGTTTGCTTGAACCGAAATAAGCTGACAATACAAAATAGTTGTCAACTATTTTTGAATAAACTGTACGAAAGACATAAACATATGCATGCATGGTTGAGAAAAACTCACCAAATGGTAGAACTGGAGGCATTTGCACATCGACCCAGATGTCTATATTACCTTCAATATCATCTTCCGGACGAATATCAAAGGTGATAACCATATCAGGCTCAAATGCGTAAGCCTTACATAGTGCTTGCCAAGTTTTGCATTCAAAATGGGTGTACGTGTCTCCATTATATAATTTGACGTTGAAAGTATACCCATGCTGCGTCTTCAAGTAAACTCTCTTTACCTCCATATCATCTATAGCACTAAAACCTATCTTATCCAAGACAAAAATTCTTGCATGGCAGGGGATGCACTAGTAGAATAGTGAAAATTTAAAATTATAAGTTGAAGCAAATGAAGCATAAGTTTTGCATTCAAATAATAATTGACAAAGTGACTTACTGTATCAACTTCGAATGTCTCATCCAGCTTGATGCTGAAGCGCCTACCATCAGCAAGGAAATTTTGGTCGCACAGGCCGCGCTGGTCTTCACAGTGTTCGCACATATACCTTTGCTCACTTTGCCATCCTTCTTATCCGCCAAATACTTGGGGCAGTTCCGCTTCCAGTGACCAGTCTGCTTGCAGTAGAAGCACTCAGTTTCAGGTTTAGGTCCAGACTTGGGTTTCTTCTCCTGAGCAGCAACTTGCTTGCTGTTCTTCTTGAAGTTTCCCTTCTTCTTCCCTTTACCCTTTTTCTTGAAACTAGTGGTCTTGCTAACCATCAACACTTGATGCTCCTTTTTGATTTCTACCTCCGCAGCTTTCAGCATTGCGAAGAGCTCGGGAATAGTCTTGTTCATCCCTTGCATATTATAGTTCATCACGAAGCTCTTGTAGCTTGGTGGTAGTGATTGGAGAATTCTGTCAATGACGCAATCATCTGGAAGATTAACTCCCATCTGAATCAAGTGATTATTATACCCAGACATTTTAAGTATATGCTCACTGACAGAACTGTTCTCCTCCATCTTACAGCTATAGAACTTATTGGAGACTTCATATCTCTCAATTCGGGCATTTGCTTGAAATATTAACTTCAACTCCTGGAACATCTCATATGCTCCATGACGTTCAAAACGTCGTTGAAGTCCCGATTCTAAGCCGTAAAGCATGGCACACTGAACTATCGAGTAGTCATCAGCTTTGCTCTGCCAGACGTTCATAACATCTGGCGTTGCTCCAGCAGCAGGCCTGTCACCCAGCGGTGCTTCCAGGACGTAATTCTTCTGTGCAGCAATGAGGATAATCCTCAGGTTACGGACCCAGTCCGTGTAATTGCTACCATCATCTTTCAACTTTGCTTTCTCAAGGAACGCATTAAAATTCAACGGAACAATAGCACGAGCCATCTATCTACAAGCAACATAAACAAGCAAGATACTATCAGGTACTAAGTTCATGATAAGTTTAAGTTCAGTTAATCAAATTACTTAGGAACTCCCACTTAGATAGACATCCCTCTAATCCTCTAAGTGATCACGTGATCCAAATCAACTAAACCATAACCGATCATCACGTGAGATGGAGTAGTTTTCAATGGTGAACATCGTCATGTTGATCATATCTACTATATGATTCACGCTCGACCTTTCGGTCTCTGTGTTCCGAGGCCATATCTGCATATGCTAGGCTCGTCAAGTTTAACCTGAGTATTCTGCGTGTGCAAAACTGGCTTGCACCCGTTGTAGATGGACGTAGAGCTTATCACACCCGATCATCACGTGGTGTCTGGGCACGACGAACTTTGGCAACGGTGCATACTCAGGGAGAACACTTCTTGATAATTTAGTGAGAGATCATCTTATAATGGTACCGTCAATCAAAGCAAGATAAGATGCATAAAAGGATAAACATCACATGCAATCAATATAAGTGATATCATATGGCCATCATCATCTTGTGCTTGTGATCTCCATCTCCGAAGCACCGTCATGATCACCATCGTCACCGGCGCGACACCTTGATCTCCATCGTAGCATCGTTGTCGTCTCGCCAATCTTATGCTTCCACGACTATTACTACCGTTTAGTAATCTAGTAAAGCATTACATCGCGATTGCATTGCATACAATAAAGCGACAACCATATGGCTCCTGCCAGTTGCCGATAACTTAGTTACAAAACATGATCATCTCATACAATAAAATCAGCATCATGCCTTGACCATATCACATCACAACATACCCTGCAAAAACAAGTTAGACGTCCTCTACTTTGTTGTTGCAAGTTTTACGTGGCTGCTACGGGCTTAAGTAAGAACTCATCTCACCTACGCATTAAAACCACAACGATAGTTCGTCAAATAGACTCCGTTTTAACCTTCTCAAGGACCGGGCGTAGTCACACTTGGTTCAACTAAAGTTGGAGAGACAGTCTTCCGCAAGCCATCTATGTGCAAAGCACGTCGAGGGAACCGGTCTCGCGTAAGAGTACGCGTAAGGTTGGTCCGGATCGTCTCAACCAACAATACCGCCGAACCAAAGTATGACATGCTGGTAGGCAGTATGACTTGTATCGCCCACAACTCACTTGTGTTCTACTCGTGCATATAACATCAAACCATAAAACCTAGGCTCGGATGCCACTGTTGGGGAACGCAGTAATTTCAAAAAAATTCCTACGCACACGCAAGATCATGGTGATGCACAGCAACGAGAGGGGAGAGTGTTGTCTACGTACCAACGTAGACCGACTGCGGAAGCGATCACACAACGTAGAGGAAGTAGTCGTACGTCTTCTTCCCGATCGACCGATCCAAGCACCGTTACTCCGGCACCTCCGAGTTCTTAGCACACGTTCAGCTCGATGACGTTCCTCGGGCTCCGATCCAGCAAAGCGTCGAGGAAGAGTTTCGTCAGCACGACGGCGTGATGACGATCTTGATGTACTACCGACGCAGGGCTTCGCCTAAGCACTACAACGGTATGATCGAGGTGGAATTTGGTGGCAGGGGGCACCGCACACGGCTAAGGAATGATCTCAAGGATCAAGTTGTGTGTCTATGGGGTGCCCCCTGCCCCCGTATATATATGTTGGAGGAGGGGTGCTGGCCGGCCAAGATAGAGGAGGCGCAGGGGGAGTCCTACTCCCACCGGGAGTAGGACTCCTCCGCTCCAATCCTATTCCAACTAGGACTCTTGGGGGGGGGGGGGAAAGAGAGAGAGGGGGCTGGCCCACCTCTCCTAGTCCTACTAGGACTTGGGGAAGGGGGGGCTTCGGCTAGGCTTGTGGGCTGCCTCTTCTCTCTTTTCCACTAAGGCCCAATAGGCCCATTATCCTCCCAGGGGGTTCCGGTAACCCTCCCGGTATTCCGGTAAAATCCCGATTTCATCCGGAACACTTCCTATGTCCAAACATAGGCTTCCAATATATCAATCTTTACGTCTCGACCATTTCGAGACTCCTCGTCATGTCCGTGATCTCATCCGGGACTTCGAACAACCTTCGGTACATCAAAATGCATAAACTCATAATAACTGTCATCGTAACGTTAAGCGTGCGGACCCTACGGTTCGAGAACAATGTAGACATGACCGAGACACGTCTCCGGTCAATAACCAATAGCGGGACATGGATGCCCATATTGGCTCCTACATATTCTACGAAGATCTTTATCGGTCAGACCGCATAACAACATACGTTGTTCCCTTTTGTCATCGGTATGTTACTTGCCCGAGATTCGATCGTCGGTATCCAATACCTAGTTCAATCTCGTTACCGGCAAGTCTCTTTACTCGTTCCGTAATACATCATCTCACAACTAACATATTAGTTGCAGTGCTTGCAAGGCTTATGTGATGTGCATTACCGAGAGGGCCCAGAGATACCTCTCCGACAATCGGAGTGACAAACCCTAATCTCGAAATACGCCAACCCAACATCTACCATTGGAGACACCTGTAGTACTCCTTTATAATCACCCAGTTACGTTGTGACGTTTGGTAGTACCCAAAGTGTTCCTCCGGTAAACGGGAGTTGCATAATCTCATAGTTATAGGAACATGTATAAGTCATGAAGAAAGCAATAGCAACATACTAAACGATCGGGTGCTAAGCTAATGGAATGGGTCATGTCAATCAGATCATTCTACTAATGATGTGACCTCGTTAATCAAATAACAACTCCTTGTTCATGGTTAGGAAACATAACCATCTTTGATTAACGAGCTAGTCAAGTAGAGGCATACTAGTGACACTCTGTTGGTCTATGTATTCACACATGTATTATGTTTCCGGTTAATATAATTCTAGCATGAATAATAAACATTTATCATGATATAAGGAAATAAATAATAACTTTATTATTGCCTCTAGGGCATATTTCCTTCAGTCTCCCACTTGCACTAGAGTCAATAATCTAGATTACACAGTAATGATTCTAACACCCATGGAGCCTTGGTGCTGATCATGTTTTGCTCGTGGAAGAGGCTTAGTCAACGGGTCTGCAACATTCAGATCCGTATGTATCTTGCAAATCTCTATGTCTCCCACCTGGACTAAATCCCGGATGGAGTTGAAGCGTCTCTTGATGTGTTTGGTCCTCTTGTGAAATCTGGATTCCTTTGCCAAGGCAATTGCACCAGTATTGTCACAGAAGATTTTCATTGGACCCGATGCACTAGGTATGACACCTAGATCGGATATGAACTCCTTCATCCAGACTCCTTCGTTTGCTGCTTTCGAAGCAGCTATGTACTCCACTTCACATGTAGATCCTGCTACGACGCTTTGTTTAGAACTGCACCAACTGACAGCTCCACCGTTTAAACTAAACACGTATCCGGTTTGCGATTTAGAATCGTCCGGATCAGTGTCAAAGCTTGCATCAACGTAACCTCTTACGGTGAGCTCTTTGTCACCTCCATATACGAGAAACATATCCTTAGTCCTTTTCAGGTATTTCAGGATGTTCTTGACCGCTGTCCAGTGATCCATTCCAGGATTACCTTGGTACCTCCCTGCTAAACTTATAGCAAGGCACACATCAGGTCCGGTACACAGCATTGCATACATGATAGAGCCTATGGCTGAAGCATAGGGAACATCTTTCATTTTCTCTCTATCTTCTGCAGTGGTCGGGCATTGAGTCTTACTCAACTTCACACCTTGTAGCACAGGCAAGAACCCTTTCTTTGCTTGATCCATCTTGAACTTCTTCAAAATTTTGTCAAGGTATGTGCATTGTGAAAGTCCAATTAAGCGTTTTGATCTATCTCTATAGATCTTTATGCCTAATATGTATGCAGCTTCCCCGAGGTCTTTTATCGAAAAACTTTTATTCAAGTATCCCTTTATGCTATCCAGAAATTCTATATCATTTCCAATTAGCAATATGTCATCCACATATAATATCAGAAATGCTACAGAGCTCCCACTCACTTTCTTGTAAATACAGGCTTCACCAAAAGTCTGTATAAAGCCAAATGCTTTGATCACACTATCAAAGCGTTTATTCCAACTCCGAGATGCTTGCACCAGTCCATAAATGGATCGCTGGAGTTTGCATACTTTGTTAGCTCCTTTTGGATCGACAAAACCTTCTGGTTGTACCATATACAACTCTTCTTCCAGAAATCCATTCAGGAATGCAGTTTTGACATCCATCTGCCATATTTCATAATCATAAAATGCGGCAATTGCTAACATAATTCTGACGGACTTAAGCATCGCTACGGGTGAGAAGGTCTCATCGTAGTCAACCCCTTGAACTTGTCGAAAACCTTTTGCGACAAGTCGTGCTTTATAGACAGTAACATTACCGTCAGCATCAGTCTTTTTCTTGAAGATCCATTTATTCTCAATTGCTTGTCGATCATCGGGCAAGTCAACCAAAGTCCATACTTTGTTCTCATACATGGATCCCATCTCAGATTTCATGGCCTCAAGCCACTTTGCGGAATCTGGGCTCACCATCGCTTCTTCATAGTTCGTAGGTTCATCATGATCTAGCATCATGACTTCCAGAACTGGATTACCGTACCACTCTGGTGCGGATCTCACTCTGGTTGATCTACGTGGTTCAGTAGAATCTTGATCTGAAGCTTCATGATCATCATCATTAGCTTCCTCACTGATTGGCATAGGTGTCGCAGAAACAGTTTTCTGTGATGTACTATTTTCCAATAAGGGAGCAGGTACAGTTACCTCGTCAAGTTCTACTTTCCTCCCACTCACTTCTTTCGAGAGAAACTACTTCTCTAGAAATGATCCATTCTTAGCAACGAATGTCTTGCCTTCGGATCTGTGATAGAAGGTATACCCAACAGTTTCCTTTGGGTATCCTATGAAGACACATTTCTCCGCTTTGGGTTCGAGCTTATCAGGTTGAAGCTTTTTCACATAAGCATCGCAGCCCCAAACTTTAAGAAACGACAACTTTGGTTTCTTGCCAAACCATAGTTCATAAGGCGTTGTCTCAACGGATTTTGATGGTGCCCTATTTAACGTGAATGCGGCCGTCTCTAAAGCATAACCCCAAAACGATAGCGGTAAATCAGTAAGAGACATCATAGATCGCACCATATCTAGTAAAGTACGATTACGACGTTCGGACACACCATTACGCTGTGGTGTTCCGGGTGGCGTGAGTTGCGAAACTATTCCACAATTTTTCAAATGTATACCAAACTCGTAACTCAAATATTCTCCTCCACGATCAGATCGTAGAAATTTTATTTTCTTGTTACGATGATTTTCAACTTCACTCTGAAATTCCTTGAACTTTTCAAATGTTTCAGACTTATGTTTCATTAAGTAGATATACCCATATCTGCTTAAATCATCTGTGAAGGTGAGAAAATAACGATATCCGCCGCGAGCCTCAATATTCATCGGACCACATACATCGGTATGTATGATTTCCAACAAATCTGTTGCTCTCTCCATAGTACCGGAGAACGGTGTTTTAGTCATCTTGCCTATGAGGCACGGTTCGCAAGTACCAAGTGATTCATAATCAAGTGATTCCAAAAGCCCATGGAGTTTCTTCATGCGCTTTACACCGATATGACCTAAACGGCAGTGCCACAAATAAGTTGCACTATCATTATTAACTTTGCATCTTTTGGCTTCTACATTATGAATATGTGTATTACTATCTTCGAGATTCAACAAGAATAGACCACTCTTCAAAGGTGCATGACCATAAAAGATATTATCCATATAAATAGAACAACCATTATTCTCTGATTTAAATGAATAACCGTCTCGCATTAAACAAGATCCAGATATAATGTTCATGCTCAACGCTGGCACCAAATAACAATTATTTAGGTCTAATATTAATCCCGAAGGTAGATGTAGAGGTAGCGTGCCGACCGCGATCACATCGACTTTGGAACCGTTTCCCACGCGCATCGTCACCTCGTCCTTTGCTAGTGTCCGCTTATTCCGTAGTCCCTGTTTCGAGTTGCAAATATTAGCAACAGAACCAGTATCAAATACCCAGGTGCTACTGCGAGCTCTAGTAAGGTACACATCAATAACATGTATATCACATATACCTTTGCTCACTTTGCCATCCTTCTTATCCGCCAAATACTTGGGGCAGTTCCGCTTCCAGTGACCAGTCTGCTTGCAGTAGAAGCACTCAGTTTCAGGTTTAGGTCCAGACTTGGGTTTCTTCTCCTGAGCAGCAACTTGCTTGCTGTTCTTCTTGAAGTTTCCCTTCTTCTTCCCTTTACCCTTTTTCTTGAAACTAGTGGTCTTGCTAACCATCAACACTTGATGCTCCTTTTTGATTTCTACCTCCGCAGCTTTCAGCATTGCGAAGAGCTCGGGAATAGTCTTGTTCATCCCTTGCATATTATAGTTCATCACGAAGCTCTTGTAGCTTGGTGGTAGTGATTGGAGAATTCTGTCAATGACGCAATCATCTGGAAGATTAACTCCCATCTGAATCAAGTGATTATTATACCCAGACATTTTGAGTATATGCTCACTGACAGAACTGTTCTCCTCCATCTTACAGCTATAGAACTTATTGGAGACTTCATATCTCTCAATTCGGGCATTTGCTTGAAATATTAACTTCAACTCCTGGAACATCTCATATGCTCCATGACGTTCAAAACGTCGTTGAAGTCCCGATTCTAAGCCGTAAAGCATGGCACACTGAACTATCGAGTAGTCATCAGCTTTGCTCTGCCAGACGTTCATAACATCTGGCGTTGCTCCAGCAGCAGGCCTGTCACCCAGCGGTGCTTCCAGGACGTAATTCTTCTGTGCAGCAATGAGGATAATCCTCAGGTTACGGACCCAGTCCGTGTAATTGCTACCATCATCTTTCAACTTTGCTTTCTCAAGGAACGCATTAAAATTCAACGGAACAATAGCACGAGCCATCTATCTACAAGCAACATAAACAAGCAAGATACTATCAGGTACTAAGTTCATGATAAGTTTAAGTTCAGTTAATCAAATTACTTAGGAACTCCCACTTAGATAGACATCCCTCTAATCCTCTAAGTGATCACGTGATCCAAATCAACTAAACCATAACCGATCATCACGTGAGATGGAGTAGTTTTCAATGGTGAACATCGTCATGTTGATCATATCTACTATATGATTCACGCTCGACCTTTCGGTCTCTGTGTTCCGAGGCCATATCTGCATATGCTAGGCTCGTCAAGTTTAACCTGAGTATTCTGCGTGTGCAAAACTGGCTTGCACCCGTTGTAGATGGACGTAGAGCTTATCACACCCGATCATCACGTGGTGTCTGGGCACGACGAACTTTGGCAACGGTGCATACTCAGGGAGAACACTTCTTGATAATTTAGTGAGAGATCATCTTATAATGCTACCGTCAATCAAAGCAAGATAAGATGCATAAAAGGATAAACATCACATGCAATCAATATAAGTGATATGATATGGCCATCATCATCTTGTGCTTGTGATCTCCATCTCCGAAGCACCGTCATGATCACCATCGTCACCGGCGCGACACCTTGATCTCCATCGTAGCATCGTTGTCGTCTCGCCAATCTTATGCTTCCACGACTATTACTACCGTTTAGTAATCTAGTAAAGCATTACATCGCGATTGCATTGCATACAATAAAGCGACAACCATATGGCTCCTGCCAGTTGCCGATAACTTAGTTACAAAACATGATCATCTCATACAATAAAATCAGCATCATGCCTTGACCATATCACATCACAACATACCCTGCAAAAACAAGTTAGACGTCCTCTACTTTGTTGTTGCAAGTTTTACGTGGCTGCTACGGGCTTAAGTAAGAACTCATCTCACCTACGCATTAAAACCACAACGATAGTTCGTCAAATAGACTCCGTTTTAACCTTCTCAAGGACCGGGCGTAGTCACACTTGGTTCAACTAAAGTTGGAGAGACAGTCTTCCGCAAGCCATCTATGTGCAAAGCACGTCGAGGGAACCGGTCTCGCGTAAGAGTACGCGTAAGGTTGGTCCGGATCGTCTCAACCAACAATACCGCCGAACCAAAGTATGACATGCTGGTAGGCAGTATGACTTGTATCGCCCACAAATCACTTGTGTTCTACTCGTGCATATAACATCAAACCATAAAACCTAGGCTCGGATGCCACTGTTGGGGAACGCAGTAATTTCAAAAAATTTCCTACGCACACGCAAGATCATGGTGATGCACAGCAACGAGAGGGGAGAGTGTTGTCTACGTACCAACGCAGACCGACTGCGGAAGCGATCACACAACGTAGAGGAAGTAGTCGTACGTCTTCTTCCCGATCGACCGATCCAAGCACCGTTACTCCGGCACCTCCGAGTTCTTAGCACACGTTCAGCTCGATGACGTTCCTCGGGCTCCGATCCAGCAAAGCGTCGAGGAAGAGTTTCGTCAGCACGACGGCGTGATGACGATCTTGATGTACTACCGACGCAGGGCTTCGCCTAAGCACTACAACGGTATGATCGAGGTGGAATTTGGTGGCAGGGGGCACCGCACACGGCTAAGGAACGATCTCAAGGATCAAGTTGTGTGTCTATGGGGTGCCCCCTGCCCCCGTATATATATGTTGGAGGAGGGGGGCTGGCCGGCCAAGATAGAGGAGGCGCAGGGGGAGTCCTACTCCCACCGGGAGTAGGACTCCTCCCCTCCAATCCTATTCCAACTATTACTCTTGGGGGGGAAAAGAGAGAGAGGGGGCCGGCCCACCTCTCCTAGTCCTACTAGGACTTGGGGAAGGGGGGGCGCCGGCTAGGCTTGTGGGCTGCCTCTTCTCTCTTTTCCACTAAGGCCCAATAGGCCCATTATCCTCCCGGGGGGTTCCGGTAACCCTCCCGGTATTCCGGTAAAATCCCGATTTCATCCGGAACACTTCCTATGACCAAACATAGGCTTCCAATATATCAATCTTTACGTCTCGACCATTTCGAGACTCCTCGTCATGTCCGTGATCTCATCCGGGACTCCGAACAACCTTCAGTACATCAAAATGCATAAACTCATAATAACTGTCATCGTAACGTTAAGCGTGCGGACCCTACGGTTCGAGAACAATGTAGACATGACCGAGACACGTCTCCGGTCAATAACCAATAGCGGGACCTGGATGCCCATATTGGCTCCTACATATTCTACGAAGATCTTTATCGGTCAGACCGCATAACAACATACGTTGTTCCCTTTTGTCATCGGTATGTTACTTGCCCGAGATTCGATCGTCGGTATCCAATACCTAGTTCAATCTCGTTACCGGCAAGTCTCTTTACTCGTTTCGTAATACATCATCTCACAACTAACATATTAGTTGCAGTGCTTGCAAGGCTTATGTGATGTGCATTACCGAGAGGGCCCAGAGATACCTCTCCGACAATCGGAGTGACAAACCCTAATCTCGAAATACGCCAACCCAACATCTACCATTGGAGACACCTGTAGTACTCCTTTATAATCACCCAGTTACGTTGTGACGTTTGGTAGTACCCAAAGTGTTCCTCCGGTAAACGGGAGTTGCATAATCTCATAGTTATAGGAACATGTATAAGTCATGAAGAAAGCAATAGCAACATACTAAACGATCGGGTGCTAAGCTAATGGAATGGGTCATGTCAATCAGATCATTCTACTAATGATGTGACCTCGTTAATCAAATAACAACTCCTTGTTCATGGTTAGGAAACATAACCATCTTTGATTAACGAGCTAGTCAAGTAGAGGCATACTAGTGACACTCTGTTGGTCTATGGATTCACACATGTATTATGTTTCCGGTTAATACAATTCTAGCATGAATAATAAACATTTATCATGATATAAGGAAATAAATAATAACTTTATTATTGCCTCTAGGGCATATTTCCTTCAAAAACAACAAATGATGTCAGAACATGTTGGATATTGATGACGTCGCTTTAAATGCTGCATACTGAACACAAAAGAAGTCCGGAGTTCAAATAAGTTTAAAAAACATTGAAGTGGCCATGTAACAGAGTTCACATTTGACCGTTTTTCTACTAGTCAATAGAGTTTGCCAAACTTGAGTTTCCCAAGTCACTTACACAAAAAGCTATGATTCATGGTTGTCAAATCCATAATTTCCAAACCACAACAACCTTGAGGCATAACAAGCTTTAAATGCTGCATACTGAGCACAAAAGAAGTCCGGAGTTTAAATAAGTTATTAAAAATAAAAAAGAGGTGCAATGCTGGTTAATTTGCTTCAAGCCATTCGGAATAGTGTAGACTGCACTGCACATAGCTCAGTGCAATCTATGCTATTCCGCAAGGCTTGAAGCTAATCAACATGTAGAAGATCATCTTGAGCTTGTGTCCCCTTGAAGGAAGTAGGATACTTCTCTTGTTGAGGAACAAACTTTGTCTTGGGGTATTGATCTTCTTCCCACTCAACTCCATTGGCATTGAACTTTCGTTCAAAACCAACACCTTGATTCTTCCCTTCAATAAGCTATTTTCTTGCTCAAGTGTAACTTGGCTAAGAGAATCGTTAGTGGAATCAAGAGAACTACTAGAAGCAACAATGTTAGATCTTATGTCACAAAAAAGAAGTTGTATCAAACCTTTTATGTCGGATCTAGAACAAACCAATCGGTATCGCCATCATACAGCCCTACCGTGGCTCATGATGCATATATATGCATATCAAATGTACGGTTGGGCGTATGATGGCGAATCCGAATGATTTGTATTCAGTCGATGAACTGGTAGATGTATGCAGTCGATGAACTGGTAGATGTATGTAGTCGATGAACTGAAAGACTTATGTAGGGAAGGCGAGAGATGGGCTATATATAGGGTCGTCTGGCTCACAAAGTGATTGTGATAGTTTCGATCCAACGACTCACATGAGCTAGGAAGAAACACACCCTTGATCCAACGACTCGCAAGTGCTAGAAAGAAACACACGATCCGTGTGATTCTTCCATTTTTTGGGATGCACATTAGTATCGGTTCGTGCCACAAACCGGTGCTAAAGATTGGCAACGAACCGGTACTAATGGTAGCAGCCCGCCTAGCCGTTGGAATCGGCACTAATGGTCACATTCGTGCCGGCTCAAATTCAAACTGGCACTATAATGTGCTTCTCATTTGACCGTTTTTCTACTAGTCAATAGAGTTTGCCAAACTTGAGTTTCCCAACTCACTTACACAAAAAGCTATGATTCATGGTTGTCAAATCCATAATTTCCAAACCACAACAACCTTGAGGCATAACAAGCTTTAAATGCTGCATACTGAACACAAAAGAAGTCCAGAGCTTAAATAAGTTATTAAAAATAAAAAAGAGGTGCAATGCTGGTTAATTTGCTTCAAGCCATTCGGAATAGTGTAGATTGCACTAAGCCACTGCACATAGCTCAGTGCAATCTATACTATTCCGCAAGGCTTGAAGCAAATCAACATGTAGGTGAGCATTGCAACTCTTCGTCATTGTCTGTGCACTCACGGCTTATAAACCGCTCATATTGCCTCTCTCTTGGCGAGGTGGGACTAAAAACAGCTTGCCGTAACCGGCACCGCTCATTAGTACCGGTTCGTGGTACGAACCGGCACTAAATGGTGATGGTGGGGCCATAGCCTGACCGCAGGATGACACAACCTCTTTAGTACCGGTTCATGCCACGAACCGGTACTAAAGGTTCGCCACGAACCGGTACTATTGATCTCCGCCACGAACCGGCACTAATGTGCATATTAGTGCCGGCTCAAATACAAACCGGCACTAATGTGCTTCACGTTTGACCCTTTTTCTACTAGTGCAGGTGCTTCGTTGGCCTCCATGACCGCAACTGGCACTATGGGCAGAATGGCATGCTACTTGGCCGGTGTATGTAGCGGTTGTTTGGTTTGAGACTAAGTTTACCTAAGCTTGCCACGCATAAGGTTAAGCAAGTTTGAGCAACTTAGGTGGGTATTTGGTTCAAGTCATATCTTAGTCAAGTCACACTAGGGCAAGCCACGATTGTGTTGGATTTTGATCTTGACAAACAACCAAGAGAGAGGAAATCAATGGGATATGGCTCACCACACCCCACGGAAGGATGCACTGCAGTGGTGCCAACCAACAATTTTGGGTTTGGTCCCGACTCTCTTGCACCTAACATATAAGGAGAAGTACCCCACTGGTTTATACGATAGACGGGGTTCCCTCTAACTGTCGATCCTAATGTGGTCCTAAGAGATGCGAAGACCATCCCCACCGCCAGCCACCGCAAGGTGAGTGCTGACAGCACTACTGCTGCCAACGATGTCTCCCTGCTCCGGCTATTTCCCCCCGACCATATCTCCATGTTGCCGGAGAATGCAAGGTGTAACCATGAGCTACACAAAGGGTGCATCAAGGAGAAACAAGGCTTCCCTAAATACCAGTAAGAAATCCCAAATCTCTTTGTCATCTGTACATTAGGTGTTCTAGTGCTACACCAGTACAAAACCTCCTTATTAGTGGTGTGCTAAAACCCTTACTAGCGCCATGCAGCTCACACGCTGCTAGTATCGCACTGATGTTAACTAGTTATGTGAATGCCGCTAATAACAAAATACTATCGGCGCGCGCACCTCGCACGTGCTATTAACCCAATTACTAGCCGCGTGAATCGTCTCTTCCTAGTGGGGTGTAGGGATGGATTAACGAGCTGCTCGGCTCATGCTTATTAAGGCTAGGCTCGTTAAGCTTGTCCGTTTAATGAGCAAAAAACCATGTTTGGCTCTGTTCGTTTAAAGCACATGAAGCTCATAAGAGCCTGCAAGTGCTCGTTAACAGACTACAATGTATGGCCTATAGGATGAGGGTGTGTATGTAACCTTTACAAAGGAAGATGGTGACTGAAGGAAAAAGTGCATTAGTTTGTTGCCTCTTATGGGTTGAGATGGGTGCTATAACAATTTCATTAAGAAAAACTAACTAAATAAATGGAAAATGGGAATTGATACAATTCTTTTTCTTCAAATCCATTTTTTTCTCTTTTTATACATAGGTTGTCGATTCGGCATTGCTTAAAATGGGTAGAGTGCCCCCTTTTCTAATAAATAGTTTGATCCATTTTATCGATATGAGTTTTCTATATCAGATAAATTTTATATTAAGCTAGACTGGACTGTTTTCACGGGTAAGTTCTGCTGGCTTCAACCGCAACATTTTTCTAGAGGAATGTGTCTAGCATTTTTAAGAGAATCCATGCAACATCCACATGGCGCTAATACAGAAAAGGGATAGAAGCATGAACGAAATGTTTTTTCCATTATAAATATAATGGCAATGGTGGGTAATTTTTTTACTTGAAATCTTCTACGATGACTATATAATTTTGGTCTACTAAATAAACGGTCGGATGTTTATATTTTTATGATAATTTCTAGCCTTTTTTTTGTGGTGACTCTGTCAAGTACTTACACCTTTATGAATAATATGAAGCACACATTGATGCTAAAGTGGCAAGTTTGCCGTTCTTATGCCAGTTATGATATTATTGTAGTAGGTGGCATATGATAATATTTGTGACCAATGTTGTTCATAATCATGTGTTACACTTCATTAAGTTCTTTTTCATCTTCCGCCCCACAGTGATGTGAATTAGAGTGAAATGTATGCTTGAAGACATTAGACTCTAGAGCATAGTATATGTTCTATGAGAATAAAGTAATCACTGGGAACTTGAGCCTAGGAACACAAATCTTAAAGAGCAACAGACTATTGGAAATATGCCCTAGAGGCAATAATAAAAGCATTATTATTATATTTCCTTGTTCATGATAATTGTCTTTATTCATGCTATAATTGTGTTATCCGAAAATCGTAATACATGCGTGAATAATAGACACCAACATGTCCCTAGTAAGCCTCTAGTTGACTAGCTCGTTGATCAACAGATAGTCATGGTTTCCTGACTATGGACATTGGATGTCATTGATAACGAGATCACATCATTAGGAGAATGATGTGATGGACAAGACCCAATCCTAAACATAGCATAAAGATCGTATAGTTTGTTTGCTAGAGTTTTTCCAATGTCAAGTATCCTTTCCTTAGACCATAAGATCATGTAACTCCCGGATACCGTAAGAGTGCTTTGGGTGTACCAAACGTCACAACGTAACTGGGTGACCATAAAGGTATACTACGGGTATCTCCGAAAGTGTCTGTTGGGTTGACACGGATCAAGACTGGGATTTGTCACTCCGTATGACGGAGAGGTATCACTGGGCCCACTCGGTGATGCATCATCATAATGAGCTCAAAGTGAACAAGTGTCTAGTCACGGGATCATGCATTACGGTACGAGTAAAGTGACTTGCCGGTGACGAGATTGAACAAGGTATTGGGATACCGACGATCGAATCTCGGGCAAGTAGCATACCGATTGACATAGGGAATTGAATACAGGGTTGATTGAATCCTCGACATCATGGTTCATCCGATGAGTGAAGGAAATATGCCCTAGAGGCAATAATAAAGTTATTATTTATTTCCTTATATCATGATAAATGTTTATTATTCATGCTAGAATTGTATTAACCGGAAACATAATACATGTGTGAATACATAGACCAACAGAGTGTCACTAGTATGCCTCTACTTGACTGGCTCGTTAATCAAAGATGGTTATGTTTCCTAACCATGAACAAGGAGTTGTTATTTGATTAACGAGGTCACATCATTAGTAGAATGATCTGATTGACATGACCCATTCCATTAGCTTAGCACCCGATCGTTTAGTATGTTGCTATTGCTTTCTTCATGACTTATACATGTTCCTATAACTATGAGATTATGCAACTCCCGTTTACCAGAGGAACACTTTGGGTACTACCAAACGTCACAACGTAACTGGGTGATTATAAAGGAGTACTACAGGTGTCTCCAATGGTAGATGTTGGGTTGGCGTATTTCGAGATTAGGGTTTGTCACTCCGATTGTCGGAGAGGTATCTCTGGGCCCTCTCGGTAATGCACATCACATAAGCCTTGCAAGCATTGCAACTAATATGTTAGTTGTGAGATGATGTATTACGGAACGAGTAAAGAGACTTGCCGGTAACGAGATTGAACTAGGTATTGGATACCGACGATTGAATCTCGGGCAAGTAACATACCGATGACAAAGGGAACAACGTATGTTGTTATGCGGTCTGACCGATAAAGATCTTCGTAGAATATGTAGGAGCCAATATGGGCATCCAGGTCCCGCTATTGGTTATTGACCGGAGATGTGTCTCGGTCATGTCTACATTGTTCTCGAACCGTAGGGTCCGCACGCTTAACGTTACGATGACAGTTATTATGAGTTTATGCATTTTGATGTACCGAAGGTTGTTCGGAGTCCCGGAT
Organism: Triticum monococcum; assembly: GCA_034509565.1. Classification (NCBI taxonomy): domain Eukaryota; kingdom Viridiplantae; phylum Streptophyta; class Magnoliopsida; order Poales; family Poaceae; genus Triticum; species Triticum monococcum. The sequence goes on along the minus strand of CM067841.1, from coordinate 603,869,923 downwards.
GAGATCACGGACATGACGAGGAGTCTCGAAATGGTCGAGACGTAAAGATTGATATATTGGAAGCCTATGTTTGGACATAGGAAGTGTTCCGGATGAAATCGGGATTTTACCGGAATACCGGGAGGGTTACCGGAACCCCCCGGGAGGCTAATGGGCCTATTGGGCCTTAGTGGAAAAGAGAGAAGAGGCAGCCCACAAGCCTAGCCGGCGCCCCCCCTTCCCCAAGTCCTAGTAGGACTAGGAGAGGTGGGCCGGCCCCCTCTCTCTCTTCCCCCCCCCCAAGAGTCCTAGTTGGAATAGGATTGGAGGGGAGGAGTCCTACTCCCGGTGGGAGTAGGACTCCCCCTGCGCCTCCTCTATCTTGGCCGGCCAGCCCCCCTCCTCCAACATATATATACGGGGGCAGGGGGCACCCCATAGACACACAACTTGATCCTTGAGATCGTTCCTTAGCCGTGTGCGGTGCCCCCTGCCACCAAATTCCACCTCGATCATACCGTTGTAGTGCTTAGGCGAAGCCCTGCGTCGGTAGTACATCAAGATCGTCATCACGCCGTCGTGCTGACGAAACTCTTCCTCGACGCTTTGCTGGATCGGAGCCCGAGGAACATCATCGAGCTGAACGTGTGCTAAGAACTCGGAGGTGCCGGAGTAACGGTGCTTGGATCGGTCGATCGGGAAGAAGACGTACGACTACTTCCTCTACGTTGTGTGATCGCTTCCGCAGTCGGTCTGCGTTGGTACGTAGACAACACTCTCCCCTCTCGTTGCTGTGCATCACCATGATCTTGCGTGTGCGTAGGAATTTTTTTGAAATTACTGCGTTCCCCAACAGTGGCATCCGAGCCTAGGTTTTATGGTTTGATGTTATATGCACGAGTAGAACACAAGTGAGTTGTGGGTGATACAAGTCATACTGCCTACCAGCATGTCATACTTTGGTTCGGCGGTATTGTTGGTTGAGACGATCCGAACCAACCTTACGCGTACTCTTACGCGAGACCGGTTCCCTCGACGTGCTTTGCACATAGATGGCTTGCGGAAGACTGTCTCTCCAACTTTAGTTGAACCAAGTGTGACTACGCCCGGTCCTTGAGAAGGTTAAAACGGAGTCTATTTGACGAACTATCGTTGTGGTTTTAATGCGTAGGTGAGATGAGTTCTTACTTAAGCCCGTAGCAGCCACGTAAAACTTGCAACAACAAAGTAGAGGACGTCTAACTTGTTTTTGCAGGGTATGTTGTGATGTGATATGGTCAAGGCATGATGCTGATTTTATTGTATGAGATGATCATGTTTTGTAACTAAGTTATCGGCAACTGGCAGGAGCCATATGGTTGTCGCTTTATTGTATGCAATGCAATCGCGATGTAATGCTTTACTAGATTACTAAACGGTAGTAATAGTCGTGGAAGCATAAGATTGGCGAGACGACAACGATGCTACGATGGAGATCAAGGTGTCGCGCCGGTGACGATGGTGATCATGACGGTGCTTCGGAGATGGAGATCACAAGCACAAGATGATGATGGCCATATCATATCACTTATATTGATTGCATGTGATGTTTATCCTTTTATGCATCTTATCTTGCTTTGATTGACGGTAGCATTATAAGATGATCTCTCACTAAATTATCAAGAAGTGTTCTCCCTGAGTATGCACCGTTGCCAAAGTTCGTCGTGCCCAGACACCACGTGATGATCGGGTGTGATAAGCTCTACGTCCATCTACAACGGGTGCAAGCCAGTTTTGCACACGCAGAATACTCAGGTTAAACTTGACGAGCCTAGCATATGCAGATATGGCCTCGGAACACAGAGACCGAAAGGTCGAGCGTGAATCATATAGTAGATATGATCAACATGACGATGTTCACCATTGAAAACTACTCCATCTCACGTGATGATCGGTTATGGTTTAGTTGATTTGGATCACGTGATCACTTAGAGGATTAGAGGGATGTCTATCTAAGTGGGAGTTCCTAAGTAATTTGATTAACTGAACTTAAACTTATCATGAACTTAGTACCTGATAGTATCTTGCTTGTTTATGTTGCTTGTAGATAGATGGCTCGTGCTATTGTTCCGTTGAATTTTAATGCGTTCCTTGAGAAAGCAAAGTTGAAAGATGATGGTAGCAATTACACGGACTGGGTCCGTAACCTGAGGATTATCCTCATTGCTGCACAGAAGAATTACGTCCTGGAAGCACCGCTGGGTGACAGGCCTGCTGCTGGAGCAACGCCAGATGTTATGAACGTCTGGCAGAGCAAAGCTGATGACTACTCGATAGTTCAGTGTGCCATGCTTTACGGCTTAGAATCGGGACTTCAACGACGTTTTGAACGTCATGGAGCATATGAGATGTTCCAGGAGTTGAAGTTAATATTTCAAGCAAATGCCCGAATTCAGAGATATGAAGTCTCCAATAAGTTCTATAGCTGTAAGATGGAGGAGAACAGTTCTGTCAGTGAGCATATACTCAAAATGTCTGGGTATAATAATCACTTGATTCAGATGGGAGTTAATCTTCCAGATGATTGCGTCATTGACAGAATTCTCCAATCACTACCACCAAGCTACAAGAGCTTCGTGATGAACTATAATATGCAAGGGATGAACAAGACTATTCCCGAGCTCTTCGCAATGCTGAAAGCTGCGGAGGTAGAAATCAAAAAGGAGCATCAAGTGTTGATGGTTAGCAAGACCACTAGTTTCAAGAAAAAGGGTAAAGGGAAGAAGAAGGGAAACTTCAAGAAGAACAGCAAGCAAGTTGCTGCTCAGGAGAAGAAACCCAAGTCTGGACCTAAGCCTGAAACTGAGTGCTTCTACTGCAAGCAGACTGGTCACTGGAAGCGGAACTGCCCCAAGTATTTGGCGGATAAGAAGGATGGCAAAGTGAGCAAAGGTATATGTGATATACATGTTATTGATGTGTACCTTACTAGAGCTCGCAGTAGCACCTGGGTATTTGATACTGGTTCTGTTGCTAATATTTGCAACTCGAAACAGGGACTACGGAATAAGCGGACACTAGCAAAGGACGAGGTGACGATGCGCGTGGGAAACGGTTCCAAAGTCGATGTGATCGCGGTCGGCACGCTACCTCTACATCTACCTTCGGGATTAATATTAGACCTAAATAATTGTTATTTGGTGCCAGCGTTGAGCATGAACATTATATCTGGATCTTGTTTAATGCGAGACGGTTATTCATTTAAATCAGAGAATAATGGTTGTTCTATTTATATGGATAATATCTTTTATGGTCATGCACCTTTGAAGAGTGGTCTATTCTTGTTGAATCTCGAAGATAGTAATACACATATTCATAATGTAGAAGCCAAAAGATGCAAAGTTAATAATGATAGTGCAACTTATTTGTGGCACTGCCGTTTAGGTCATATCAGTGTAAAGCGCATGAAGAAACTCCATGGGCTTTTGGAATCACTTGATTATGAATCACTTGGTACTTGCGAACCGTGCCTCATAGGCAAGATGACTAAAACACCGTTCTCCGGTACTATGGAGAGAGCAACAGATTTGTTGGAAATCATACATACCGATGTATGTGGTCCGATGAATATTGAGGCTCGCGGCGGATATCGTTATTTTCTCACCTTCACAGATGATTTAAGCAGATATGGGTATATCTACTTAATGAAACATAAGTCTGAAACATTTGAAAAGTTCAAGGAATTTCAGAGTGAAGTTGAAAATCATCGTAACAAGAAAATAAAATTTCTACGATCTGATCGTGGAGGAGAATATTTGAGTTACGAGTTTGGTATACATTTGAAAAATTGTGGAATAGTTTCGCAACTCACGCCACCCGGAACACCACAGCGTAATGGTGTGTCCGAACGTCGTAATCGTACTTTACTAGATATGGTGCGATCTATGATGTCTCTTACTGATTTACCGCTATCATTTTGGGGTTATGCTTTAGAGACGGCCGCATTCACGTTAAATAGGGCACCATCAAAATCCGTTGAGACGACGCCTTATGAACTATGGTTTGGCAAGAAACCAAAGTTGTCGTTTCTTAAAGTTTGGGGCTGCGATGCTTATGTGAAAAAGCTTCAACCTGATAAGCTCGAACCCAAAGCGGAGAAATGTGTCTTCATAGGATACCCAAAGGAAACTGTTGGGTATACCTTCTATCACAGATCCGAAGGCAAGACATTCATTGCTAAGAATAGATCATTTCTAGAGAAGGAGTTTCTCTCGAAAGAAGTGAGTGGGAGGAAAGTAGAACTTGACGAGGTAACTGTACATGCTCCCTTATTGGAAAATAGTACATCACAGAAAACTGTTTCTGCGACACCTATGCCAATCAGTGAGGAAGCTAATGATGATGATCATGAAGCTTCAGATCAAGATTCTACTGAACCACGTAGATCAACCAGAGTGAGATCCGCACCAGAGTGGTACGGTAATCCAGTTCTGGAAGTCATGATGCTAGATCATGATGAACCTACGAACTATGAAGAAGCGATGGTGAGCCCAGATTCCGCAAAGTGGCTTGAGGCCATGAAATCTGAGATGGGATCCATGTATGAGAACAAAGTATGGACTTTGGTTGACTTGCCCGATGATCGGCAAGCAATTGAGAATAAATGGATCTTCAAGAAAAAGACTGACGCTGACGGTAATATTACTGTCTATAAAGCTCGACTTGTCGCAAAAGGTTTTCGACAAGTTCAAGGGGTTGACTACGATGAGACCTTCTCACCCGTAGCGATGCTTAAGTCCGTCAGAATTATGTTAGCAATTGCCGCATTTTATGATTATGAAATATGGCAGATGGATGTCAAAACTGCATTCCTGAATGGATTTCTGGAAGAAGAGTTGTATATGGTACAACCAGAAGGTTTTGTCGATCCAAAAGGAGCTAACAAAGTACGCAAACTCCAGCGATCCATTTATGGACTGGTGCAAGCATCTCAGAGTTGGAATAAACGCTTTGATAGTGTGATCAAAGCATTTGGCTTTATACAGACTTTTGGAGAAGCCTGTATTTACAAGAAAGTGAGTGGGACCTCTGTAGCATTTCTGATATTATATGTGGATGACATATTGCTAATTGGAAATGATATAGAATTTCTGGATAGCATAAAGGGATACTTGAATAAAAGTTTTTCGATGAAAGACCTCGGGGAAGCTGCATACATATTAGGCATAAAGATCTATAGAGATAGATCAAAACGCTTAATTGGACTTTCACAATGCACATACCTTGACAAAATTTTGAAGAAGTTCAAGATGGATCAAGCAAAGAAAGGGTTCTTGCCTGTGCTACAAGGTGTGAAGTTGAGTAAGACTCAATGCCCGACCACTGCAGAAGATAGAGAGAAAATGAAAGATGTTCCCTATGCTTCAGCCATAGGCTCTATCATGTATGCAATGCTGTGTACCATACCTGATGTGTGCCTTGCTATAAGTTTAGCAGGGAGGTACCACAGTAATCCTGGAATGGATCACTGGACAGCGGTCAAGAGCATCCTGAAATACCTGAAAAGGACTAAGGATATGTTTCTCGTATATGGAGGTGACAAAGAGCTCACCGTAAGAGGTTACGTTGATGCAAGCTTTGACACTGATCCGGACGATTCTAAATCGCAAACCGGATACGTGTTTACTTTAAACGGTGGATCTGTCAGTTGGTGCAGTTCTAAACAAAGCGTCGTAGCAGGATCTACATGTGAAGCGGAGTACATAGCTGCTTCGGAAGCAGCAAACGAAGGAGTCTGGATGAAGGAGTTCATATCCGATCTAGGTGTCATACCTAGTGCATCGGGTCCAATGAAAATCTTCTGTGACAATACTGGTGCAATTGCCTTGGCAAAGGAATCCAGATTTCACAAGAGGACCAAACACATCAAGAGACGCTTCAACTCCATCCGGGATTTAGTCCAGGTGGGAGACATAGAGATTTGCAAGATACATACGGATCTGAATGTTGCAGACCCGTTGACTAAGCCTCTTCCACGAGCAAAACATGATCAGCACCAAGGCTCCATGGGTGTTAGAATCATTACTGTGTAATCTAGATTATTGACTCTAGTGCAAGTGGGAGACTGAAGGAAATATGCCCTAGAGGCAATAATAAAGTTATTATTTATTTCCTTATATCATGATAAATGTTTATTATTCATGCTAGAATTGTATTAACCGGAAACATAATACATGTGTGAATACATAGACCAACAGAGTGTCACTAGTATGCCTCTACTTGACTGGCTCGTTAATCAAAGATGGTTATGTTTCCTAACCATGAACAAGGAGTTGTTATTTGATTAACGAGGTCACATCATTAGTAGAATGATCTGATTGACATGACCCATTCCATTAGCTTAGCACCCGATCGTTTAGTATGTTGCTATTGCTTTCTTCATGACTTATACATGTTCCTATAACTATGAGATTATGCAACTCCCGTTTACCGGAGGAACACTTTGGGTACTACCAAACGTCACAACGTAACTGGGTGATTATAAAGGAGTACTACAGGTGTCTCCAATGGTAGATGTTGGGTTGGCGTATTTCGAGATTAGGGTTTGTCACTCCGATTGTCGGAGAGGTATCTCTGGGCTCTCTCGGTAATGCACATCACATAAGCCTTGCAAGCACTGCAACTAATATGTTAGTTGTGAGATGATGTATTACGGAACGAGTAAAGAGACTTGCTGTAACGAGATTGAACTAGGTATTGGATACCGACGATCGAATGTCGGGCAAGTAACATACCGATGACAAAGGGAACAACGTATGTTGTTATGCGGTCTGACCGATAAAGATCTTCGTAGAATATGTAGGAGCCAATATGGGCATCCAGGTCCCGCTATTGGTTATTGACCGGAGACGTGTCTCGGTCATGTCTACATTGTTCTCGAACCGTAGGGTCCGCACGCTTAACGTTAGGATGACAGTTATTATGAGTTTATGCATTTTGATGTACCGAAGGTTGTTCGGAGTCCCGGATGAGATCACGGACATGACGAGGAGTCTCGAAATGGTCGAGACGTAAAGATTGATATATTGGAAGCCTATGTTTGGACATAGGAAGTGTTCCGGATGAAATCGGGATTTTACCGGAATACCGGGAGGGTTACCGGAACCCCCCGGGAGGCTAATGGGCCTATTGGGCCTTAGTGGAAAAGAGAGAAGAGGCAGCCCACAAGCCTAGCCGGCGCCCCCCCTTCCCCAAGTCCTAGTAGGACTAGGAGAGGTGGGCCGGCCCCCTCTCTCTCTTTTCCCCCCCAAGAGTCCTAGTTGGAATAGGATTGGAGGGGAGGAGTCCTACTCCCGGTGGGAGTAGGACTCCCCCTGCGCCTCCTCTATCTTGGCCGGCCAGCCCCCCTCCTCCAACATATATATACGGGGGCAGGGGGCACCCCATAGACACACAACTTGATCCTTGAGATCGTTCCTTAGCCGTGTGCGGTGCCCCCTGCCACCAAATTCCACCTCGATCATACCGTTGTAGTGCTTAGGCGAAGCCCTGCGTCGGTAGTACATCAAGATCATCATCACGCCGTCGTGCTGACGAAACTCTTCCTCGACGCTTTGCTGGATCGGAGCCCGAGGAACGTCATCGAGCTGAACGTGTGCTAAGAACTCGGAGGTGCCGGAGTAACGGTGCTTGGATCGGTCGATCGGGAAGAAGACGTACGACTACTTCCTCTACGTTGTGTGATCGCTTCCGCAGTCGGTCTGCGTTGGTACGTAGACAACACTCTCCCCTCTCGTTGCTGTGCATCACCATGATCTTGCGTGTGCGTAGGAAATTTTTTGAAATTACTGCGTTCCCCAACAATGAGATCATCGAGGAGCATGTGGGAGCCAACATGGGTATCCAGATCCCGCTGTTGGTTATTGACCGGAGAGTGGTCTCGGTCATGTCTACATGTCTCCCAAACCCGTAGGTTCTACACACTTAAGGTTCGGTGACGCTAGGGTTGTAGGGATATGTATATGCAGTAACCCGAATGTTGTTCGGAGTCCCGGATGAGATCCCGGACGTCACGAGGAGTTCCGGAATGGTCCGGAGGTAAAGAATTATATATTGGAACTGCTATTTCGGCCATCGGGACAAGTTTCGGGGTCACTGGTATTGTACCGGGACCACCGGAAGGGTCCCGGGGGTCCACCGGGTGGGGCCACCTACCCCGGGGGGCCACATGGGCTGTAGGGGGTGCGCCTTGGCCTACATGGGCCAAGGGTACCAGCCCCAAGAGGCCCATGCGCCTAGGGTTCAAGAAGGGAAGAGTCCCAAAGGGGGAAGGCACCCCCTAGGTGCCTTGGGGGGGGGGGGGGGAGGGACTCCTCCCTTGGCCGCCGCCCCCCTAGGAGATTGGATCTCCTAGGGCCGGCGCCCCCCCTTGGCTCCCTATATATAGTGAGGGAAGGAGGGCCTCTCAGACCACGCCTTTGGTGCCTCCCTCTCCCTCTCCAACACCTCCTCCTCCTCCATAGAGCTTAGCGAAGCCCTGCCGGAGTACTGAAGCTCCATCACCACCATGCCGTCGTGCTGCTGCTGGAGCCATCTTCCTCAACCTCTCCTCTCCCCTTGCTGGATCAAGAAGGAGGAGACGTTACGCTGACCGTATGTGTGTTGAACGCGGAGGTGCCGTCCGTTCGGCGCTTGGTCATCGGTGATTTGAATCACGACGAGTACGACTCCGTCATCCACGTTCTAGTGAACGCTTCCGCTCGCGATCTACAAAGGTATGTAGATGCATCCGATCACTCACTGCTAGATGAACTCATAGATGGATCTTGGTGAAACCGTAGGAAATTTTTTGTTTTCTGCAACGTTCCCCAACAGTGGCATCATGAGCTAGGTCTATGCGTAGTTCTTCTTGCGCGAGTAGAACACAATTTGTTATGGGCGTAGATGTTATCAACTTTCTTGCCGCTACTAGTCTTATCTTGCTTCAGCGGTATTGTGGGATGAAGCGGCCCAGACCAACCTTACACGTACGCTTACGTGAGACCGGTTCCACCGACTGACATGCACTAGTTGCATAAGGTGGCTGGCGGGTGTCTGTCTCTCCCACTTTAGTTGGAGCGGATTCGATGAAAAGGGTCCTTATGAAGGGTAAATAGAAGTTGACAAATCACGTTGTGGCTTTCACGCAGGTAAGAAAACGTTTTGCCAGAACCCTATTTCAGCCACGTAAAACTTGCAACAACAATTAGAGGACGTCTAACTTGTTTTTGCAGCAAGTGCTTTGTGATATGATATGGCCAAAGTTGTGATGAATGATGAATGATATATATGTGATGTATGAGATGTTCATGCTATTGTAATAGGAATCACGACTTGCATGTCGATGAGTATGACAACCGGCAGGAGCCATAGGAGTTGTCTTTATTTTTTATATGACCTGCGTGTCATTGAGAAACACCATGTAAATTACTTTACTTTATTGCTAAACGCGTTAGCCATAGTAGTGGAAGTAATAGTTGGCGAGCAACTTCATGGAGACACGATGATGGAGATCATGGTGTCAAGCCGGTGACAAGATGATCATGGAGCCCCAAGATGGAGATCAAAGGAGCTATGTGATATTGGCCATATCATGTCACTATTATTATTTGATTGCATGTGATGTTTATCATGTTTTGCATCTTGTTTACTTAGAACGACGGTAGTAAATAAGATGATCCCTCATAATAATTTCAAGAAAGTGTTCCCCCTAACTGTGCACCGTTGCGACAGTTCGTTGTTTCGAAGCACCACGTGATGATCGGGTGTGATAGATTCTAACGTTCACATACAACGGGTGTAAGACAGATTTACACATGCAAACACTTAGGTTGACTTGACGAGCCTAGCATGTACAGACATGGCCTCGGAACACAGAAGACCAAAAGGTCGAGCATGAGTCGTATGGAAGATACGATCAACATGAAGATGTTCACCGACGTTGATTAGTCCGTCTCACGTGATGATCGGACACGGCCTAGTTGACTCGGATCATGTTATACTTAGATGACTAGAAGAGGGATGTCTATCTAAGTGGGAGTTCATTGAGTAATTTGATTAGATGAACTTAATTATCATGAACTTAGTCTAATTTTTTTACAATATGTCTTGTAGATCAAATGGCCAACGTAGTCCTCAACTTCAACGCGTTCCTAGAGAAAACCAAGCTGAAAGACGATGGCAGCAACTATACGGACTGGGTCCGGAACCTGAGGATCATCCTCATAGCTGCCAAGAAAGATTATGTCCTACAAGCACCGCTAGGTGACCCACCCGTCCCACAGAACCAAGACGTTATGAACGCTTCGCAGACACGTGCTGATGACTACTCCCTTGTTCAGTGCGGCATGCTTTACAGCTTAGAGCCGGGGCTCAAAAGCGTTTTGAGAGACATGGAGCATATGAGATGTTCGAAGAGCTGAAAATGGTTTTCCAAGCTCATTCCCGGGTTGAGATATATTAGGTCTCCGACAAGTTCTTCAGGTGTAAGATGGAGGAAAATAGTTCTGTCAGTGAGCACATACTCACTATGTCTGGGTTGCATAACCGCTTGACTCAGCTGGGAGTTAATCTCCCGGATGATGCGGTCATTGACAGAATCCTCCAGTCGCTTCCACCAAGCTACAAGAGCTTTGTGATGAACTTCAATATGCAGGGGATGGAAAAGACCATTCCTGAGTTATTTTCAATGCTGAAATCAGCGGAGGTAGAAGTTAAGAAGGAACATCAAGTGTTGATGGTGAATAAAACCACTAAGTTCAAGAGGGGCAAGGGTAAAAAGAACTTCAAGAAGGACGGCAAGGAAGTTGCCGCGCCTGGCAAGCAAGCTGCCGGGAAGAAGCCAAAGAATGGACCCAAGCCCGAAACTAAGTGCTTTTATTGCAAGGGAAGTGGTCACTGGAAGCGGAACTGCCCCAAATACTTAGCGGACAAGAAGGCCGGCAAAACAAAAGGTATATGTGATATACATGTAATTGATGTGTACCTTACTAGTACTCGTAGTAGCTCCTGGGTATTTGATACCGGTGCAGTTGCTCACATTTGTAACTCAAAGCAGGAGCTGCGGAATAAACGGAGACTGGCGAAGGACGAGGTGACGATGCGCGTCGGGAATGGTTCCAAGGTCGATGTGATCGCCGTCGGCACGCTACCTCTACATTTACCTACGGGATTAGTTTTAAACCTCAATAATTGTTATTTAGTGCCAGCTTTGAGCATGAACATTGTATCGGGATCTCGTTTAATTCGAGATGGCTACTCATTTAAATACGAGAATAATGGTTGTTCTATTTATATGAGAGATATGTTTTATGGTCATGCTCTGATGGTGAATGGTTTATTCTTAATGAATCTCGAGCGTAATGCTACACATGTTCATAGTGTGAATACCAAAAGATGTAAGGTTGATAATGATAGTCCCACATACTTGTGGCACTGCCGCCTTGGTCACATAGGTGTCAAACGCATGAAGAAGCTCCATGCAGATGGACTTTTAGAGTCTCTTGATTATGAATCATTTGACACGTGCGAACCATGCCTCATGGGTAAAATGACCAAGACTCCGTTCTCAGGAACAATGGAGCGAGCAACCAACTTATTGGAAATCATACATACTGATGTGTGCGGTCCAATGAGTGCTGAGGCTCGTGGTGGCTATCGTTATGTTCTCACCCTCACTGATGACTTGAGTAGATATGGGTATATCTACTTAATGAAACACAAGTCTGAGACCTTTGAAAAGTTCAAGGAATTTCAGAGTGAGGTTGAAAATCAACGTGACAGAAAAATCAAGTTTCTACGATCAGATCGTGGAGGAGAATACTTGAGTCACGAATTTGGCACACACTTAAGAAAATGTGGAATAGTTTCACAACTCACGCCGCCTGGAACACCTCAGCGTAATGGTGTGTCCGAACGTCGTAATCGCACTCTATTAGATATGGCGCGGTCTATGATGTCTCTTACCGATTTACCGCTATCTTTTTGGGGCTATGCTTTAGAGACTGCCGCATTCACTTTAAATAGGGCTCCGTCGAAATCCGTTGAGACGACACCGTATGAATTATGGTTTGGGAAGAAACCTAAGCTGTCGTTTCTGAAAGTTTGGGGATGCGATGCTTATGTCAAGAAACTTCAACCTGAAAAGCTCGAACCCAAGTCGGAAAAATGCGTCTTCATAGGATACCCTAAAGAAACTATTGGGTATACCTTCTACCTCAGATCCGAAGGCAAGATCTTTGTTGCCAAGAATGGATCCTTTCTAGAGAAGGAGTTTCTCTCGAAAGAAGTAAGTGGGAGGAAAGTAGGACTTGATGAAGTGTTACCTCTTGAACCGGAAAATGGCGCAACTCAAGAAAATGTTCCTGAGGTGCCTGCACCGACTAGAGAGGAAGTTAATGATGATGATCATGAAACTTCAGATCAAGTTGCTACTGAACTTCGAAGGTCCACAAGGACACGTTCCGCACCAGAGTGGTACGGCAACCCTGTCTTGGAAATCATGTTGTTAGACAACGGTGAACCTTCGAACTATGAAGAAGCTATGGCGGGCCCGGATTCCGACAAATGGCTAGAAGCCATGAAATCCGAGATAGGATCCATGTATGAAAACAAAGTATGGACTTTGACTGACTTGCCCGATGATCGGCGAGCCATAGAAAATAAATGGATCTTTAAGAAGAAGACAGACGCGGATGGTAATGTGACCATCCATAAAGCTCGGCTTGTCGCTAAGGGTTATCGACAAGTTCAAGGGGTTGACTATGATGAGACTTTCTCTCCCGTAGCAAAGCTGAAGTCCTTCCGAATCATGTTAGCAATTGCCGCATACTATGATTATGAGATATGGCAAATGGACGACAAAACGGCATTCCTTAATGGTTTCCTTAAGGAAGAATTGTATATGATGCAGCCAGAAGGTTTTGTCGATCCTAAGAATGCTGACAAGGTGTGCAAGCTCCAAAACTCGATTTATGGGCTGGTGCAAGCATCTCAGAGTTGGAACATTCGCTTTGATGAGATGATCAAAGCGTTTGGGTTTACGCAGACTTATGGAGAAGCCTGCGTTTACAAGAAAGTGAGTGGGAGCTCTGTAGCATTTCTCATATTATATGTAGATGACATACTTTTGATGGGAAATGATATAGAACTCTTGGACATCATTAAGGCCTACTTGAATAAAAGTTTTTCAATGAAGGACCTTCGAGAAGCTGCTTATATATTAGGCATCAAGATCTATAGAGATAGATCAAGACGCCTCATAGGTCTTTCACAAAGCACATACCTTGATAAGATATTGAAGAAGTTCAATATGGATCAGTCTAAGAAGGGGTTCTTGCCTGTGCTGCAAGGTGTGAAATTGAGCTCAGCTCAATGTCCGACCACGTCAGAAGATATAGAAGAGATGAGTGTCATCCCCTATGCCTCTGTAGGATCTAGAAGAAGGAGTGTCTAGAGGGGGGTGAATAGACACTTAATGCTAAAGTTGCACTTTTTAATCTTTTTCGGTTTAAGTGGAGTTCGGGCACAATTTTAACATACACAATACATATCAAGCAAGCATGCAAAGAGTATATAGGCAGCGTAAAGTAAAGCATGCAACTTGCAAGAATGTAACGGGAAGGGTTTGGAGGATTCAAACGCAATTGGAGACACGGATGTTTTTCCCGTGGTTCGGATAGGTGGTGCTATCCTACATCCACGTTGATGGAGACTTCAACCCACAAAGGGTAACGGTTGCGCGAGTCCACGGAGGGCTCCACCCATGAAGGGTCCACGAAGAAGCAACCTTGTCTATTCCACCATGGCCATCGCCCACGAAGGACTTGCCTCACTAGCTGTAGATCTTCACGAAGTAGGCGATCTCCTTGCCCTTACAAACTCCTTGGTTCAACTCCACAATCTTGTCGGAGGCTCCCAAGTGACACCTAGACAATCTAGGAGACACCACTCTCCAAGAAGTAACAAATGGTGTGTTGATGATGAACTCCTTGCTCTTGTGCTTCAAATGATAGTCTCCCCAACACTCGACTCTCTCTCAAAGGATTTGGATCTGGTGGAGAGAAGATTTGAGTGGAAAGCAACTTGGGGAAGGCTAGAGATCAAGATTCATATGGTAGGAATGGAATATCTTGGTCTCAACACATGAGTAGGTGGTTCTTTCTCAGAACATATGAGTAGCAATGGTGTATGTGTTCTGATGGCTCTCTCTCCGAATGAAGAGGTGGTGGAGGGGTATTTATAGCCTCCACACAAAATCCAACCGTTACACACAATCTACCAATCTCGGTGGGACCGAATCATCAAACTCGGTCGGACCGAAATGGTAAACCTAGTGACCGTTAGAGATTTCGGTGGGACCGACTGGAACAACTCGGTGGGACCGATGTGCTAGGGTTAGGGAAAATCCAAAACTCGGTTTGACCGATTACTCAAACTCGGTGGGACCGATTTTGGTTATAAGTGAAACAGAGAGTTGGCCAAGCAAACTTGGTGGGACTGATTGCATATCTCGGTGGGACCGAAGATATTGCAACAGGTAACAGAGAGTTTGCAAGCCCATCTCGGTGAGACCGAGATCCGTATCGGTAGGACCGAATTGCTAGGGTTTGGCAGTGGCAAATGACAAGTGAAACTCGGTGGCGCCGGATTGACAGAATCGGTATGACCGAGTTTGGCTTAGGGTTTAGGTCATTTGTGGAAGTGGGAAAGTAGCTGAGGATTTTGGAGCATATCATTAAGCACATAAAGCAAGAGGCTCATTAAGCAACACCTCATCCCTTCTTGATAGTATTGGCTTTTCCTAAAGACTCAATGTGATCTTGGATCACTAAAATATATAAAATGAAGAGTCTTGAGCTTGAAGCTTTAGCCAATCCTTTGTCCTTAGCATCTTGAAGAGGTTCCCACAACCTTTAGTCCATGCCACTCCATTGTTGAACTTATCTGAAATATACTAGGTAAAGGTATTAGTCCAACAAGAGATATGTTGTCATCAATTACCAAAACCACCTAGGGAGCACTTGTGCTTTCAATCTCCCCCTTTTTGGTAATTGATGGCAACATACATCAAAGCTTTAGATAAAGATATAAAGAACAACAAGTAAAGCTTTGGAAGGACATGTAACAAGCATAGGCTCCCCCTACATGTATGCACTCATGTGAATATGAAATATAGAGGCATGTGAGGGCATAACCATGACAAAGTGGGCAATGTGTTACATGTATCTTGGCCATATGCATCAGAGTAAAAGATTGTTAAGGAAAATACCTTCATGCTGATGATTCCTTCTTGCAAACAGTATGTACATAAGCAAGAACTTCTCATACTCATGATTTTGATGCATACACTTACCTTGTAGTCTTTGGTTGACTTAGGACGGAATGAACCTGCACAAACAAGGTTAGATAACACAGGTACATCCACTAGCCAGAGTAAACTGAAGAAACCACAAGAATACCAAGACTGGGATGACATGTAGAGAGTTAGTACTAGGTACTGCATTGAATTCAACACGTCCCCAAGAGTAAAGATATGCAAGGAATTTGACTGATTTCTTTCCCATAGGTGTCTTGCTCCCCCTGAATCTTATATGGGATATTGGGAGAAGATAGGGAATAGAAAATCAGAGCTGAAAGAAACAAAACAAATGAACATGTCTTTCCCCCTAAAAAGACATGTGACATCTCTCCTCTTGATCATCAAGCATCTGGGATCCTTGAGTATTGTCTCTCCCTTAGGGATCTCTTTCTCCCCCTTAATACATTATCTGGGACATCTGGGATCCTTGAGATGTTCTCTCCCCCTTTAGTGCTTTGATGTGAACTCTTTCTCCCCGAAGATAAACTTTGATGTGATCTCTCTCTCCCCCTTTGACATCAATTTCCAAGAAGGTTCTTCTGGAATCCGTCCAAAAGGTTTGGTCCTTGAGACTCAGCATAAAGCAAAGAATAAAATTGGGATGCTTGTAGAGGACAAGATTCATTGAGGAGAGCTGGATCAGAAGAATTATAGGTTATGTGACAAACTGTTTTTCCTGTTGCGAAGTCGGTGGCACCGAGTGGTATGATTCGGTGGTACCGAAGGAATTCGGTTGGACCGAAAATTACAATTCGGTGAGACCGAGTTCACACAGAGAAAAACACTTGTCACCTCAGCTCACTAGACATGCAGGATCTCACAAAGATTTGCAATGAATTGAATGCGGAAAATGCAGAGTAAAGAGAAAGGAAAAGAAACTGAAGGATCTAGATGAAGTAGAAGGAAACAAATAAACAAGCATGAGACAAATGCAGTAACACAGAAATAAACACAAGAGAACTTTATCTAGAGTTGGGCGGTGACATAGTCACCTATGTTAGAGTATATTGACTTAGGAGTCAAGTGAGAACACTTGATCATAGGTCATACTCATCGTTTAAGCTCAAAATGGCGTTGCCATTTTTCGTTTAAGCATCTTGATGTATTCACATCTTGTTGAGTGGCTTTGTAACACCCTCGATGCGACTATATCTCCCACGTGTCGAGGCACGACTTAGAGGCATAATCGCATTGAAGGCATATGTCGCAAGTGAGGCAATCTTCACACAACCCATGTACATATAAATATAAAGGGGGAATAATAATAATAGTTGGCTTAAACTCGCCACGTCACATCAAGGTACATAAATAGCATCCATCATACAAACACTCATGGCCCGTCTACGCCGCCAAAATAGAAAAGACTCCCCAACATGCGACTAAAACCCTGAATCGAACCCCGAGCAGGCACCACTACTGATCATCAGGAAAAGAAACATAGTATCGCTGAGAGTCCTCGTCGTACTCCCACTTCAGCTCGAACGCGCCATCCGGAGGAGTATCATCGGTCCCTGCATCTGGTGTAATAGTAATCTGTGAGCCACAAGGACTCAGCAATCTCGCACCCTCGCGATCAAGACTATTTAAGCTTAATAGGTAAGGAAGGGGTAATGTATGTGGAGCTGCAGCAAGCGACTAGCATATATGGTGGCTAACTTATTCGCAAAAGAGAGCGAGAAGAGAAAGCAAGGCACGAGCGGAAACTAAGTAGAGCAGACTACGCAAACATAACTCCAACGCCGTGTCCACTTCCCGGACTACGCCGAGAAGAGGCCATCACGGCAACACACGCAGTTGATTCATTTTAATTAATTAAGTTCAAGTTGTCTACAACCGGACATTAACAAATTCCCATCTGCCCATAACCGCGGGCACGGCTTTCGAAAGATCAATCCCTGCAGGGGGGTCCCAACTTAGCCCATAACAAGCTCTCACAGTCAACGAAGGAATAGACCTCCACCCAGGACCCACCGATCAGACTCGGTATCCCGATACAACAAGATGATTCGACAGGTCAAAACTAGTCCAGCAACACCGCCCGAATGTGCCGACAAATCCTGATAGGAGCTGCACATATCTCTTTCTCAGGGCACGCTCGGATAGGTCAAGCTACGAGTAAAACCAACCCTCGGGTTTCCCCGAGGTGGCCCCGCAGGCTACCTGGTTCGGACCAACACTCAGAGGAGCACTGACCCGTGGGGGGCTAAAATAAAGATGACCCTCGGGCTCCAGAAACCCAAGGGAAAGAAAAGGGTAGGTGGCAAATGGTAAAACCAATGTTGGGCATTGCTGGAAAAGCTTTAATCAAGGCGAACTATCAAGGGGTTCCCATTATAGCCCAACCGCGTAAGGGACGCAACAAACCGGGAACATAACACCGATATGACGGAAACTAGGGCGGCAAGAGTGGAACAAAACACTAGGCGAGAGGCAGAGCCTTCCACCCTTTACCAAGTATATAGATGAATAAAGATAACATGGCAATATAATTATATCCCAACAAGTAAATAAATGTTCCAACAAGGAACGGCTCCAATCTTCACCTGCAACTAACAATGCTATAAGAAGGGGGCTGAGCAAAGCGGTAACATAGCCAATCAATGGTTTGCTAGGACAAAGGTGGGTTAGAGGCTCAAACATGGCAATTGGGAGGCTGACAAGCAAGTGGTAGGCATCGTAGCATTGGCAAAGCAAAAGAGCGAGCAAACTAGCATAGCAAAGATAGTAGTGATTTCAAGGGTGTGATCATCTTGCCTGCACAGTTGTCAGAATTGACTGGATCCTCAAAAGCAAACTCAACGGGCTCCTCGTTAGCGAACTCGTCTCCCGGCTCTACCCAACAACACAAACAAGCAACAAGGATACAATCAACCACGTGCAAAGGCAACCAATACGATGCAAAGATGATATGCTATGCGGGATGCAAGAATGCAACATGTAACAGGAAATGCATGAACCTGGCCTCAACTTGGAAATCCAAGTGTGCCACTGGATAGAGGGGAAGAAATCCCCTGAAAACGATATAAAGATCATGGCAATCGGAGCTACGGTTTAGAAATGGCAAGCGATTTACTAAACGAACCGATCTGCGATTTACAGCAACATGCCTCCTAAATGCAGCAAAATGAGCATGCTACAGCCACCCAACATGAACACAAATTACATGGAAGTGATGTACTCATCAATCTTAACAAATCATCGTGACTGAGGCATAGGAAAATTCATCCATTAAGGGCTTCAAACAAGCATGGCAAAACTGAATAAGCAAAACAAATCTCAGACTTGGCGAAATTAACGCTAGTCTGAAATTTCAGACCACGATGCTCTCTTCGGAGCAGCAAAACAACATGAAGGAAATTCTGAACATGGCAAGTGAGAGCATGGCATCGAGCTACTCAACAAGCTTAACAAAACACCCAAAATGACCTGGGGCCAAAAGGGTTCACAAAATACTCTACCGAGCACACGAACATTGATGAAACACAATCAGTTTTCAGACTTAGTGAAAACTGGGACATGCTGTAATAATAACTCACGGAGGCATGTAAACGAGCTCGATGCTCTCACTACGGTGCAGTTCATGGCAAGGAAAGCATATATCCATTAATAAGGCACAAAATGCTAGCTAGACATGGCAAGAACAATGGCATAGCATGCATGAATCACTAGCAATCACTCCGGCAAAATCGCAAAAGAGTTTACGATCTGCCCAAAACAGCAACTATCCAAAAGTTGAGCTCGATTGAGTCAACCTAGGGTGCTCTAACATAACAAGTAAAGACATGGATGGATTAAGCACAACAAGCATAACAAACCACTCTTACTGATCATCCTCAAAATAGGCATGGATCACTAGGAAACAAGCCGGACATATAGCATCGTGAACTAAAACGGCTCAGACTTAGTGAAAATCACTAAGTCCCTGAAATCTGTAATCTCAGGTAGCCCTCTTCGCAAGCTTGCACAAGACAACACACACGTCCTAAAAATACATGGAAGGCACCACTGGAAAGAATACAACATGCCTAACAATTCATCCCAAAGGGGCACAGGCATATCATGCACGGATTAAATATGGCGAAAATGACAAAAGTGCATGTTGGATTAACGGATCTGCAATTTAACTCAACATGCCTCCTTCCAACAGCATTTTGGGCAACAAGATGACCTCAAATACAAATGATGCACTGGAATGAAATGATGTACTCGTCGAGACGAAGATTTTGACATATCATACACCGAAAACGGAGCTACGGATGCAAAGTTATGGTAGGTCAAACGTTGCACGAAAAATAACGGGAGAGGGAGAAAGTCAACGGACGAAACTCCAGATCTAGGGTTTACTGTGCTCGCGCGGGCCGGCACTGTAGCTCGGCGAAGCCGAGCCCGGCGATGGCGGCGGTGGCGGATCCCGCCGGATCCGGCGACGGCGAGGCGGCCGGCGACGAGGGACGGCCGGAACGAGGCCGGCGGGGCGAGGACGGCGGTCGCCGTGGCCGGATCCGGCGACCGGGGCGGCGCGCGATGCGGAGGACGGCGGGCGGCGCGGGGATGGCCGGCGAGGCGGCGGTGGCCGGCGAGCGGCTCGCGGTGGCTCCGGCCACCGGAGCGTGGAGAGGCGACGGGGCCGGGCGGCGCGGCTCCCCGAGCGGCGGCGCGGCGAGGCGGGCCGGGAGGGCCCGCTGCGGGCTCTCCGGGCCTCGGGTGGGGACGGCCGGCGGCATGACACGTGGCGGCCTGCCACTGGCTGCGGTGCGGCGGCGCGGCGTGTCCGGCGCGGGCGGACACGTCCGGCGCGGCGCGTAGTAGATTTTTAGGGTTTCGAGAGGGGGAGAGATCCGAATTTCGGGGGGATGCATTTATAGGCATAGAGGGAGCTAGGAGAGTCCAAATGAGGTGCGGTTTTCGCCCACACGATCGTGATCGAACGACCGAGACGATGGAGCTGAGTTTGGTGGGTTTTTGGGCCAAAATGGAGGGGTGTTGGGCTGCACACACACGAGGCCTTTTCGGTCCCTCGGTTAACCGTTGGAGTATCAAACAAAGTCCAAATGACCCGAAACTTGACAGGCGGTCTACCGGTAGTAAACCAAGGCCGCATGGCAAGTCTCGGTCCAATCCGGAAATGTTTAATCCCCACACACGAAAGAAAGCTAGAAATGGCCACCGGAGGAGAACGAAGCGCCGGAATGCAAAACGGACAACGGGGAAAATGCTCGAATGCATGAGATGAACATGTATGCAAATGCGATGCACGTGATGACATGACATGAGATGCACGAAAACGAAAAACAACACACGGAGGTAAAGACCCGAACCTGAGAATTAAATATAACTTAATGCCGGAAACGGCATGAGTCGGAGTACAATTGGGGAAGGTTACATGTGGGGCGTTACATGCTTTGACTCATGTCTTGGAGTAAAGCTTCTCTAAGATGGGATAACATACCTTGGGTGGTGGAGTGGTTCTTGCTGATGTAGTTGAACTTGTGTGGGTGCTCAAGGTTGATGTAGTCCATCAAGAATTTGGAGCACCAGTTGGAGTTTGAGTTCATCTACCTACATGGGTTAGTTCTTGCAAGGAAGAGCACTTGTATATCCAAAAATGACAATCATGAAGCTCAACATAGAATTTGTCAAAGGATATGTTTGAATGGTTTTGTGCTTCCTTGTCTTCAACCACCATTGTGTAGAGACTTGGTGATGTAAAGATTGCTCAAGATGTGAGTGAATCGCAATCCCATGGAATTAGTTTCAACCAAGTACCTACATGGGTTAGACAACATGCAAGGTGCAAATATATCCAAGACATAAGATAGTCATCATAAGAGATATATCATGGATTAGTCATAAGCTCATGTCTTGCATGTGTCCAATGGAGTTCCTACTCCACGTTTGAAGCATCAATGATGTTCAATTCTCCTCTTAACCTGCAAAATACTTTCTCATCAAGTGGTTTAGTGAATATATCCGCTAATTGCTTGTCAGTGCGAACATGCTTAAGATTAATGTCACCCTTAGCAACATGATCTCGAATGAAATGATGACGAACTTCAATATGCTTTGTTCGAGAATGTTGTACGGGATTATGACCAATTTTGATAGCACTTTCATTGTCAAAAAGCAGTGGTACACATAAATTCCATAATCTTTAAGAGTTTGGGTCATCCAAAGTAATTGAGCACAACATGAACCAGTGGCAATGTATTCCGCTTCGGCGGTGGATAAGGATACCGAGTTTTGTTTCTTGGAGGACCAAGACACAAGAGATCTGCCAAGAAATTGACAGGTACCCGAAGTGGACTTCCTATCAACCTTGTCTCCGGCATAATCCGAGTCAGAATAGCCAACAAGATCAAAAGAAGACCTCTTAGGATACCAAATGCCAAAGTTTGGTGTGTGAATTAAGTATCTCACTATCCTTTTCACAGCCTTAAGATGACATTCTTTAGGAGCAGCTTGATATCGTGCACACATGCATACACTTAGCATAATATCGGGACGTGAAGCACATAGGTATAGTAATGAACCAATCATAGAACGATAAACCTTTTGATTAACCGGTTCACCACCTTTGGTCAAATCATTATGTCCACTAGTGGGCATGGGTGTAGACATACCTTTGCACTCTTGCATATTGAACTTCTTGAATAAGTCCTTGGTGTACTTCGTTTGAGAGACAAATGTACCTTCCTTAGTTTGCTTGATTTGCAAACCGAGAAAGAATTTGAGTTCACTCATCATAGACATCTCAAACTTCTCTGACATTAGCTTTCCAAACTTTTCACTAAAGAGAGGGTTAGTTGAACCAAATATGATATCATCAACATAGATTTGACATACAAATAGTTCCCCATTAACCCTTTTAGTGAAGAGAGTAGAATCAATTTTACCAATTTCAAAACCACTTGCAATAAGGAACTTGGTCAAGCATTTATACCATGCTCTAGGAGCTTGTTTAAGACCATAAAGAGCTTTGTGAAGTTTTTAAACATGATTAGGTTTCTTAGGATTGACAAAGCCGGGAGGTTGTTTGACATAAACTTCCTCCTCTATTTCACCATTTAGAAAAGCACTCTTAATGTCCATTTGGTACAAGGTGATATTATGGTGATTAGCATAGGCAAGTAAGATGCGAATGGACTCAAGTCTAGCAACGGGAGCATATGTCTCACCATAGTCCATACCTTCGACTTGTGTGTACCCTTGGGCGACGAGACGTGCTTTGTTGCGGACCACTTGTCCATCTTCATCTTGCTTGTTGCGAAACACCCATTTGGTACCAATGATGTTGTGGTTGTTGTCGGGCTTCTCAACCAATGTCCAAACTTGGTTTCTCTCAAAATTGTGTAGCTCTTCATGCATAGCGTTTATCCAATCTGGATCTTCCAATGCTTCTTCAACCTTCATAGGTTCAATGCTAGAGATGAATTAATAGTTTTCACAAAAGTTAGCTAAACGAGTTTTTGAGCGAGTGATTCTCCCGGTTTGTATATCATTGAGGATTTGCTCGACGGGATGATCTTTGGCAATTCTTGCTCGAACTCGTGAGAGCTTTTGCTTGGGTCTTCGTTGAGCATCTTCTTCATCTTGTTCTTCTTCTTGGCCTTCTTCATTGTTGACGTTGTCATTCTCTCGTCGTGGTGGGGAAGGAGGTTGTTGATGTTCGTCTTGATGTACTTCCTCGTCTTCTTCATCTTGGTGTGTCCCACTTGTGGATGCTTCCGTGTCGATTCTTGGTTCACCTTGTCGTGAAGTAGAAGCTTCCACTTGGACGGATGACGTACTCTCCTTCACCTCCGTTGGACGAACTTTGCCAATGGACAAGTCTTGGATTGCTTCCGAAGGGTCTTTGTCTCCTACATCAATTGGCAATTGCTCTACTTGCGAGCCATTAGATTCATCAAACTTCACATCTACCGTCTCTTCAACCTTTCGGATGAAATTGTTGTAGACATGGTAAGTGTGAGAGTTTGAGCCATAACCTAGTAGGAAGCCTTCATGAGATTTAGGAGCAAACTTTGAACGACGATGCTTATCAAGAATGTAGCACTTTGAGCCGAATACTCGAAAGTATCCAACTTGGGGTTTGTTACCGGTGAGGAGCTCGTATGCTGTCTTGCCGAGTAGCTTGTGAAGATACAAGCGATTTGTTGCGTGACAAGCTGTCTCAACCGCTTTTGCCCAAAAGTGCTTTGGCGTCTTGTATTCATCAAGCATCGTTCTTGCCATTTCGATGAGCGTCCGGTTCTTCCTCTCAACAACTCCATTTTGTTGAGGTGTGTACATAGCCGAGAACTCATGTGAAATCCCTTCTTCGTCAAGAAAGGTGTCTACATTTGCGTTCTTGAACTCCGTTCCGTTGTCACTCCGAACCTTCTTGATCTTCACTTCAAACTGATTTTGGGCTTTCCTAGCGAAGTTTTTGAAGATCTTCTGGACCTGCGACTTGTCATTAAGAAAGAACACCCACGTAAATCTTGAAAAATCATCAACTATAACAAGACCAAAAGAATTTCCAGCGAGACTTTTGTAGGCGTTGGGACCAAAAAGATCCATATGAAGTAGCTCGAGTGGCCTCCTTGTGGTCATGATGTTCTTCACAGGATGCCTTCCTCCAACCTGTTTACCTGCTTGACAAGCACTACAAAGTCTATCCTTATCAAATATGACATCGTTAACTCCAAGGATATGATTTCCTTTAATAAGCTTGTCAAGATATCTCATGCCAACGTGACCTAGTCGTCTATGCCACAACCAACCTTTTGAGGATTTAGCAATGAAGCAAGTTTTAGGTTGTGCCTTTTTAGTGAAATTGACAATGTAAAGATCACCTCTACGCATACCGGTAAAGACCATTTTATGATTGTCTCGACGAAACACTTGGCAATCTACCTCAGTAAATAGAACATTTAGGCCAAAATCAGCAAGTCTAGATACTGAAAGTAAATTGTAGCCAAGAGATTCAACGAGCATGGCATTTTGAATGGAACTATCATGTGAGATGGCCACCTTACCAAGGCCAACTACTTTACCCTTTGAAGTATCACCAAAGGTGACATATTTTCGAGGGCCGTCATTTTTAGCAAGCTCACGGAACATCTCTTCATCTCCGGTCATATGATGAGTACATCCACTATCAAGAACCCATTCCTTTCCACCTGACGCATATCCCCGAAGATTTGCCGTAAGACCAAAATGTCTCATTGTATCATCAAGATCGAAGTCACTATCATCATCATCATAGTATCCATGTTCATCATGATCTTGTGACTCATCATTTCCTAGAGAGGGTAACTCATTAGATAAATGGTCATCAAAGTGGTCACTTTTATGAATTCTTATAGCTTCAAATATAATATCACTAATGATTCCAACATCTCCTTTAGCATGCTTGAGATTGGTAAGCTCAAATAGACAATCACCAAACTTAGTATCACTAGAGTTCATCTTACTCAAGGCAATAGATTTATGGAGAATTTTATCCAAATTTTTCAAGGAATGATCGGGAAATCGTTCCTCAAGAAATTTCCATATAGTATATGCACAACTAAGAGTAGGCAAACTAGCAATCAAATTTTTGGGCAATCCTCTAATGATGAGCTCAATGGTTCTAAGATTGCGAATCATGTCAATATCTTCATCTAGGGTAGGATGCAAAGGATCAATATGAGGTGCACAAGGGCTAGCAATATACTTGTTTAAATGATATTGATTGAAGATTACAAGCATCTCATTTTTCCACTCATGAAAGTACTCTCCATCAAGAATAGGCACTCTATGTCTAAGACTCCCTAAAGTAGACACATCCATCTTCCTCCAATGGTGATTAAACCAAGGCAATGGAGACCAGTGCTCTGATACCACTTGTAGGATCTAGAAGAAGGAGTGTCTAGAGGGGGGTGAATAGACACTTAATGCTAAAGTTGCACTTTTTAATCTTTTTCGGTTTAAGTGGAGTGCGGGCACAATTTTAACATACACAATACATATCAAGCAAGCATGCAAAGAGTATATAGGTAGAGGAAAGTAAAGCATGCAACTTGCAAGAATGTAACGGGAAGGGTTTGGAAGATTCAAACGCAATTGGAGACACAGATGTTTTTCCCGTGGTTCGGATAGGTGGTGCTATCCTACATCCACGTTGATGGAGACTTCAACCCACGAAGGGTAACGGTTGCGCAAGTCCACGGAGGGCTCCACCCACGAAGGGTCCACGAAGAAGCAACCTTGTCTATTCCACCATGGCCATCGCCCACGAAGGACTTGGCTCACTAGCGGTAGATCTTCATGAAGTAGGCGATCTCCTTGCCCTTACAAACTCCTTGGTTCAACTCCACAATCTTGTTGGAGGCTCCCAAGTGACACCTAGCCAATCTAGGAGACACCACTCTCCAAGAAGTAACAAATGGTGTGTTGATGATGAACTCCTTGCTCTTGTGCTTCAAATGATAGTCTCCCCAACACTCAACTCTCTCTCATAGGATTTGGATCTGGTGGAAAGAAGATTTGAGTAGAAAGCAACTTGGGGAAGGCTAGAGATCAAGATTCATATGGTAGGAATGGAATATCTTGGTCTCAACACATGAGTAGGTGGTTCTTTCTCAGAACATATGAGTAGGAATGGTGTATGTGTTGTGATGGCTCTCTCTCCGAATGAAGAGGTGGTGGAGGGGTATTTATAGCCTCCACACAAAATCCAACCATTACACACAATCTACCAATCTCGATGGGACCGAATCATCAAACTCGGTCGGACCGAAATGGTAAACCTAGTGACCATTAGAGATTTCGGTGGGACCGACTGGAACAACTCGGTGGGACCGATGTGCTAGGGTTAGGGAAAATCCAAAACTCGGTTTGACTGATTACTCAAACTCGGTGGGACCGATTTTGGTAATAAGTGAAACAGAGAGTTGGCCAAGCAAACTCGGTGGGAGCGATTGCATATCTCGGTGGGACCGAAGATATTGCAACAGGTAACAGAGAGTTTGCAAGCCCATCTCAGTGAGACCGAGATCCGTATCGGTAGGACCGAATTGCTAGGGTTTGGCAGTGGCAAATGACAAGTGAAACTCGGTGGCGCCGGATTGACAGAATCGGTATGACCGAGTTTGGCTTAGGGTTTAGGTCATTTGTGGAAGTGGGAAAGTAGCTGAGGATTTTGGAGCATATCATTAAGCACATAAAGCAAGAGGCTCATTAAGCAACACCTCATCCCTTCTTGATAGTATTGGCTTTTCCTAAAGTCTCAATGTGATCTTGGATCACTAAAATATATAAAATGAAGAGTCTTGAGCTTGAAGCTTTAGCCAATCCTTTGTCCTTAGCATCTTGAAGAGGTTCCCACAACCTTTAGTCCATGCCACTCCATTGTTGAACTTATATGAAATATACTAGGTAAAGGTATTAGTCCAACAAGAGATATGTTGTCATAAATTACCAAAACCACCTAGGGAGCACTTGTGCTTTTAGCCTCAGCCATAGGTTCTATTATGTATGCCATGCTGTGTACCAGACCTGATGTAAACCTTGCCATAAGTTTGGTAGGAAGGTACCAAAGTAATCTCGGCAAGGAACACTGGACAGTGGTCAAGAATATCCTAAAGTACCTGAAAAGGACTAAGGAAATGTTTCTCGTTTATGGAGGTGACGAAGAGCTCGTCGTAAAGGGTTACGTCGACGCTAGCTTCGACACAGATCTGGATGACTCTAAGTCACAAACCGGGTACGTGTATATTTTGAATGGTGGAGCAGTAAGCTGGTGCAGTTGCAAGCAGAGCGTCGTGGCGGGATCTACATGTGAAGCAGAGTACATGGCAGCCTTGGAGGCAGCACATGAAGCAATTTGCGTGAAGGAGTTCATCACCGACCTCGGAGTCATACCCAATGCGTCGGGGCCAATCAAACTCTTCTGTGACAACACTGGAGCTATTGCACTTGCCAAGGAGCCCAGGTTTCACAAGAAGACAAGGCACATCAAGCGTCGCTTCAACTCCATTCGTGAAAATGTTCAAGATGGAGACATAGATATTTGTAAAGTACATACGGACCTGAATGTAGCAGATCCGTTGACTAAACCTCTCCCTAGAGCAAAACATGATCAACACCAGAATTCCATGGGTGTTCGATTCATCACAATGTAACTAGATTATTGACTCTAGTGCAAGTGGGAGACTGTTGGAAATATGCCCTAGAGTCAATAATAAAAGCATTATTATTATATTTCCTTGTTCATGATAATTGTCTTTATTCATGCTATAATTGTGTTATCCGGAAATCGTAATACATGTGTGAATAATAGACACCAACATGTCCCTAGTAAGCCTCTAGTTGACTAGCTCGTTGATCAACAGATAGTCATGGTTTCCTGACTATGGACATTGGATGTCATTGATAACGAGATCACATCATTAGGAGAATGATGTGATGGACAAGACCCAATCCTAAACATAGCATAAAGATCGTATAGTTCGTTTGCTAGAGTTTTTCCAATGTCAAGTATCCTTTCCTTAGACCATGAGATCGTGTACCTCCCGGATACTGCAAGAGTGCTTTGGGTGTACCAAACGTCACAACGTAACTGGGTGACCATAAAGGTATACTACGGGTATCTCCGAAAGTGTCTGTTGGGTTGACACGGATCAAGACTGGGATTTGTCACTCCGTATGACCAAGAGGTATCACTGGGCCCACTCAGTGATGCATCATCATAATGAGCTCAAAGTGACCAAGTGTCTGGTCACGGGATCATGCATTATGGTACGAGTAAAGTGACTTGCCGGTGACGAGATTGAACAAGGTATTGGGATACCGACGATCGAATCTCGGGCAAGTAGCATACCGATTGACAAAGGGAATTGAATACAGGGTTGCTTGAATCCTCGACATCGTGGTTCATCCGATGAGATCATCGAGGAGCATGTGGGAGCCAACATGGGTATCCAGATCCCGTTGTTGGTTATTGACCGGAGAGTCGTCTCGGTCATGTCTACATGTCTCCCGAACCCGTAGGGTCTACACACTTAAGGTTCATTGACGCTAGGGTTGTAGGGATATGTATATGCAGTAACCCGAATGTTGTTCGGAGTCCCGGATGAGATCCCGAATGTTACGAGGAGTTCCGGAATGGTCCGGAGGTAAAGAATTATATATAGGAAGTGCTATTTCGGCCATCGGGACAAGTTTCGGGGTCACCGGTATGTACCGGGACCACCGGAAGGGTCCCGGGGGTCCACCGGGTGGGGCCACCTGCCCCGGGGGGGCACATGGGCTGTAGGGGGTGCGCCTTGGCCTACATGGGCCAAGGGCACCAGCCCCAAGAGGCCCATGCGCCTAGGGTCCAAGAAGGGAAGAGTCCCAAAGGGGGAAGGCACCCCCTAGGTGCCTTGGAGGGGGAGGGACTCCTCCCTTGGCCGCCCCCCCCCTAGGAGATTGGATCTCCTAGGGACGGCGTGTTGGGGAACGCAGTAATTTCAAAAAATTTCCTACGCACACGCAAGATCATGGTGATGCACAGCAACAAGAGGGGAGAGTGTTGTCTACGTACCAACGCAGACCGACTGCGGAAGCGATCACACAACGTAGAGGAAGTAGTCGTACGTCTTCTTCCCGATCGACCGATCCAAGCACCGTTGCTCCGGCACCTCCGAGTTCTTAGCACACGTTCAGCTCGATGACGTTCCTCGGGCTCCGATCCAGCAAAGCGTCGAGGAAGAGTTTCGTCAGCACGACGGCGTGATGACGATCTTGATGTACTACCGACGCAGGGCTTCGCCTAAGCACTACAACGGTATGATCGAGGTGGAATTTGGTGGCAGGGGGCACCGCACACGGCTAAGGAACGATCTCAAGGATCAAGTTGTGTGTCTATGGGGTGCCCCCTGCCCCCGTATATATATGTTGGAGGAGGGGGGCTGGCCGGCCAAGATAGAGGAGGCGCAGGGGGAGTCCTACTCCCACCGGGAGTAGGACTCCTCCCCTCCAATCCTATTCCAACTAGGACTCTTGGGGGGGGGGGGGAAGAGAGAGAGGGGGCCGGCCCACCTCTCCTAGTCCTACTAGGACTTGGGGAAGGGGGGGCGCCGGCTAGGCTTGTGGGCTGCCTCTTCTCTCTTTTCCACTAAGGCCCAATAGGCCCATTAGCCTCCCGGGGGGTTCCGGTAACCCTCCCGGTATTCCGGTAAAATCCCGATTTCATCCGGAACACTTCCTATGTCCAAACATAGGCTTCCAATATATCAATCTTTACGTCTCGACCATTTCGAGACTCCTCGTCATGTCCGTGATCTCATCCGGGACTCCGAACAACCTTCGGTACATCAAAATGCATAAACTCATAATAACTGTCATCGTAACGTTAAGCGTGCGGACCCTACGGTTGGAGAACAATGTAGACATGACCGAGACACGTCTCCGGTCAATAACCAATAGCGGGACCTGGATGCCCATATTGGCTCCTACATATTCTACGAAGATCTTTATCGGTCAGACCGCATAACAACATACGTTGTTCCCTTTGTCATCGGTATGTTACTTGCCCGAGATTCGATCGTCGGTATCCAATACCTAGTTCAATCTCGTTACCGGCAAGTCTCTTTACTCGTTCCGTAATACATCATCTCACAACTAATATATTAGTTGCAGTGCTTGCAAGGCTTATGTGATGTGCATTACCGAGAGGGCCCAGAGATACCTCTCCGACAATCGGAGTGACAAACCCTAATCTCGAAATACGCCAACCCAACATCTACCATTGGAGACACCTGTAGTACTCCTTTATAATCACCCAGTTACGTTGTGACGTTTGGTAGTACCCAAAGTGTTCCTCCGGTAAACGGGAGTTGCATAATCTCATAGTTATAGGAACATGTATAAGTCATGAAGAAAGCAATAGCAACATACTAAACGATCGGGTGCTAAGCTAATGGAATGGGTCATGTCAATCAGATCATTCTACTAATGATGTGACCTCGTTAATCAAATAACAACTCCTTGTTCATGGTTAGGAAACATAACCATCTTTGATTAACGAGCTAGTCAAGTAGAGGCATACTAGTGACACTCTGTTGGTCTATGTATTCACACATGTATTATGTTTCCGGTTAATACAATTCTAGCATGAATAATAAACATTTATCATGATATAAGGAAATAAATAATAACTTTATTATTGCCTCTAGGGCATATTTCCTTCAGTCTCCCACTTGCACTAGAGTCAATAATCTAGATTACACAGTAATGATTCTAACACCCATGGAGCCTTGGTGCTGATCATGTTTTGCTCGTGGAAGAGGCTTAGTCAACGGGTCTGCAACATTCAGATCCGTATGTATCTTGCAAATCTCTATGTCTCCCACCTGGACTAAATCCCGGATGGAGTTGAAGCGTCTCTTGATGTGTTTGGTCCTCTTGTGAAATCTGGATTCCTTTGCCAAGGCAATTGCACCAGTATTGTCACAGAAGATTTTCATTGGACCCGATGCACTAGGTATGACACCTAGATCGGATATGAACTCCTTCATCCAGACTCCTTCGTTTGCTGCTTCCGAAGCAGCTATGTACTCCGCTTCACATGTAGATCCCGCTACGACGCTTTGTTTAGAACTGCACCAACTGACAGCTCCACCGTTTAAAGTAAACACGTATCCGGTTTGCGATTTAGAATCGTCCGGATCAGTGTCAAAGCTTGCATCAACGTAACCTCTTACGGTGAGCTCTTTGTCACCTCCATATACGAGAAACATATCCTTAGTCCTTTTTAGGTATTTCAGGATGTTCTTGACCGCTGTCCAGTGATCCATTCCAGGATTACTTTGGTACCTCCCTGCTAAACTTATAGCAAGGCACACATCAGGTCTGGTACACAGCATTGCATACATGATAGAGCCTATAGCTGAAGCATAGGGAACATCTTTCATTTTCTCTCTATCTTCTGCAGTGGTCGGGCATTGAGTCTTACTCGACTTCACACCTTGTAGCACAGGCAAGAACCCTTTCTTTGCTTGATCCATCTTGAACTTCTTCAAAATTTTGTCAAGGTATGTGCATTGTGAAAGTCCAATTAAGCGTTTTGATCTATCTCTATAGATCTTTATGCCTAATATGTATGCAGCTTCCCCGAGGTCTTTCATCGAAAAACTTTTATTCAAGTATCCCTTTATGCTATCCAGAAATTCTATATCATTTCCAATTAGCAATATGTCATCCACATATAATATCAGAAATGCTACAGAGCTCCCACTCACTTTCTTGTAAATACAGGCTTCTCCAAAAGTCTGTATAAAGCCAAATGCTTTGATCACACTATCAAAGCGTTTATTCCAACTCCGAGATGCTTGCACCAGTCCATAAATGGATCGCTGGAGTTTGCATACTTTGTTAGCTCCTTTTGGTTCGACAAAACCTTCTGGTTGTACCATATACAACTCTTCTTCCAGAAATCCATTCAGGAATGCAGTTTTGACATCCATCTGCCATATTTCATAATCATAAAATGCGGCAATTGCTAACATAATTCTGACGGACTTAAGCATCGCTACGGGTGAGAAGGTCTCATCGTAGTCAACCCCTTGAACTTGTCGAAAACCTTTTGCGACAAGTCGAGCTTTATAGACAGTAACATTACCGTCAGCGTCAGTCTTTTTCTTGAAGATCCATTTATTCTCAATTGCTTGCCGATCATCGGGCAAGTCAACCAAAGTCCATACTTTGTTCTCATACATGGATCCCATCTCAGATTTCATGGCCTCAAGCCACTTTGCGGAATCTGGGCTCACCATCGCTTCTTCATAGTTCGTAGGTTCATCATGATCTAGCATCATGACTTCCAGAACTGGATTACCGTACCACTCTGGTGCGGATCTCACTCTGGTTGATCTACGTGGTTCAGTAGAATCTTGATCTGAAGCTTCATGATCATCATCATTAGCCTCCTCACTGATTGGCATAGGTATCGCAGAAACAGTTTTCTGTGATGTACTATTTTCCAATAAGGGAGCAGGTACAGTTACCTCGTCAAGTTCTACTTTCCTCCCACTCACTTCTTTCGAGAGAAACTCCTTCTCTAGAAATGATCCATTCTTAGCAACGAATGTCTTGCCTTCGGATCTGTGATAGAAGGTATACCCAACAGTTTCCTTTGGGTATCCTATGAAGACACATTTCTCCGCTTTGGGTTCGAGCTTATCAGGTTGAAGCTTTTTCACATAAGCATTGCAGCCCCAAACTTTAAGAAACGACAACTTTGGTTTCTTGCCAAACCATAGTTCATAAGGCGTCGTCTCAACGGATTTTGATGGTGCCCTATTTAACGTGAATGCGGCCGTCTCTAAAGCATAACCCCAAAACGATAGCGGTAAATCAGTAAGAGACATCATAGATCGCACCATATCTAGTAAAGTACGATTACGACGTTCGGACACACCATTACGCTGTGGTGTTCCGGGTGGCGTGAGTTGCGAAACTATTCCACACTTTTTCAAATGTATACCAAACTCGTAACTCAAATATTCTCCTCCACGATCAGATCGTAGAAATTTTATTTTCTTGTTACGATGATTTTCAACTTCACTCTGAAATTCCTTGAACTTTTCAAATGTTTCAGACTTATGTTTCATTAAGTAGATATACCCATATCTGCTTAAATCATCTGTGAAGGTGAGAAAATAACGATATCCGCCGCGAGCCTCAATATTCATCGGACCACATACATCGGTATGTATGATTTCCAACAAATCTGTTGCTCTCTCCATAGTACCGGAGAACGGTGTTTTAGTCATCTTGCCTATGAGGCACGGTTCGCAAGTACCAAGTGATTCATAATCAAGTGATTCCAAAAGCCCATGGAGTTTCTTCATGCGCTTTACACCGATATGACCTAAACGGCAGTGCCACAAATAAGTTGCACTATCATTATTAACTTTGCATCTTTTGGCTTCTACATTATGAATATGTGTATTACTATCTTTGAGATTCAACAAGAATAGACCACTCTTCAAAGGTGCATGACCATAAAAGATATTATCCATATAAATAGAACAACCATTATTCTCTGATTTAAATGAATAACCGTCTCGCATTAAACAAGATCCAGATATAATGTTCATGCTCAACGCTGGCACCAAATAACAATTATTTAGGTCTAATATTAATCCCGAAGGTAGATGTAGAGGTAGCGTGCCGACCGCGATCACATCGACTTTGGAACCGTTTCCCACGCGCATCGTCACCTCGTCCTTTGCTAGTGTCCGCTTATTTCGTAGTCCCTGTTTCGAGTTGCAAATATTAGCAACAGAACCAGTATCAAATACCCAGGTGCTACTGCGAGCTCTAGTAAGGTACACATCAATAACATGTATATCACATATACCTTTGCTCACTTTGCCATCCTTCTTATCCGCCAAATACTTGGGGCAGTTCCGCTTCCAGTGACCAGTCTGCTTGCACTATAAGCACTCAGTTTCAGGCTTAGGTCCAGACTTGGGTTTCTTCTCCTGAGCAGCAACTTGCTTGATGTTCTTCTTGAAGTTTCCCTTCTTCTTCCCTTTACCCTTTTTCTTGAAACTAGTGGTCTTGCTAACCATCAACACTTGATGCTCCTTTTTGATTTCTACCTCCGCAGCTTTCAGCATTGCGAAGAGCTCGGGAATAGTCTTGTTCATCCCTTGCATATTATAGTTCATCATGAAGCTCTTGTAGCTTGGTGGTAGTGATTGGAGAATTCTGTCAATGACGCAATCATCTGGAAAATTAACTCCCATCTGAATCAAGTGATTATTATACCCAGACATTTTGAGTATATGCTCACTGACAGAACTGTTCTCCTCCATCTTACAGCTATAGAACTTATTGGAGACTTCATATCTCTCAATTCGGGCATTTGCTTGAAATATTAACTTCAACTCCTGGAACATCTCATATGCTCCATGACGTTCAAAACGTCGTTGAAGTCCCGATTCTAAGCCGTAAAGCATGGCACACTGAACTATCGAGTAGTCATCAGCTTTGCTCTGCCAGACGTTCATAACATCTGGCGTTGCTCCAGCAGCAGGCCTGTCACCCAGCGGTGCTTCCAGGACGTAATTCTTCTGTGCAGCAATGAGGATAATCCTCAGGTTACGGACCCAGTCCGTGTAATTGCTACCATCATCTTTCAACTTTGCTTTCTCAAGGAACGCATTAAAATTCAACGGAACAATAGCACGAGCCATCTATCTACAAGCAACATAAACAAGCAAGATACTATCAGGTACTAAGTTCATGATAAGTTTAAGTTCAATTAATCAAATTACTTAGGAACTCCCACTTAGATAGACATCCCTCTAATCCTCTAAGTGATCACGTGATCCAAATCAACTAAACCATAACCGATCATCACGTGAGATGGAGTAGTTTTCAATGGTGAACATCGTCATGTTGATCATATCTACTATATGATTCACGCTCGACCTTTCGGTCTCTGTGTTCCGAGGCCATATCTGCATATGCTAGGCTCGTCAAGTTTAACCTGAGTATTCTGCATGTGCAAAACTGGCTTGCACCCGTTGTAGATGGACGTAGAGCTTATCACACCCGATCATCACGTGGTGTCTGGGCACGACGAACTTTGGCAACGGTGCATACTCAGGGAGAACACTTCTTGATAATTTAGTGAGAGATCATCTTATAATGCTACCGTCAATCAAAGCAAGATAAGATGCATAAAAGGATAAACATCACATGCAATCAATATAAGTGATATCATATGGCCATCATCATCTTGTGCTTGTGATCTCCATCTCCGAAGCACCGTCATGATCACCATCGTCACCGGCGCGACACCTTGATCTCCATCGTAGCATCGTTGTCGTCTCGCCAATCTTATGCTTCCACGACTATTACTACCGTTTAGTAATCTAGTAA
Source organism: Triticum monococcum (assembly GCA_034509565.1). NCBI lineage: Eukaryota > Viridiplantae > Streptophyta > Magnoliopsida > Poales > Poaceae > Triticum > Triticum monococcum. The sequence goes on along the minus strand of CM067841.1, from coordinate 603,834,666 downwards.
AGCATTACATCGCGATTGCATTGCATACAATAAAGCGACAACCATATGGCTCCTGCCAGTTGCCGATAACTTAGTTACAAAACATGATCATCTCATACAATAAAATCAGCATCATGCCTTGACCATATCACATCACAACATACCCTGCAAAAACAAGTTAGACGTCCTCTACTTTGTTGTTGCAAGTTTTACGTGGCTGCTACGGGCTTAAGTAAGAACTCATCTCACCTACCCATCAAAACCACAACGATAGTTCGTCAAATAGACTCCGTTTTAACCTTCTCAAGGACCGGGCGTAGTCACACTTGGTTCAACTAAAGTTGGAGAGACAGTCTTCCGCAAGCCATCTATGTGCAAAGCACGTCGAGGGAACCGGTCTCGCGTAAGAGTACGCGTAAGGTTGGTCCGGATCGTCTCAACCAACAATACCGCCGAACCAAAGTATGACATGCTGGTATGCAGTATGACTTGTATCGCCCACAACTCACTTGTGTTCTACTCGTGCATATAACATCAAACCATAAAACCTAGGCTCGGATGCCACTGTTGGGGAACGCAGTAATTTCAAAAAATTTCCTACGCACACGCAAGATCATGGTGATGCACAGCAACGAGAGGGGAGAGTGTTGTCTACGTACCAACGCAGACCGACTGCGGAAGCGATCACACAACGTAGAGGAAGTAGTCGTACGTCTTCTTCCCGATCGACCGATCCAAGCACCGTTGCTCCGGCACCTCCGAGTTCTTAGCACACGTTCAGCTCGATGACGTTCCTCGGGCTCCGATCCAGCAAAGCGTCGAGGAAGAGTTTCGTCAGCACGACGGCGTGATGACGATCTTGATGTACTACCGATGCAGGGCTTCGCCTAAGCACTACAACGGTATGATCGAGGTGGAATTTGGTGGCAGGGGGCACCGCACACGGCTAAGGAACGATCTCAAGGATCAAGTTGTGTGTCTATGGGGTGCCCCCTGCCCCCGTATATATATGTTGGAGGAGGGGGGCTGGCCGGCCAAGATAGAGGAGGCGCAGGGGGAGTCCTACTCCCACCGGGAGTAGGACTCCTCCCCTCCAATCCTATTCCAACTAGGACTCTTGGGGGGGGGAAAGAGAGAGAGGGGCCCGGCCCACCTCTCCTAGTCCTACTAGGACTTGGGGAAGGGGGGGCGCCGGCTAGGCTTGTGGGCTGCCTCTTCTCTCTTTTCCACTAAGGCCCAATAGGCCCATTATCCTCCCGGGGGGTTCCGGTAACCCTCCCGGTATTCCGGTAAAATCCCGATTTCATCCGGAACACTTCCTATGTCCAAACATAGGCTTCCAATATATCAATCTTTACGTCTCGACCATTTCGAGACTCCTCGTCATGTCCGTGATCTCATCCGGGACTCCGAACAACCTTCGGTACATCAAAATGCATAAACTCATAATAACTGTCATCGTAACGTTAAGCGTGCGGACCCTACGGTTCGAGAACAATGTAGACATGACCGAGACACATCTCCGGTCAATAACCAATAGCGGGACCTGGATGCCCATATTGGCTCCTACATATTCTACGAAGATCTTTATCGGTCAGACCGCATAACAACATACGTTGTTCCCTTTTGTCATCGGTATGTTACTTGCCCGAGATTCGATCGTCGGTATCCAATACCTAGTTCAATCTCGTTACCGGCAAGTCTCTTTACTCGTTTCGTAATACATCATCTCACAACTAACATATTAGTTGCAGTGCTTGCAAGGCTTATGTGATGTGCATTACCGAGAGGGCCCAGAGATACCTCTCCGACAATCGGAGTGACAAACCCTAATCTCAAAATACGCCAACCCAACATCTACCATTGGAGACACCTGTAGTACTCCTTTATAATCACCCAGTTACGTTGTGACGTTTGGTAGTACCCAAAGTGTTCCTCCGGTAAACGGGAGTTGCATAATCTCATAGTTATAGGAACATGTATAAGTCATGAAGAAAGCAATAGCAACATACTAAACGATCGGGTGCTAAGCTAATGGAATGGGTCATGTCAATCAGATCATTCTACTAATGATGTGACCTCGTTAATCAAATAACAACTCCTTGTTCATGGTTAGGAAACATAACCATCTTTGATTAACGAGCTAGTCAAGTAGAGGCATACTAGTGACACTCTGTTGGTCTATGTATTCACACATGTATTATGTTTCCGGTTAATACAATTCTAGCATGAATAATAAACATTTATCGTGATATAAGGAAATAAATAATAACTTTATTATTGCCTCTAGGGCATATTTCCTTCACGGCGCCCCCCTGGCTCCCTATATATAGTGAGGGAAGGAGGGCCTCTCAGACCACGCCTTTGGTGCCTCCCTCTCCCTCTCCAACACCTCCTCCTCCTCCATAGAGCTTAGCGAAGCCCTGCCGGAGTACTGAAGCTCCATCACCACCACGCCGTCGTGCTGCTGCTGGAGCCATCTTCCTCAACCTCTCCTCTCCCCTTGCTGGATCAAGAAGGAGGAGACGTTACGCTGACCGTACGTGTGTTGAACGCGGAGGTGCCGTCCGTTCGGCGCTTGGTCATCGGTGATTTGAATCACGACGAGTACGACTCCGTCATCCACGTTCTAGTGAACGCTTCCGCTCGTGATCTACAAAGGTATGTAGATGCATCCGATCACTCGTTGCTAGATGAACTCATAGATGGATCTTGGTGAAACCGTAGGAAATTTTTTGTTTTCTGCAATGTTCCCCAACACAGACTATCCATGAGATGTTTATTCCTAGCATCATGTGGATTGACGATTATGAAATCACTAAAGCAACACCTATTCTTCACCCTCATCATTTCCCTATGATAAATAATGTGTGTGAATGTTCATCTTATTGGCTTGCTGCCATGTGGGATGAAGGCTATGAGCCCTTACTGTGTATGAAACTTTATATAGTTTCCTCAATGGGTTAAATATGGTAGGCTAAAATGGTTTACAAAACCAAACATGACTCTGAGGGAAATCTTGAAAGGTTAAAATGATTGAGATTTGTGGTGTGACATATTTCCTGTTGTTTGGACTAAGGAATTCTCAAGATGTTTGTGTTACCATCACGACATGCGCTTATGTTGACTTAATTAAGAATGTTTATCTGGCTCAACCAAAAGGTTTCATGAAAGAAGAAAAAATAACATACGGCATGCTGTCCGAGGAAGTTATTTTTTGATAGAAGACATGCGTTGAGACTAAGTCTGGGGTGTATGTTCCCTGCCTCATGTAGATGAAAGCTCACTGGCTAAACCATGAGCTTTGAGTTCAAATGATCTTGGTGTTATCTTGTGCATTAATTGTATGGAGGTTCATCGATACATTGGTCCGAAAGGAGTATAAGTCCTATTATGATTACATATGTGGACATAATACGAAAGACATACATTATGCACAAGTACTCTGAATCACCTGCTCCTAAACTTCAGGGTGATACAATTGGACATTTGGGTATCCAAGGAACGAATTATAAATTGATCAGATAATGTTGGTTCCTTATATTTCATTTGTCAAAAGCACCTTAAATATTAAGCATGAACGCATTCTCTCATTTATAATCAGGATACTTGACAAAATTGTGTTTAATCGACATTGGACCATTGGAAAATGTCGTCAAGGTTTGCAGTATATGCAAGGCGATGAATATTACATGCTCATTTATAATGAGTTTTGTAACGTCATAATTGTGGGTTACTAAGACATTGTTTTGGTGAGGTATGTGGATATTAAGAATTCCACGCCATGTTACGTCTGCACCCTCACACAAGGAGCTTTATCATGGAAAAGGTCCTAAAGGACAACCACGACATCATCCACAATGCAAACTATTTCTGGCATGTTAGAGGCTACTAAGCATGTTATATATCGAAAGAATATTATTTCCGAAGCTAAGAGTGATAGACATCAACTCCAAACCACTCACAGCGATTATGATCACACAATCCTCTATGTGAGTAACAACAAGTCATTCGGTCTAGCCAAAACCGTTGACATTATGCTCCATGTTGTGAAACATAGAGTTCAGGATCAAAGATATATAATATTTAATTTATATAAGTTTTGCAATTCCTCTTCTTGGAGACTTACTACCCATTTTTTATGGTTATGTTGCCAACATAGGTTTGTAAAGCCTTTTAATTATGGAACTGGACCTTCAAATACACCAACTCCCATAAAGAGGTATGTTTTCCGTTTCGAGAACCGCCGTTCAGTGGCATTTCATTGGTCATTGTAACACTTTACCTGGGTGTGTTCTTTTATTGAGAGTGGGGTTATGATGTTTGTTAGTCTTTCGATCAGGGGGGGGGGGATGTTTGATTTTGATCTTGGCTAACAATCAAGATAGAAAGTCAATGGGATGTAGTCCACCGCACCCCATGTACGGAGGCACCGTGTGATCGGAGGTGCGAGCCAACACTTTTAGTTTTGGTCTCAACTCATCTAATATAGAAGCAGAATGACCTCATCAGTTTAATCCAGCGATTTCTACATGGTAGATGTAGGGTACCCTCTAACTGTGAGAGGCGACGACCATCTCCACTGCCAGCCGCCGCAAGAGTGACAGCGGCGCTACTGCTGCAAAGGACGTAACGCAAGGTGTAACCATGAGCTACACAAAGGTTGCATCGAGCAGAAACAAGGCTTCCCTCAATATCCGTAAGAAATCCCAAATCTCTTTGTCATATGTACATTAGGTGTTCTAGTGCCATGTTTTTTTCTGTGAAGTTTGTCTCTAAAGATTAATACTAACAGGCTGACGACGTGTTCATCGACAGAACTGGAAGGCGAAGGTGCACTAAGGTGGTAGACAAACCGGTACATTGCTGTCGCCACTCATATGTTGGCTAGTGTGCACGGCAATGCAACCTAACGAACCAACACCATTTCGTGTGCCAAGACAGATGCACATACGTATGCACCGCTGCATGATGAGACCAAGAGAAAATGTGGCTCGTTACCATTCCTCTACGAGCTACGTGCATCACCAGCACCTGCGACATGCATTGCATGCACTCGTCGCCGGCCGATGAGCTCATCCCGACACCGGCGAAAGACATGCTCCCACGATCCACCGGCGAGCGCTATAAAAACACGTCTACACATGCATGCTTGAGCACAAGCCAGTGTGCGTGGATCGTTCAGTCGACATGGCTTTCTCCCCAGGAGCGCCGGCGATCACTGCAATCTTGCTGGTGCGCGGCCTGTTCGCCGCCTTCCCAGCAACTTCGGTAGACGTGGGCGACATGCTGATGATGGACAGGTTCCGCCAATGGCAAGCCACGCACAACCGGTCGTACCTGAGCGTCGAGGAGAGGCTGCGGCGCTTCCAGGTGTACCGCGGCAACATGGAGTACATCGACGCCACCAACCGGCGTGGCGACCTCACCTACGAGCTCGGTGAGAACGAGTTTGCCGACCTCACCCAGGAGGAGTTCCTGGCAAGGTACGCTTCGTCCTACGATGGCGCCGGTGATAATACGGGCATCACAATGCCCGCGAGCGGTGGCGACGCCGAGCTGTGGTCGTCTGGCGGCGAGGATAACTCCTTGGAGGCTCCGCCTCCGCCCAGCATGGATTGGAGGGCTAAAGGCGCCGTCACGCCGCCCAAGTCCCAAAGCTCATCATGTTGTACGTAAAGATAGATCCCTAACTTGATCCAGCATGGTTTTCACTTTAAGTGGGATTTTCATGACATTCACTGAATTTCATTGATTTCACTAGTCTTCGAAATATTTGCCTTTCGGTCAAAATATTTCAGCAATTTCAGTAGTACACATGAAAAATCAAATATCTATTTAACTTCAAGTGAATATTTCGGCCTTTTGGCCTGAACGCAAACCGAAATTAGCTGAATTTCAATGATTTCAGTTGGTGCTGAAAGTTTTCTGAAACTGAAAACCTCCCCGTTAAACCTTAGCTTGTGATTTGTGAAGCATGCACAGTGATTAACCATTGTTTTGTCCCTGGATGAATGGATGCAGCCAGCTGTTGGGCGTTCGTGACGGTTGCGACGATCGAGACCCTGAACTGGATCAGGACGGGGAAGCTGGTGTCCCTCTCGGAGCAGCAGCTGGTTGGACTGCGACCAGTACGACGGTGGGTGCAACCGCGGCTCCTACAACAGGGCCTTCAAGTGGATTGTGGAGAATGGTGGCCTCACCACGGAGGCGGAGTACCCATACACGGCGGTGAGGGGCGCCTGCAACCGCGCCAAGTCCGCCCACCACGTCGTCCAGATCAGCGGCAGCGGTGTGATTCCGCCCAGGAACGAGCCCGAAATGCAGCGCGCCGTTGCCGGGCAGCCCATTGGCGTGGCCATCGAGGTCGGCAGCGGCATGCAGTTCTACAGGAGCGGCGTTTACTCGGGCCCTTGCGGGACAGCGCTCGCTCACGCCGTCACCGTCGTCGGCTACGGTGTCGACGCAGGGGTCAAGTACTGGATCGTGAAGAACTCGTGGGGGCAGACATGGGGTGAGGGCGGTTACATCCGCATGCGCCGCGATGTCGGTGGCCCGGGGCTCTGCGGCATCGCACTCGACGTCGCCTACCCGAAAATGGCGAGGTGAATGTACCTACGGTGCATGCATGCGTACGTTCGGAATTAAGTAAGCTCACCTAGTGTGTAAGTGTATTGTAACGTATAGTACGTATCACCGTCGATGTACTTCACCGTGTGTAAGTGTATTGTAACGTATAGTACGTATCGTCGTCGATTCCACCGTAATACAACGTACAGATCATCGTCAATTCCACCGTAATACTACAACATACTGTACGTGGTGCATTGTACGTGAAACCATATATCATGCTCATTTGTTTTTTTTTCGCATTTGCTATTAACTGTTCATGTGGGTGCAATTATTTTTCGATGCGTCAGCCGATTTTGCTAGAAAGCAAGATGCAGCCCCGAGGCTGAGAAGGGAACGCTGCGACGAACCGCAGTGTGCCCGGCGAGCCCGAGTATGGAGCGAGGGTAGGTGGAGACCAGGCAAGATGGACTCTGCCAGTGTTGTTTGCTTAAGTTTATTTGTTTGAATTGAGCATCACAAAACTACTAGATCTTTGTGATGTATGCACGGTGGTGTGCCAACAAGACGGCGGGCTTGATGACGCCCTGTAATATTCGGCCTTGGCTTCCACGACTGCCTCCTCGGCAACCACTTACTTAGGTGAGTCATTGGTCTCTTCTTTCTACTCTGTCTGCTCTGTCATACTGTACCACTTACTTGGGACCTATTCTTCGAGCTATGGCCATACTGATACTGTGCTCGGCTCCGGCCGTCGAGGCGATGATCTAGTGCTTGTGTTTTGTGGTGGTCGTCTGGCCTATGGCACTACATGTTCAGGCTATAGCTTGATTTTGCTCTGTTTTAATGATCATGGGTTCGGTTTGTGGATGGTTAGGCTCTGTTAGATGCCATGGTTATGGTCTATGTTGATGACAAAATTTGAAGATTGCAACTGCTCACTTACGCTTGCTAAATAACAATCAGATCGTAAATGTCAAAAAATTGATGAGAAGTGTGGTATTGGAACTTAGTTGCTTGTTTCTAGTTGCTATACTGTTTACTTGGACTAGATGTTATTTGATCCTTTTACCAAGGCATGTCTAGTGTAGGTGATGTGCAATTTAATGTATATTTCATTCTTAGACGATGAGGAATGTTGTCTTCTTGACTAGGTACCTGAGTAATGCATAGTGTTTATCTACCATGAACCTTTTCTCACTTATAATTTGGTCTGTTTTGTGTTGTGGTGTGTTTATTAGAGAGATCTGACTCAGCGGTTCTTTGAATATCACATGAGATGATAGCTAAGGGGAGCTGATACGCATGTGTAGTCCCTGGGTTGTCAACCTCAAGGAAGGGGGGGGGGGGGGGACTGGGATGACCTGGTAAGATCATCGTTATTCATAAGCTTTGAATTTTGACCAACAACATAAACACAACGGATGTGTATGAATTTAGCCCAAACTAGCGTTGCCAAATATCTGGCTAGGCAAGATTTTTATCAAGGTTTCTCTAGTCTATGATTTGCCCAATATTGGCAATAAAATTGAACTAGAGTGGTTGAAGGAGCATTGGCGTGGCAAAAAATTGGCTATAATCCCAAAAAAGACTAAAGTGTATAGTCATGACTAAATATTGGCAAGTTAAGGTGGATGGTATCCAACACCTACCCTACCAATTATAAGGTAGAATGAATTATCGACATTGAAATTGCTCTTTCAAGAAAAAATAAAATGAAATCAAATGGTGAAAAAATTAATGAAAATTTTACACAGAAATTAACCTTTTTATAATATGCAAGAATAATCATATAAATAGTGGATTTTATGCAAGAAAGAAGTTTCTTAAGAGGAATGAATTAGTGACATTGGTATTCCCTTTAAAGAAGAAAGAAAATAAAATAAACACTAAAAAAATCAGAACAATGATTTTTATAAGGGAGAATTAATTAGTGGCATTGGTATTAGGCTTTAAGAAGAAAGAAAATGAAATAAAAAATCAAAAAAAATCAAAAAATGAATTTTTATAAGGAAGAATGAATTGGTGGCATAGGTATTACCCTTTAATAAGAAATAAAAAGAAATAAAACTGAAAAAAATCAAAATAATTAAGTTTTCTAAGGAAGAATGAATTAGTGGCATTGGCATTATTACCATTAAAAAGTAAATAAAATGATATAAATTTTTTTAAAAACAAAATAATGTAGTTTTCTAGGAGATGAGTGAAGAAACGTCAATGAAATTACCACTAAATATGAAGATAATGAAAAATAAAAATAAATAATGACAAATTTGCACAAAATTTACACAAAAATTGTGTTATTTATAATATGCAAGAATACTCATACATTAGATGATTTTAAACAAATAAAAGACTTCTCTAAAAATGAATGAATCAGTGCCATTGATATTACCCTTAAAGAAGAATGAAAATGATATAAAAACTAAAAAAATATCAACGCAATGAAGTTTTCTGTGAACAGGTGAATCAGTGATGCTCTAGCATAATTTACAGACATATTATATAGTACTTGGGTGCATACTTACACATAGAAAAAAAATGACAATTTCTCACGAAGAATAAATTAGTGACATAGGTATTACTCTTTAAGAATAAGGAAAATGAAATACAACAAATAATAACAAGTTTTGCACATAATTTACACGTAAACTGCACTTTTGTATAAGATGCAAGAATAAACATATTATAGTGAAGTTTTTGCAAAAAAGAAATGCTCTAAGAAGGAACGAATTAGTGGTATTGGTGTTGCCCTTAAAAAAGAACTGTAATAGAAAAATAAAACAATATCAAACATTTATTTTTTATAAGAAAAATCAATTAGTCCCATTGTTATTACCTTTTAAGAAGGAAGAAAAATATTTAAAAAAACATTCTTGCACACAACTTTGCAATTAAATTACACTTTTTGTTATATGCAAAGAATAAGCATACCAAAATTGACATAATAGAAAAAGTATGGATAAGGATAAAAAGAAGTGCGCGCGCGCCCACACACACACACACACACACACACACACACACACACACACACACATCTATAATACCTAAATAGTTGATCCCCACTACTTCTAATTCTCTCAACATGCAAGCCATCCACCTCATCATGTGTGCCACGTCATCATCCACTCACAATATTTTTCAGCCCATGCAAACCTTATTCCATTAATCACTAATTCTCTCAGCATGCAAGCATCCCACTTCACCATACACTAACATTTTTTAAGCCCATGCAAACCATACCAATATGTTTATTTTTGCCACTGGACATATGTAGTAGATCAGATAATTATTTAATTTATTTACTTCCTAAAGGTTGTGAAATGCCCTCATTTGCATAGAATGCAAGTACGGAATATTTATATGTTAAAATTCGTAGCTTTTGATTTAGATCTTTTCCTTCATATATAAGTCATCCTTATATATATATATATATATATATATATATATATATATATATATATATATATATATATATATATAAGGATAAGAAGTGTGTACAAGCCCACTCATGCTCACACACATAGATTGGTATTCGTTTCATTCATGCATGTGAATATAGAAAGGGACAAACAGAAGACATGCATGTATGCACTTAGCAAGGAAAGGAAAAAAATTGATTGAAACAACAACTGGATGTATGAGTATATCCAATATCCAATATATGAGTATACTGGATGTAGTAAGATCTTATATTATGGGACGAAGGGAGTACATGATAACCTCCCACACACGTATCACAAAGCACCTTGAATCAACAACCATAGATTTGACTGACCAGCAATAAAAAATCAGTTGCTTGACATATAACAATAGTGCTAATAACAAAAACAAAACATAAGCATGCACACATGAAAAACAAAAAAGTTGTCTGACTAAAAAATTCAGGTATTTATCCAATAGCAAAAGCGAACAATCAATCGAGCAAGACACGAGCAACTAAAGAGTTATTAAAGAGTAATAAAGCAATGACATGAGGTTGGACTTGGTTCATCATTAATCTTGGCGTCCTAATTTGCTTGGCTAGGCCGGAACAGTGTAAACAAAATTGTTCAAACAAAAATGAAGAAAAACAACTAACCTAATTTACTTTTAAGGCGACTGACATTTAGCCTATGTGGGTTTGATTGGGGTGCCCATGATATGCTAGTGTTTAGACTTCCTATGTATTCCCGTGCCATGGTTAATTAAAGGGTTCTTGGCTAGCAAACATGTTAAGTTTAGTTGATTTCCTCGTTGTCTATCATCAGGCCCGTCGATGAAGGTGGCAAGGTTGGGCGACCGCACAAGGCCCCCAAACATTTAGGGGCCTCAAATAACTGGGTATTAGTAGTCTCTCCTATATATAAAAGGGTAAGGTTCCCTATTCCACCGTTTCTTTCATCAAGCCCTTCCCAGTGTAGCACTCGATCTCAATTTTTTTTAGGAGTGATCGATCTCAGTTTTTGTCGATCAGATTGATCGGACAACCTAGCGATCAATCGTACAAGCCCAGACAAATCAGTCATCATCCTTGCAATTGATCGAACCAAGCCCAGACGAGCAGAATCTGACTACGATCGATCCCGAACAAGCCCAGCCAGTGTTCCGATGGATGATCAATCCTGACTAATGGACGCATGCGCAGGCCGCTCCTCCTCTGTTGCCCCATGTACGGTGCCGCCCTCCTCTATCGTCACATGCGTGGCCGCCAACCTGATCCGTGAGCTAGAGAAGCCAGTAAGTTTCCTCCCTTCGGCGTTCACGTTCATGCCCACACATCGGCCACAACACATGTGCCTACGGAGCTTCATGCCACGGTCTAAATTGTTCTAACCGATCAAGTTCAACTGTTAATTAAGATGGCTTCTTGCTTGCTTCTTTGTCCTACAAGTGTGCTCGCTTGCTTATTCATAGCAGTATGTTCTCATGGCCGGATCGTGGTTCTTCTAATTGATTAAGGTAGCTGCTTGTTTGCTTTTTTGTGCTCGCCCCTCACTTGCTTTTTTGTCTCATGATGCAAGCTTTATGTGTAGCAAGTTGTGAATTAAGAGGACTGAGTTCTTTGGGCACAATTTAGTTATTGTGGTGAACAGAACTACATGTAAAAGGTAAATGGGCAATGGAGCAGGTAGGACATATACACGAGATCGTATGCTACACAGTTTAGACATGCTTCTTTGCTTCGGAATATGGAACAGAAGAACAGATACATGACATAGAACACATATAAAGCTTCATAATGGAATTATAAAACAACTAATTTTTCTGTTTGATGTACTGTCATTCTGTCAATGGCATTTTGATGTCCATATTGACTGTTCGATCAAATATATAGCTAGGACTTCCGTGTTTTTATTGACGTGGTGGATTTGGAGTTTAGAGTATTTATTGATAGGACTTTAGATGGAGTTGAAGCAACAAAAGCACTCCACCAGTGCACAACAGTAGTTGTTAACAAAGCATGCTTCCATGTGTAATTTCTCACCCCGACTCGCGGTCTAGGGTTCCATGTGGTCAATCACGGTCCGGCTCTGTTAGCGCCACGCACCCGACCTCCAAAACTCCCCCTAATCCATTTTTCTTTGTTTTCTTTATTTCCATCTTCGGAGGGAGCCTTCCATCTTGGCCTTGTTGACTTGATTTCTGATTCGTATTTCTGATCTTTGAGCTTGATTTGAAGAGACCCCGACAAAATATCAACCGTAGTTAGTTCCGTGTTCTGACAAATAAGTGTAGTTAGTCTGCAGGTTGCCTCATCCAAAAATCTGAATACATCACTAGTCAACTCAACTTTGGAACTAAATTTACATGTGTATTTTGCTGTTGGGGGATTATGTTCAAGGATTCATTTTTATCCCATCACTGGATTGAAGTGGTGTTTTAATAGTATTTTTAGTGGTGTACAACTCTACCAGCTATTATTATTTGTTGCAATAGGGATTAGTGTAGATTGCTACAAAAGCATATCATGTTAGTCCACATTTAATTGAAAGGTAGGACTTCCTTAGTTATATTTGCCGATAGCATTGCATTTGCTACCAAGGTTCCGTTTGTAGTGGCTCAATTATAATGTGTTGCAAACTGTGATGTGGGAAATACCTTGTTTTATATATTCTTTATATATAGGTACAAGTATATATATAGGTTACTTTGATGATTTGATCAGTTGTAGTGAATGGTTAGTTAGTCAGTCCATTTGCATGAACTTTAGAACAAAAGTGCAGTTTCCATCTTTTAGGACATTTGGCTTTCTTGTTGTGTAGACTGTATGGTTAATGTTTCTCCCGTGATTATTCTGGTGTGGAACTATGAGCGCTTCAGAAGTTGACCTCTAACTTGCTTTATTAATATATAGAGTATACGTTGTAGCTCGTTGTGCATCTGCTTCGCCCTCACTCTTGCACGAGAGGCCCTTCTGGAGCTAACTGAGATATTGTCAGTTTACAGTCCTTTCGAGGAGACTTTATGATATGCATAAGAGTGACAAAGATATTTTCAAATCCCTAAAGAATTGATTGCACTTACATCAGTTCTACCTATTACTTGTAGAGTGGAAGACTTCTCTTTTTGACGGACTCTAATCTAAAGAGGCATTAGCATGCAGAGAAACTGGTCATCCACCTTGCTGGTAGAAATGGACTACCCGATTTTATACATGTGTTGGATTAGATGATATTTGATGATTTGAGCCTTGTACTGGTGGGATTTCCACGTATGATCTAAACATCGACTGAAAATATTTATCAGACTATTTGTTTCAAACAAATAAGTTTGCATAATATTACTCTTATCATCCCAAATGATGGTTATTAATTACAAAACTCTTTTTCATTTTTATTTTTGAGACTAGCACATATGACATTTCCATTTCTCTCTACCTATTTGAAAAAAGGTGTAGACGAACAAACAACCACATGAATAAAACTAATTAAGTAAAGGTGAAATTCGAAAATGAATTGCATTGTTGAACGTGCGTTGCACGTGCACGTTTACTAGTGACATAGAACACATATAAAGCTTTAGAATGTAATTCTAAACCAATTATTTTTTCTGTTTGATGTACTGTCATTCTGTCAATGGCATTTTGATGTCCATATTGAGTGTTCGATCAAATATGTAGCTAGGACTTCTGTGTTTTTATTGACGTAGTGGAGTTGGAGTTTAGAGTATTTATTGATAGGACTTTAGATGGAGTTGAAGCAACAAAAGCACTCCACCAGTGCACGACAGTAGTTATTAACAAAGCATGCTTCCATGTGTAATTTCTCACCCCGACTCGCGTTCTAGGGTTCCATGTGGTCAATCACGGTCCGGCTCTGTTAGGGTCATGCAGCCGAACTCCGAAACTCCCCTTAATCCATTTTTCTTTGTTTTCTTCATTTCCATATTCGGAGGGAGACTTCCATCTTGGCCTTGTTGACTTGATTTCTAATTAGTATTCTGATCTTTGGGCTCGATTTGAAGAGACCACGACAAAAGATTGACTGTAGTTAGTTCCGTGTTCTGACAAATAAGTGTAGTTAGTCTGCAGGTTGCCTCATCCAATAATCTGAATACATCACCAATCAACTCAATTTTGGAACTACAGTTTACATGTGTATTTTGCTGTTGGGGGATTATGTTCAAGGTTTCATTTTTATCCCATCACTGGATTGAAGTGGTGTTTTAATAGTATTTTTAGTGGTGTACAACTCTACCAGCTATTATTATTTGTTGCAACAGGGATTAGTGTAGATTGGTACAAAAGCATATCATGTTAGTCCATATTTAATTCAAAGGTAGGACTTCCTTAGTTATATTTGCTGATAGCATTGCATTTGCTACCAAGGTTCAGTTTGCAGTAGCTCAACTGTAATGTGTTGCGAACTGTGATGTGGGAAATACCTTGTTTTATATATTCTTTATATAAGTATAGGTATATAGGTTACTTTGATGATTTGATTGGTTGTAGTGAATGGTAAGTTAGTCAGTCCATTTGCATGAACTTTAGAACAAAAGTGCAGTTTCCATCTTTTAGGACATTTGGCTTGCTTGTTGTCTAGAATGTATGGTTAATGTTTCTCCCGTGATTATTCTGGTGTGGAACCGTGAGCCCTTCAGAAGTTGACCTCTAACTTGCTTCATAAATATATAGATTATATTAGTTGTAGCTCGTTGTGCATCTGCTTCCCCCTCACTCTTCCACTAAAGGCCCTTCTGGAGCTAACTAAGATATTGTCAGTTTTCAATCCTTCCGAGAAGACTTTGTGATATGCATAAAAGTGACAAAGATATTTTCAAATCCCTAAAGAATTGATTACATTTACATGCATTCTACCTATTACTTTGTAGAGTGGAATACTTCTCTTTTTGATGGACTCTGAATCTAAAGAAGCATTAGCATGCAGAGAAACTGGTCGTCCACCTTGCTGGTACAAATGGACCACCCGATTTTATACATGTGTTAGATTAGATGATATTTGATGATGAACAACGCTAACGACCACATGTGCGGTGGGAGCCAAACCCGCCCACACGCCCTATAACACACAGGCTGCGCCACGTCACCGCATGCATGCATGTAAGAATCTTTTTGGATTTTCAGTTTTCAAAATGTTTTATCTCTTAAATGAAAAATCCGATTGAAGATCCGTTTTCACCATTAAATCCCTCGCGACGAGATCTTCAAAAACTAGATCTCATATCAATATATTTCGACGAATTTTTTGGGGGGTTAAAAGTTGCCATGTCTATTGCACATGAATTGTCATGATGTTTACACTGAATTTGTCATGATATGTTTCAACTATTTTCTTCTACATTTAAAAGTAATTTTTGACATATTATAAAACGGGGAATTAAGAAACTAGACTTGCCATGAACCATAAACTAAAATTGACATGACACATGCACTTAAAATTGCCATGGTTCACACAAAAAATAATTTTCATGGTCAAAGTACTGGAATTGCCATCATAAAAAAACTAAAATTACCATGCTCTACAAACTAAAATTTCCACATAGCAACTTTAGTTTAAGCACTATGGCAACTACAGTGTAAACATCATGGCAACTTTTGGGCAAAAAAAATTTCACCGAAACATATCAACATGGGGTCTAGTTTTGAAGCTCTCGTCGAGACAGATTTAATGATGAAAACATATTTTTAATTCGATTTTTTAATTAGGAGATAAACCATTTTTAAGCTGAAAACCAAAAAGATTCCTGCTGATGTCATATGTTCATACGTGGCAAAATGAGTGGTGATGGAGGTGTGTGGACGATGTGCAAGATGTCACATGTGTGGACGTTAGTTTTTTTGATGATTTGAGCCTTGTAATGGTCGGATTTCCACGTATGATCTAAACATTGACTGAAAATATTTACCAGAGTATTTGTTTCAAATAATTAAGTTTGCATAATATTACTCTTATCATCCCAGATGATGGTTATTAACTACAAAACTCTTTTTTATTTTTATTTTTGAGAATAGCACATATGACATTCCCATTTTTCTCTACCTATTTGAAAAAAGGTGTAGACGAACAAACAAACACATGAATAAAACTAATTAAGTAAAGGTGAAATTCGAAAATGAATTGCATTGTCAAACGTCCGTTGCACGTGCACGTTTACTAGTACGTCTCCCTCCGTTCTAAAATAGATGACCCGATTTTGTACTAACTTTAATACAAAATAATCAGGCACCAGAGACACAAGGGCTCCCAATAATAAGTGATATACTAGTATGTAAAGATGTAAACACTCATTTAATGCTGGAGATATGGCGTATGATGTGCGGCGATTCGCTTCCTATGAAGAGTGATTGCATATATCAAAGTGTGAGATATATGCTTCCTAGGTACTTCATCCGTTTCTTTTTATTTCGCATATAAGATTTGGTCAAACTTAAATGCACAAAGTTTGACCAAATTTATATAAAAAAATATGAACATCTACAATAGTAAAACTATATAATATGAACATACGTTTCATGGTGCATCTGATAATATTGATTTCATATTGTGAATGTTTATATCTTTTAATATAAAGTTAGTCAAACTTTATAAAGCTTGACTTTGATCAAACCTTATATATGGACTAAAAAGATATAAAGGGAGTATGGATTTAATGCTGGATTTATTTTCTTTTATTTATGATATGATACACCGCCCCGTTAATATGAACTATTAAGAATAAGAAGAAACAAGGTGGGCAGCGGGAGGGAGAGACCGAGAGAGAATACGCCAACACCATGGCCGTGGGCACATCCTCTTCGATGCTCGGCGGCGCTCTCCTCCTCCTACTTGTCCTCTCCTCGGCCATTGATGTTCACGGCGGGTCAAGCTCCAGCGCCGCGCCACGTTCGCCGTTGGACGAGCTCTGCATCGGCCTCGGCGGCTGGTACGTCACGCCGGACATGTGCGTGTCCGCGCTCTGCATTGACCCCTCCTGCCGCTCCGCACGCGGCTTGCCGGAGCTTGCGGTTCTCGCCACCAAGCTGACGGTGGCCAACGCCACAGTAGCCAAAACCAGCATCGAGTCTGCGCTCGCCCATGCCAAGAACGTCAAGGCCAGGAAGGTCATGCGATCGTGCCTGCAGCTCTACGTCGGCGCCGTCCCACGGCTGCAGTGGGCGGCGCGGTCGGTCGCTGCGGGGCGATATAGCGGCGTTCCGGACGTGCTAGAGGCAGCCTATAGGGACGTCTCACATGGGTGCAGCAGCTTGGCCGGCGAGGTGGCGCTTCCCAAGGAGAACGACGAGTTCTTCATGATGGCCTTCGTCGTGCACGCTGTCGTCGATCGGGTGCAGCGTATTATCGGCTGACCAATAGATGAATAACCTGCTCTTCCCCTCCGTAATAATAAGATAAAGGCCCTATCAAGCCTCTAACATGCAATGGTGTATTGTGGGCTTATGAGTATTAGCTAAACTGCCGTGCTGTTTATTCATCTCTTTTCTTAGAGCTCCTACAACCATAGTTGGCATATCTAAGCACTTGTACGTTTACAGACGCGTCCGGACACACCTGCTGGCATTGATCGGGTAGTCTTCATATAATTGTAGTACGCATACCTCCCCGCACCTAAATCCATATAAGAGCATTACTAGTAGAACCCTCAAACCCTCAAATTTAAAAAGCAGTTTTAAGGGTTGAGTTGTGCCACTTTTTGACACTTTTAAGGGTTGAAAAACAGGGGCAAATACTAGAACCCTCAAACCCAACCCGTAAACTGCTTTAAGGATTGGATTTGAGGGTTCTAGTCTTTGCCTCGACCCCAACCTTTAAATCTATCATTTGACATCTCACAATTCATGACAACAAGAACACAATCAACTTTCAAACAAACTACCAAATGACAATCATTGATGCATGGTTTAATAGTTTACATCACAAAATCATCATCTTCCTCCTCTCATCGGCACCATCACCCAAAAGTTGCACCTCGGCGCCATCTCATAGACCACAAGCGGGCTCCATCAAGCATCTCCATGGGCACTGGTGGAGTCGTACACACCGCCATCACCACAACTGCTCATCGGAGTTTCACCTCGAAAAGTAGAGGACGCAACACGGAACATCCGCTTCCTCTCCGCGATGTCTTCCTTGTAATCCTTCCACCATTGCAGTTGGTCTTCATCCATGTCCTTCTTGGACATCATCATGTGCTCTTTCTCCTCCACCATGAGTTCTTTCCATACCATTGCCTCTTTGAGCTTGATCATCCTCTCCTCCAACTCAGCCTTGCGCTTCACTTCTTCACGCTTTGCTTCAACTTGTGCAAGCTTGACCTCTTTCTTCTTCTCGGTGATAAGAAGCTTAGTCTCCAATGTCTTCGTTGTCAAACGGCGGGCGAGGCGGGCGGGGCGGTGACGGGGGCGGGCGTCGGGGCGGGGGCGGTAGGAGGTGGTGCGAGGCCCGCCCGCCGCCGCTTGGCCCCGACGTGGGTCGCCGCGACCACGTCGGCGACGGCCGGTTGGGCGGGGGCGGGGGCGGGGGCGGGTGCGGGCGCCGGGGCGGGCGACGCGGCGGGGGACGCGGGTGGGACGGGCGGGGCGGGAGCGGCGGCCGCGGCGGGCGGGGGCGCGGCGGCGGAGAGGCCTTCCATGGCCGGCGACGAGGAGGAGGGCAGCAGGATGCGGGCGGGACGGGAGCGGTTGCCTCCCGCGCGAACGAGGAGGCAGCGACGAAGAGGAGTGCGGGTTGGGGGGAGATTTCCCCCTCAACCCCTACTTCTATAGATTGAAAATTGGTTTGAGGGTTGGACCTCTAATTTTTTTACGGATTTGAGGGTTTAGAGGTTCTAGTCTACGGCGTTTTTCCGGCGAGAACTGTAAAAAAAGCAGTTATTTTTAGGGGTTTGAGGGTTTGAGGGCACTACTAGTAATGCTCTAAGGCACGCAGCAATGTAAGACGTTGATTAACATCACAAACAAGTTCATCAGACATAGAAATATAGATAGACTCGAGCATAGATAGTTGATCCGACGGACAAATCGGACCTAAAATAGACAAAGTTCACCTGATTAAAGTAGAAACAAATAAAGAAGACAATGCAGAGGGCAAGATCACCACTTCTTGGCCGGGCCCTTGCCCTTGCCATTGCGTTCTGCGTCGCGGCGGTCCATCTCCTCCGTGTACGCGTCGGTGGCGGGAGGATCATTGTCATCATTGCCGTCCGATCTGGTGGTGCCGCTTTCCAACACAGGCGAGATATATATAGCCCACAAGACGGCGGATGGTGCGGCTCTGCTCCAGGGCGTGGCATGCCGCCTTCGCCTTGGAGCTCTCCTTCTCCCTCGGACGACACTCCGAAGTCTCGAGCCGGAGGCGGAGCGCCTTCGCATTCTTCCGCCGGAGGCGCCTCATGCCGGTCTCCACCGTGATGAGCGAGTGCTGCATCACCTTGCGCAGGGGCGCCTCCTTCGGATCCACCGGCACAGAGCGTACGCGCTGCCGGGACAAGACAGGGCTCTGACTCTGACTCCGACTCGGACTCTGACTCCGGCACGGAGCATCAGGCGACCTTCGACTCTGACTCCGTCATGTACATGTGCACCAGAGCCGCGAGCACCAAGTGCTGCCCAGCCGGTGCTGGAGCCAGAGGAGAAGGGGAGGGGCCGCCCTACTCTGGATCTGGAGTGGGCCAGAGAAAGAAGGGCGAGCCCGACCAACATTGCAACGGGGCGACCTAGAGGAGCTCGCGAAGGACGCCACTGAGCTCGAGGTTTTGTTGGTGTCCAGCCACGACCCCTCGATGGTGATGCGGAGCGCGAGCTCCTCATTGTCAGGTGCATTGCTGCCGGAGTCGGAGTCCTCCTCCTTCACAAGGATGTCCCAGTCCATGCGATTGGACTCGTTGCCGGACTCGTCGCCGGACTTGGCCATGGCGGAAGAGGCGGAGAGATTTGGAGAAGTAGAGAAGACGAAAGGGGAGCGGAGAAGGGCGAGTGGACTAAGAGCGACTAGGGTTCGTCCGAGAAGGTGGGGTTTTGTGGGGACGACGGTAGGGGTGGCGGGCGTGGTAGGGTGTTGGAAATATGCCCTAGAGGCAATAATATTGTATTATTTTATTTCCGTATTCATAATTAAGATTTATATTCTCTGTTATAACTGCTATGATCCTGAAATACACAATTCAGTGGAAAACGCATATGCACGTGTGGAATGATAAACGGTGAAACCTAATTCCTAGTCTAGTATGATCTATGTGCTTGCATGCAGATAATGAGTGATATAGCCCACGATGTGGCTAAGCAACGAGATGAGGAGGCGCAAGCGGCAGAGGGGAAAGCATGAATGGCACAAAAGCACAAAGCAATGCCCCACAAGGAGCACATGCATGAGTCTTACCGCTGCGCACGCGAGATCCGCCTCGCCCGCTGGCAGTACTGCCAGCGGTTGCGAAGGTGGCTTCCGCCTACAAGGAGAGTGACAACGCGGGCGAGGTGGTGTTTGGCGAGACCGACTATGAGGAAGAGGACATCGCCGAGTCCGCGCCCTGTCGCGACGATCACGAAGCCGGCACATCCACGGGCACCGTCGGCGGCGAGGAAGAATATAGTGTATAGTAGGTTGCCACCGCTCATGTTTTCCAGAAAGGCCACCACTCCTCCTCCCCGTCGACGCCAAGCTTGGTCACTTCCCAGGTCTCCAGAGGCCGAAGGCTACGAAGGCGGAGCTGGAAAGCGCCGAGGCAGAAGTGGAGACGATGAAGTTTCAGTTCTCAGGGCTGATGGCTGGACACCAGGAATGGGTGCCCGAGACCATTTAGATTAGGTATTAATTATACCTCTAGAGACGGACTAGCATCGCTTTGATGTAAATGTAATAAAATCTGTGATGTTTATATGAAATCCGGCTTTGTTTGCATGAATTTCATTCGGTTTATTGAAAAAGAGTATGAAATGTATGCAGCTACGGTTAGATGGCGGCCTTCTGCATGCATGTCCACGGACTGGTCCCCCCATCCGCGGACGAATGCGGAAGAAAATTTACGGATTGCCGTTGGAGATGCCCTTATCTTACTTGACGTCTCAATTTGCATTCCTTTTGCTTGCACTTTGCAGAGATGTCTTAGCATGTGGCAGTTTTCCCTACTGTTATTTTGCACTGAAAGTAGAGTATTTGCCTCCAGTTATTAGTGAAGCTTGTGCAGGATCTACCAAAGTAACATTATATAGGTACCTTCCCTTTTGCTTGAAATATTCCAGGCCGTTAAGATGAGCACAAAACCTTTGTCTTGTTCCTTTTGTTTTGTTTTGAGGCAATGTCTTGTTCGGTATAAAAGCTTGGAACCAGCACGAGAGCTATTTTATTCCCTCCATCTCGGGCTAGCCCGTTTCGGTTTTGAGGGCATGCACATCGTTTTAGCTTAAGAATTTAACTAGCTATATATCTATTATCCTAAAATCTAAAAAGTGACCGCGCGCTAACTGGAGAGAACAAGCGGCCGAGCTTTCTTGCCATTCATGAGTTGTATTTTTGTCTGTTAGTGCATGTCGTTATCAGTATTTAATGAGTTTAACTGGTTAGTCCAATTTAAAAGAAACAGCTTCACGTACAATTATTTTGGTTTTTGAATTTTTAAAAAGTCGTATCTTTCAAACCGCGCGTTGGAATTCAGATCCGTCTTTACTATTAAATTCTTTGCGGTGAGATCTTTGAAACTATATCCCCCATGAGTATGTTTCGACGAAATTATTTTGATGCCAACTTTGGCGCTATATTGTGCAACTTCAGTACTGCTTTGTGCAAATTTAGTACTGTATGGTGCAATTTTTTTCAAACCCAGTTTTTTGGAGCTGCATCACAGTAGTTGTAGTTGCACACATAGTAGTTCTAGTTGGCACATGCATGGCCACAGAGTTGCACAATCTGGTCCGCATAGTTGCATATGAATTGTCATAGCTTGTAATGTAGTCTAGTTGCACATACATTGATATTTAGTTGGCTTGTAACGTAGTCTAGTTGCACATACATTGATGTTTAGTTGGCAGGAAGACTAGTTGCACACACATATGCTTAGTTGGCTTGTAATATAGTCTAGTTGCACACACATTGATGTTTAGTTGGCAGAACACTAGTTGCACACGCATTGATATTTAGTTAGCAGGACTAGTTATACACACATATACTCAGTTCACGCGGCAATGTATTCTAGTTGCACAATGCAATACTTTAGTTGCACCATATAGCACCAAAGTTGGCATCAACAAAATTCATTGAAATATACCCATGCGGGATCTAGTTTCGAAGATTTCGTTGCGATGAATCCAAAAATGAAAACGGATCTGAATTTTAACGTGTGGTTTAAAAGATATGACTTTTTAAAGATTTAAGAGGCAAAAATAAATGTGTTTCATAGACTAGTCTGTACGCATTTAATGCTAACAAAAACATTCATTAACTGACAAAAAAGACACACACTAGGTAATTGCTATTTATAGATTATTAGGGATCAAAACTTGCAATTTTAGGCCGGCCGCTCGCAAAGTGTAGCGAGCAGCCGGCCGCTCGCTAGACCGGTCCATCTATTATATGTGATGAAAAATATATGTTTAAAAACTACATCCGTTTAAGAATTCAATGATATAATTTTAATGACATATAACTCATATTTACTTTAATTAAATGGATGATCTAGAACTACGCGCACGCCCTCTAAACTGGGACAAAGGGAGTAGCATTAAGCGATCCCTCAGACTAGTCTCGCTTCGAGAGTTTCTCTGGTGGGCTGGCCCATTATCGCACTGGAAAAATAGAGGGGAAAATGGGGGATCAGAACAGATCGATCCCTGGCAAGTAAACATATATTTTTCATCACATAAAAATGAGGGATCAGAACAGATCGATCCCTGGAAAAATAGAGAGGAAAATGGGGAATTGGTTTAGAAGGTAAGTAAATTAATATGATTGATTATTATACGGGAAAGGTTGGACGAAGGAGTGGTGAGGAAAAGGTGAAACGAGAACCGTACGTCCTTTCAAGTAGTAGAGATTTAACTTATATTTTGATCAAAAGTTTGGTAAGTAAATTAAAATAAAATTGGTTCAGAAGATAAGTAAATTAATATGATTGATTATTATACGGGGAAGGTTGGACGAAGAAGTGTGAGTAGAAAGGTGAAACGGAAATCTTACGTTATTTTTAAGTTAGTAGATATTTAGCTTATATTTTGATCAAAAATTTGATAAGTAAATTAAAATAAAGGTAAGTAAATTAATATGATTAATTACGGGGAAGGTTGGACGAAGGAGTGGTGAGAAAAAAGGTGAAACGGGAACTTTACATTCTTTTTAAGTAGTATATATATAGTGTTACTATTCATCACCTAGGGTGCAGAATAAGTTATTCTTCATTCGAGGTAATCTTACGATCATTTCATAATTAAATTACGTTTAGAATTCAAATAGTTACATTCCTATTGATTCACTATGTAAAATTTGACATAAAAAATAAAAATATAAATCATAAGACAAGAAAATTTACAGTTTATGTGTATTTTACATGTTTGTAATTTTACATAACAGAAAATATTTTTTACAATGATTATATTTTTTTACGTTCTCTTTTTACATCGGAAATAAGACAAAACTTATGAAACGTAAAATTACGGTGCCTTGATGGTAAAATAAAAAGGGTAAAGAATAACTATTCCTCACCCAGAGTGACGAATAATCAATCCCTATATCTGTGTGTGTAGAATATTTAAAGTACAAAGAAAGGTACAAAAGTAAAGTAAAAAATGAAAACTGAAAAAATAGGTTGTGGCTCCCGCGGCTGGGCTGGCCCATCTGGGGCGCCCCCCGAAGCGAGCGGATCCCCTCATCTCGCTGAACGCGAGAAATAGGGGTGGCATTTCCTAAACGGCGCCTGTTACAGGCATCCGCGCAAACGGGCGCACACCCCCGCGCCGGCCCGTTTTGTTCTTTTTCCTGTTGAAAAAGAAGCAAAAACAAACGCGCGCGGAAGCAAGGGATCGAACCCTGGACTGCTCCATTCAGAGTGCAGCGCACTAACCACTAGGATAGCCACGCGCATGTGTCACTTCACTTCTTTCGACTATTTTAATATTTTGGCTAGGTTGTTCGTTCCTCAGTTTTCTGGCCTTTTTTTCTTGTTCATTTTTCTTTTTCTCATTCCAATTTTTTATTTCCTTAAATGCGCGAATTTTTTTATCAGATTCATGAATTTGTTTTCAAATTCGATGAACCTTTTTCAAAATCAATGAACTTTTATCAAAATTGATGAACTTATTTTAAATTCAATGAACTTTTTTCAAATTCAATGAACTATTTTTTTTAAATCGATGAAGTTTTTTCAAATTCGATGAACTTTTTCCAATTTCGATGAATTTTTTTCTAAATCGTTGAATTGTTTTTCAAATTCGATGAACTTTTTTTTTCAAATTTCATGAACTTTTTTCTAAATCGTTGAACTTTTTTCAAATTCGATGAACTTTTTCCAATTTTGATGAACTTTCTTTCAAACTTCATGAACTTTTTTTAAATTCAATGAACTTTTTTCAAATTCAATGAACTATTTTTTAAAATCGATGAACTTTTTCCAATTTCGATGAACTTTTTTTCAAATTTTATGAACTTTTTTCTAAATAGATGAACTTTTTTTAAATCCGATGAACTTTTTTTCAAAATCAGACCAAACTTTTTAAAATTTTGTGAACTTTTTTAGAAAAATGGTGAACTAATTTTCAAAATCGATGAATTTGTTTTTCAAAATGAATGAACTTTTCCACTAAGTTTCAGGTTTACGTTAATGTTTCATTAAAGAACGGTCAAGTAGCACTGTTTCCTTTTAATAGAACAACAGGACGTGGTTGGTCTAGTGATTCCCGCATGAGTTGACAAAAAGTGGTGCGATGCAGAGTTCGATACCCAGTTTTCGCACTTTTTCTTCACGTTCAATTTTTCGCGTCGTAGTTACTGTGTTTGGTCGAAGCTCACATGGGCCGGCCCAGTAGCGTGACGCTTCGAGCGCCAGAACGCGAAACCGGCGCCTTCAGCGCCGGTTAGGAGCTCCCAATAGGGGTGCCCTGGAACCAGACCGCAGGCACTTCCGCTGGGTCAACTAAATGGGCTTGAATATGACGAAACCCACTAGCACGCTTCTTCCCTGTATAAGGTAAACATATATTTGCTTGTAATTAAGGCTTAGGTAGACACAGTGGCGGAGCTACGTTGGGGCCAATCCGTGCTCTGACCCGCCCTGCCTAGCTTCGAGCGCCAGAACCAGTAGCGTGACGCTTCGAGCGCCAGAACGCGAAACCGGCGCCTTCAGCGCCGGTTAGGAGCTCCCAATAGGGGTGCCCTGGAACCAGACCGCAGGCACTTCCGCTGGGTCAACTAAATGGGCTTGAATATGACGAAACCCACTAGCGCGCTTCTTCCCTGTATAAGGTAAACATATATTTGCTTGTAATTAAGGCTTAGGTAGACACAGTGGCGGAGCTACGTTGGGGCCAATCCGTGCTCTGACCCGCCCTGCCTAGCTGAAACACTGCCCACCTAGCCTGCCAAGTGGCTTGGCCCATCTATTTTCTATGCTTTCTTCTCAAGGCTGGCCCGCCCAAGGAATCAACCGAAGCTCCGCCAGTGGGTAGACATATTTGGTTGGGCTCTCCTTATGACCCATCTCATGTACCTATGAACATTTATATTAATGAATAAAGTGGGGAGATTTCTCAAAAAAAGTAAACATATATGGTAAAATTATTATTCAACATAAGAAACGTGTTAAACCCCACAAGTTTCTGATGTTAAATAATATTTTGGATCGGGTCCAGTATAGGCCGGAGAAGAAGGGGGAATTGATGGCGGGTCCTCATTTTGCTAATGGACTGTGATATTAGGCACACGTGTGCCATATAAGCAAAACTGCCACACCTCTACTTCTTTCATTTTAAAATACCACACGATCCCCCGTCCTTTGACCTCGCCTCCTCCCAAATGACCCCGGAGGCTCGCCCGAGAAACTTGTTTCTCCCGCACATCTCGCGCCCACCCCCGAGAAAACTGTCACTTCTTCACGTCTACCACATGATTTCTCCTCAGGACAAAGTTACCATGATATTCGTATGCAATTTATCAGGCCCGTGTTGCGTAACTTACCATACTATTTACATAGAACGTATCAGGTACTATGCTTCAACAACTACATCCCTTCAAAGTAACCACTGTATTTTATACACAAGTTAGAAGGTTTTCGATGTGTAAGATACCGTGGTACTTACACATAAGTTATCAGGGTATATGTACATCAACCTCCTCCTGGTCAAAGTTACCATGGGGGATTGTACATGAGTTACCAGGTCTACAGTTCGTATATTATCATGTTACTTGCACCTAAAAACCTGGGTGTGTTTCGGTAGCATTTTTCATAGGTCAAGAATTAACACGAGGTTTTTGCGTAACTTATCATGCCTATAGCACGTGTGCCCCTCATAACACTAAACATTATGTCACTTTCTCGTGGCACGCCATGTGTTGTGTTCATCCAAGAGGCCCACGCGCGAGGCGAGTGTATGTCTTTAACAACTTATTTTCCTTTGGTAAAAAAAGTTACCTTCATGTTTATATTGCAAGTTATCGGTTATGCGGTGCTTATATTATCATGTTATTTACACGAAAATTATTGGGGATGTTTTGAACAACTTTTTCCTGGGAGAAAAAGTTATCATGGTGATTCTAGGTAACTTATCAAGCCCGTAGTGCTTAAAAAATATCATGTTATTTACACAAAATTTATCAGGGTATGTTTCAGCAAATTCTCCCCCACGGGTCAGAAACTTATCATGGTGTTTAGTTATCGCAGTGCATATATTTTCATGCTATTTACACAGAAAAATGTCAGGGGAGGGAGGTATACTACTGTGCTATTTACACAGAAGATATTGGAGTATCTTTTCAAAAAAAATCCCTACGGTCAAAGTTACCATTGTGTTTCTACCTCAGTTATCTGATGTGCGCTGCGTATATTACCATCTATTTACACATAAATTATCGGGTATCTTTTCACATTTATCTTCCCCAATGGTTAAAGTTACCATGATGTTTATATCTAAATTATCAGGTCTATAGCGTGAATGTTATCGTGCTATTTACAGAAATTACCGGGGGGCCGGTTCAACAAATTTATTCCCAATGACCAAAGTTACCACGATGCTTGAAACAAAAAAAATTCCAGTGCTAACATATTAAAGGCAAAAACATGTCAAAAACAGTATTTCCCTTAGCTTGTTCAACAATTAGTGTCATAGGTGAGGTGGTTAGTTCCCTTTGTTGATTACCTGCAGACTAGAGATCAAATCCTAGTCCAAGCATTATTTTTGCCCGAAAATTGGGAAGTCGCGTGGGGCCATAATTGACGATTACGAAAATTAGGAAGTCACGAGCGGGTGTGCCCGCGGGAAAATCGGGAGGCGTGCAGGAAAGGAAAGAAATTGGGAGGAAGGTCGAGGAGGACGTGCGGGAAAGGAAGGAGATCGGGAGGCATGTGACAGTTTCGCAATCTGGCACACGGTTGCCATATACATATTTCGTTTGCTAATTTATGTCTCCTGTATTTGATCTGTATTTTCTATTTTCCCTAGTATAACATGCATAGTTATTGTGTAGCTCAAGGCATACCATATAATATTCCTTACTATAACCTGCCTATTATTGCGTAGCTCAAGGCATACCATATAATTTCCCCTAGTATAACCTGCCTAGTTATTGTGTAGCTCAAGGCATATTATATAATTTTCCCTAGTATAATCTGCGTAGTTATTGTGTGGCTCAAGGCATACCATATAATTTCCCCTAGTATAACCTGCCTAGTTATTGTGTAGCTCAAGGCATACCATATAATTTCTCCTAGTATAACCTGCCTAGTTATTGTGTGGCTCAAGGCATACCATATAAACATACTATTTTTAAGATGAACATTTTTTTGTCTACGTGCGCATTGATAGAAAAAACGGCAATAGAGGAAGTACTGTAGCCGGCACCTCTACTCCTAATGAAGCAGTTGGTAGTCTTAGCCGGTCAATTTTCGTCCCATCAGAGAAGGTTTTTTTTCTTCCTCGATCCCACCTCCCACCTTCCCGCAGGTAACCACCCCATCGACAAAAAAACCCAACCAAAAGAGGGAGCGATGCCTCGAATGAAAAAAAAAACCTGCGAAAAAAACTTACGAAAAAAAACCTACGAAAAAAACCGACGACTCGCCAATCGACACAAAACTACGGTCGACGAACGTCGTCTCTCTTATCTCCAACCCCTCCCTCTTCTTGCCCCAAACCCTAGAGGCATGACGGGCACCGATCTGATGGCGCCACCACCGCGGATGACCACGTGCCGGCAAGGCCTCCATCTGTGTCCCTCGCTTGATCCCCTCCGCCCGCTCCTATGGTGTGTGCCACCGACGCCTCCGGCGGCGCTTGACGCCTACGTACATGTGTTTGTTTGTGAGTACAGCTACCCCTTGCATCCCCTTGCATATACGTAAGTATGGCTACTGGAGGCGGCGGCTACTGCTGGAGCAGGACAGGGTTTCTCTCAAATTGGTCT
This sequence comes from Triticum monococcum, assembly GCA_034509565.1. NCBI lineage: Eukaryota > Viridiplantae > Streptophyta > Magnoliopsida > Poales > Poaceae > Triticum > Triticum monococcum. Next base: position 603,806,080 of record CM067841.1, on the reverse strand, counting down.
TCAATAAGTATAGATACCCCTTGCATCTACCTGTATGTCTTTGTTCTATTCTTTCTAATTGATAAAATACATACATATTTGTTTTTTAGCGCAAGGCTATGTATATGAGCTTAAAAAATGTTGGTTCATGTCTATAGTAGTACTACTAATGGACTTCTCGGTCCATATAATTTGTTCTCAAGATGTTATTTTCATTATCGTCTTGCTTTGTTCTATTGTAGATCGTGGCCAAACTATTGGAAACTATGGTGCATCATGGTATATATGTGACCTTCTTGCCCATGTAGACACAAGAGGCTGAGAGAATATGGGCCTGGATCAGGCTATCAGGGCATATGGAGCAGGTGCGAGGGTAGGAGTAAAGAATGTTGGGATTATTTTCATGTCAGTTTAATTTCTAAATGCTAGCTGGAGACATTGGTTTGGATCTTTTTCAGATAACACCTAAATTAGTGTCCTTGTTTGTTCATGACAATATCTAATTTCAGTAAATGTTCATAAATCATAACAAACTTTGTGGGACATGAAAATAAACTGACGTGACCTTCCTTTCCTCTGCATTCGATACCCTACCTCCAGATGGCAACGGGGACGAAACCCATCGGGTTTTGCCTTCCCAAACCCATCCCCACGGGAAAATCGCAAACCCGTCCCCATCCCCGTCACCATGCGCGGGGCTAGTTTTCCGCCCGTCCCCTAAACCCATCGGGTTTCGGGGAACCCGCGGGGAACCCACGAGAAAATCAAAATATTTAAACAAACATAGTGGCGACAAAGAATAACATTTCAACAGCAAAAAAAGCACATTTCAGCAGCATAACTAGAGCAAATTTCAACAAAAATCAACCCGACTTGGGACGTGAAGAGGCCACCATTGAGTTCGTCACCAGTGGCGACGCCCTTTCTCCAGATCAGACCGGCGGCAGGGGAGAAGACGTGGAGGGAGGAGGCTCGCCGGCGCAGATCGTGGTCGGCGGATCTTGCGAGATGGAATCGAGCCAGGCGGCGCCTGGGGTCCTAGGTTTAGGGTTAGGTATTATGTGAGAGAGAGAGATGAGGGCTCGAGCGAGGGGGGAAAGGAGCGGGCGATACTGGCTGTTTGGCCTTCGACACAAGGGGGTGGGGGGCTCGGTAGTTTTGGGTTGGGCCACGCAGGAGCACTGGTTGGTAAAAAATGTATTTTGCCGGGTTTGCCGGGTTTCGGGTTCGGGGACTACCGAAACGGGTGCAAACCCACGAAATGTGTCGGGTTGTATAATGTGTCCAACAACAGCCCCGCGGGAATGAAAAGACGTCCATCCCCGTCCCCTAATAGGGTAAAAACCTGCGGGGACACGGGTTTCGGGGCCCCGTTGCCATCTTGAACCCTACCCGCATGGCCACGCTGCCGCGTGCCCAGTCTGCCTAGATGGAGGAAGGATCCGAGGAAGCGCTTGGAGCGAGGGTGAGGTCCCGATGTGCGTCTCCCTCTGTAATCTGGCGTTGTCTGCTGCTGCTGTGTGCGCGGGAGATTGGCAGGAGTCCGGCTGTGAGAGATTGAGAGGTAAGACAGGCTTCAGATGGGATGGTGGGTTTTATACTGCCTTTTTTCTGTGAGATGCTTCAGCTGTTGATTTGATCGGATGATATGTGGTGTGCAGTGTGCTGCTGCTATTTCTGTGAGAATGCTAACGCAGAGAATTTGTTTGATTAAAGATTGGTCCTTTGCTGTGTTCGTTTGATGGACAGCGAGTCAAGGTAAGATGATCAATTCACTACATGGTCGTTACTGCCCTGTTTAGTATTATGAACCTAATCCCTTTTATTATTCTCTTGTTGCTGCAGACCTGCTCACTTCATAATGTTTCCGCATGATGGCCCAGTCTTTTCGTGTGTGTGGGTGTGGGTGTGTGTGTGACATGTTTTGGGCGGCTTGCTTTCACACATGCAACAAACTGATTATATTCTTTTTCAGGTACAAAGATTATTTGCAGGAGTACAAAGAGAAATATAAGGTCCACTGACTCTTACTTGAATAGTCAGATAGATAAAACACAGTATGTGTTACACTGAATTTTCCTTTTAAAGTTCCCCTTTGTATTCTGCTTATTTCTTCGGTCCATGTTGTGTTATCTCCTATAATTGGTCTGCATGTTATGCAAGTCTGAATTCCTACAGGTTCATGACGATTTAAATGTTGCTAAAGAAATATACAAGGATCAGTGCTATAAAATTGTTGAAAGACTTACAGACATGTCACATGTATCATGAATCAGACACAGTAATTAAGCTTTCTTATGGGGCGAGAGTGTAGATGAGAGAGGGAGAGGCGGAGACGAGGCCGCCCGAGGCGGCCGGACTACCACCGCCGTCGTCTAGGTCTTCGCCGTGTGGATGCGCAGGGGGGGTCACATCTGATCCGTCCGCGATCTCCCAGTACCCTCGCGGCGGTGCCATCGGGAGGAAAGGTGGGGTTGACGGGATCGGGCGGTGACCGTAGCGATCAGCCGCACGGCGAGATCGGACAAGAGGAGAGACGGTGGGCACAATGGCAGGCGATCTTCTCCGACGAGACGGATCTGGGCATTTGGATCGATCTGGAGAACGACATCCTCGCCGGCGATTATCTACCGGACGACGACATGATTGAAGTAGATTTTAAATTCAAACTTGATGTATATGACGTGGTTGTTGGCGAATGTGTGCAGCTGGATTTACGATCGAAGACACCGGTGATGATCGATCTGACGGAACCGATGGTCCCTGCACGACCGGGTGGATGTTTTTGGGCGCTCCTGGAGAGCGACGACGAAGATCAGGTGGAGTGTCACGTCCCCACCGCCACCATGGTCACCGGAATGCCTATGGCCTCGCCGGATGCCGATCCATCGCCGAAGCCCAAGAGTACAACCGATCGGCGTCGTTCAAAAACTAAAACTTCCAAGCCGGCCATGAAGCCGTGGATCGGACCGATTCCTAAGGTAATGAGAGAACCTGTAACCTTGTCTTGATTTCTTGCCGGAAAATTGGACTCTTGTCACGCGGAAGAAGAAGAAAGGCAATATTAGCCGGCCACCGCCGCCGCAAAGATAGTCGGTGGCGAGATCGGCGAGCGCTGTTCGAGCGGCCAGACGGGCTTGTTTGAATGCATTATTGGGCCGTGGACCTGAGCTGGATGCGGGTTTGGATGTGGCGATGGTCGTGGGTTCTCCTGGTGCGGGTGAGGCCCAGTCAGAGGCCCAAGCCTCACGCAGCCCCGAACGGACGTACGTGCTTGTATCGCCGCTGACAGTCCATCCTACGATCGAGTCTAGGGTTTCGCGTCCGGGGTTTCCTTCGCTGGGCACAGGACGGGCGAGGAGGATCTCTTACGCCGGCGGCATGGCAGGTCGAGGTATGCCGCCCACCAAGCGAGGGCCACCTACCGCCGCTGGCGCCTCGGCTATTGGCGGGGCTGGTCGTGGCGCTCTGCTGGCCAGTACTGCTGCCGCGGCGGGCGCGGCCGGTCGTGCAGCGCCGTCATCCGTTGACGCTGGTGGTGCTGGCCGCGGTGCCACGCCTGTCGGTGGGGTTGGACGGGGCGGCCTACTCCCTCCAAGGCCGGTGGCAGCGGGACCGGTGGCAACGGGGGTGCAACCCCGAGTTGGGACTGGTCGGGGCGCACAGTCTTCCGCACGACTGGGGGCCGATGCCTCCAGTGCTCTGACGACGACCCACACGTCCAGGCCCAACGCGCGCCAGCCGGATGAAGCGGCGCAGCCACCAGCAGCCAAGGCGCTGGCCCTAGGAAGGGGTCGTGGCGTGCAAGGGCGTGATGGATACAATGGTTACAGCAGAGATGGTCAGAACTACAACCGATACGGACAGTGGGGAGATGACGAATATGATGCTTATGATGAGGGACTGCACCGTGGATCTTCGTCCAGTGGCGGCCGTGGTTATAACCGATACAATACTGAGGACACTGGACATTTTCAAGGTCCGCCCGGTAATTTTGTTGAAGGTGTCGCCGGACCCAGGGATCGATTCCGAGGTGGCTTTCGTCACGGTGGGAGACGGAGACGACCACCACCGCCTCGACACTATCCACTGCCACCACCGCCTGCTGCGGATATGGCCTCGGAGGAGGAGCTTGAGCACATAGCTGATGGGGTGGGAGACCCATCCACGTTACCCGCGGCGGCAGTTGACGCGGTTTGGGCTCTGGCAGCAGTGCATGTTCTGGCGACTTCTGGAGGTGCTAAGTCTAGGGATGGCACGTCTGATAAAGGGCCGGAGAAAGCGAAGGGCGAAAAACTCTCTAAGTGGGCAATTAAGAAGAAAAAGTTGCCTTGCTATAGATGTGGTGAACCGGGTCATTTCGTGGCAGAATGTACGAATGAGCTTTGTGACTATTGCCTCCGCTCCCAGCATGTGACCGGGGACTGCCCTCTCCTTTCCGGTCCTAAGCCTGGCATTAACATTTTTGGGGTATGCTGTAAGGAGTTGATATTTTTTGAGACACCGGAGGTGGACCCTCTACCACAGATGGTTGAGAGTTCCTTCTCGACAATTATCAGAGTTACTAATAGACAGTTGACCGAGGCTCGATCGTGAGACGGCTACGTGATTTAGTGCCAGGTAATTATCAGTGGCACCTGGAGCAGTTAGAAGGTCAGTCTTATAAGGTAGACTTTCCCACTAAAGAGGATCAGATGTATTTTCTTAAGTGCGGTTTATGCAGAGTTACGAGCACAAACGTTGTTATCGCTTTCGACGAGTGGAAGAAGGAGGAACCTGAGGGTACACCTTTGGAGAAGGTGTGGGTTCGTTTCTATGGCGTGCCACCTAAATATGTAAAACATTTTCTGATTGCTTGGAGTTTGGGTGGCTTGATTGGTAAGACAGAAAAGGTTGATATGTCATTCACTCGCGCACAGAACGCTGCGAGGTTGTTGGTCAGTGTTGTGAGTGTTCAGAATATACCAGATGTGGTCAGATGGACACATGCTGGAGTCACTTATGTCTCAGAGCTTGAGATCGAGGATACTGCAGTTTTCGAGGATGGGGATGGGACACAAGGCATGGATACGACTGAGGGTGGCGGCGCGTCCGGGAACCAGGATAAGGGGGACGATGATACACTGCCGGAGTCGGATAAGGGGCCTACTACACAGCCAGATAAGGTAGCCAGTTCTACCAAAAGGCGCCCCCGTCCACTACTCTGATGAACACGCTTCGCTTTGGTTCATTTGCACCAGGGTCCGCTCCTAGTCGGTTATTGTTGGGGAACGTAGTAATTTCAAAAAAATTCCTACGCACACGCAAGATCATGGTGATGCATAGCAACGAGAGGGGAGAGTGTTGTCTACGTACCCTCGTAGACCGAAGCGGAAGCGTTGACGCAACATAGAGGAAGTAGTCGTACGTCTTCCCGGTCCAACCGATCCAAGCACCGTTACTCCGGCACCTCCGAGTTCTTGACACACGTACAGCTCGATGACGCACCCCGGGCTCCGATTCAGCAAAGCTTCGGGGAGGAGTTTCGTCAGCACGACGGCGTGGTGACGATCTTGATGTTTAACCGTCGCAGGGCTTCGCCTAAGCACCGCTACAATATGATCGAGGTGTAATATCGTGGAGGGGGGCACCGCACATGGCTAAGGAACGATCACGAAGATCAACTTGTGTGTTTTAGGGTGCCCCTGCCCCCGTATATAAAGGAGCAAGGGGGAGGCTGGCCGGCCCTTGGGGCGCGCCAAGGAGAGGGGGGAGTCCTCCTCCTAGTGGGAGTAGGACTCCCCTTTCCTAGTCCAACTAGGAATAGAGAGGGGGAAGGAAAGAGAGGGAGAGGGAGAGGGAAAGGGGGGCCGCGCCCCCCCTCCTAGTCCTATTCGGACTGCCCATGAGGGGGGGGGGCGCCACCTCCTGGGCTGCTGCCCTCTCTCTCCCCTCAGGCCCAATAAGGCCCATTACTTCCCCGGGGGGTTCCGGTAACCCCTCCGGCACTCCGGTTTTATCCGAAATCACCCGGAACAATTCTGGTGTCCGAATATAGTCGTCCAATATATCGATCTTTATGTCTCGACCATTTTGAGACTCCTCGTCATGTCCATGATCTCATCGGGGACTCCGAACTCCTTCGGTACATCAAAACTCATAAACTCATAATATAACTGTCATCGAAACCTTAAGCGTGCGGACCCTACGGGTTCGAGAACAATGTAGACATGACCGAGACACGTCTCCGGTCAATAACCAATAGCGGGACCTGGATGCCCATATTGGCTCCTACATATTCTACGAAGATCTTTATCGGTCAGACAGCATAACAACATACATTGTTCCCTTTGTCATCGATATGTTACTTGCCCGAGATTCGATTGTCGGTATCCAATACCTAGTTCAATCTCGTTATCTGCAAGTCTCTTTACTCGTTCCGTAATACATCATCCCACAACTAACACATTAGTTGTAATGCTTGCAAGGCTTATGTGATGTGCATTACCGAGAGGGCCCAGAGATACCTCTCCGACATTCGGAGTGACAAATCCTAATCTCAAAATACGCCAACCCAACAAGTACCTTTGGAGACACCTGTAGAGCACCTTTATGATCACCCAGTTACGTTGTGACGTTTGGTAGCACACAAAGTGTTCCTCCGGTAAACGGGAGTTGCATAATCTCATAGTCATAGGAACATGTATAAGTCATGAAGAAAGCAATAGCAACATACTAAACGATCGTGTGCTAAGCTAATGGAATGGTCATGTCAATCAGATCATTCAACTAATGATGTGACCTCGTTAATAAAATAACAACTCTTTGTTCATGGTTAGGAAACATAACCATCTTTGATTAACGAGCTAGTCAAGTAGAGGCATACTAGTGACACTCTGTTTGTCTATGTATTCACACATGTATTATGTTTCCGGTTAATACAATTCTAGCATGAATAATAAACATTTATCATGATATAAGGAAATAAATAATAACTTTATTATTGCCTCTAGGGCATATTTCCTTCAGTCTCCCACTTGCACTAGAGTCAATAATCTAGTTCACATCGCCATGTGATTTAACAGCAATAGTTCACATCATCATGTGATTAACACCCATAGTTCACATCATCATGTGACCAACACTCAAAAGGTTTACTAGAGTCAGTAATCTAGTTCACATCTCTATGTGATTAACACCCAAAGAGTACTAAGGTGTGATCATGTTTTGTTTGTGAGATAATTTTAGTCAACGGGTCTGTCATATTTAGATCCGTAAGTATTTTGTAAATATCTATATCAACAATGCTCTGTACGGAGCTACTCTAGCTAATTTCTCCCACTTTCAATATGTATTTAGATCGAGACTTAGAGTCATCTAGATTAGTGTCAAAACTTGCATCGACGTAACCTTTACGATGAACCTTTTTGTCACCTCCATAATCAAGAAACATATCCTTATTCCACTAAGGATAATTTTGACCAATGTCCAGTGATCTACTCCTAGATCACTATTGTACTCCCTTGCCAAAATTAGTGTAGGGTATACAATAGATCTGATACATAGCATGGCATACTTTATAGAACCTATGGCTGAGGCATAGGGAATGACTTTCATTCTCTTTCTATCTTCTGCCGTGGTCGGGCTTTGAGTCTTACTCAATTTCACACCTTGTAACACAGGCAAGAACTCTTTCTTTGACTGTTCCATTTTGAACTACTTCAAAATCTTGTCAAGGTATGTACTCATTGAAAAACTTATCAAGCGTCTTGATCTATCTCTATAGATCTTGATACTCAATATGTAAGCAGATTTGACAAGGTCTTTCTTTGAAAAACTCCTTTCAAATACTCCTTTATGCTTTGCAGAATAATCCTACATTATTTCCGATCAACAATATGTCATACACATATACTTATCAGAAATGCTGTAGTGCTCCCACTCACTTTCTTGAAAATTCAGGCTTCACCGCAAGTCTGTATAAAACTATATGCTTTGATCATCTTATCAAAGCGTATATTCCAACTCCGAGATGCTTGCACCAGTCCATAAATGGATCGCTGGAGCTTGCATATTTGGTTAGCACCTTTAGGATTGACAAAACCATCTTGTTGCATCACATACAACTCTTCTTTAATAAATCCATTAAGGAATGCAGTTTTGTTTATCCATTTGCCAGATTTCATAAAATGCGGCAATTGCTAACATGATTCGGACAGACTTAAGCATAGATACGAGTGAGAAACTCTCATCGTAGTCAACACCTTGAACTTGTCGAAAACCTTTTGCGACAATTCTAGCTTTGTAGATAGTAACACTACTATCAGCGTCCATCTTCCTCTTGAAGATCCATTTAATCTCAATGGCTCGCCAATCATTGGGCAAGTCAATCAAAGTCCATACTTTGTTCTCATACATGGATCTCATCTCAGATTTCATGGCCTCAAGCCATTTTGCGGAATCTGGGCTCACCATCGCTTCTTCATAGTTCGTAGGTTCATTATGATCTAGTAGCATGACTTCCAGAACAGGATTGCTGTACCACTCTGGTGCGGATCTCACTCTGGTTGATCTACGAGGTTCAGTAGTATCTTGTTCTGAAGTTTCATGATCATTATCATTAGCTTCCTCACTTATTGGTGTAGGTGTCACAGAAATAGGTTTCTGTGATGTATTACTCTTCAACAAGTGAGCAGGTACAGTTACCTCGTCAAGTTCTACTTTCCTCCCGCTCACATCTTTCGAGAGAAACTCCTTCTCTGGAAAGGATCCATTCTTAGCAACGAATGTCTTGCCTTCGGATCTGTGATAGAAGGTGTACCCAATAGTTTCCTTTGGGTATCCTATGAAGACACATTTCTCCGATTTGGGTTCGAGCTTATCAGGTTGAAGCTTTTTCACATAAGCATCGCAGCCCCAAACTTTCAGAAACGACAACTTTGGTTTATTGCCAAACCACAGTTCAGATTGTGTCGTCTCAACGGACTTAGATGGTGCCCTTTTAAACATGAATGCAGCTGTCTTTAATGCATAACCCCAAAACGATAGTGGTAAATCGGTAAGAAACATCATAGGTCGCACCATATCTAATAAAGTACGGTTATGACGTTCGGACACACCATTACATTGTGGTGTTCCAGGTGGCGTGAGTAGTGAAACTATTTCACATTGTTTTTAACTGAAGGCCAAACTCGTAACTCAAATACTCTTCTCTACGATCAGATCGTAGAAACTTTATTTTCTTGTTACGATGATTTTTCACTTCACTCTGAAATTCTTTGAACTTTTCAAATGTTTCAGACTTTTGTTTCATCAAGTAGATATACTCATATCTGCTCAAATCATCTGTGAAGATCAGAAAATAATGATACCTGTCACGAGCCTCAATATTCATCGGACCACATACATCAGTATGTATGATTTTCAACAAATCTGTTGCTCGCTCCATTGTTCCGAAGAACAGAGTCTTAGTCATCTTGCCCATGAGGCATGGTTCGCAAGCATCAACTGATTCATAATCTACTGATTCCAAAAGCCCATCAACATGGAGTTTCTTCATGCGCTTTACACCAATATGACTTTAAACGGCAGTGCCACAAATAAGTTGCACTATCATTATTAACTTTGCATCTTTTGGTTTCAATATTATGAATATGTGTATCACTACGATCGAGATCCAACAAACTTGTTTCATTGGGTGTATGACCATCGAAGGTTTTATTCATGTAAACAGAACAACAATTATTCTCTGAATTTAATGAATAACCGTATTGCAATAAACATGATCAAATCATATTCATGCTCAACGCAAAAACCAAATAACACTTATTTAGGTTCAACACTAATCCCGAAACTATAGGGAGTGTGCGATGATGATCATATCAATTTTGGAACCACTTCCAACACACATCGTTACCTCATCCTTAACTAGTCTCTGTTTATTCTGCAACTCCCGTTTCGAGTTACTAATCTTAGCAACTGAACTAGTATCAAATACTGAGGGGTTGCTATAAACACTAGTAAAGTAAACATCAATAACATGTATATCAAATATACTTATGTTTACTTTGCCATCCTTTTTATCCACCAATCACTTGGGGTAGTTCTGCTTCCAGTGACCAGTCCCTTTGTAGTAGAAGCACTTAGTCTCTGGCTTAGGATCAGACTTGGGCTTCTTCACTTGAGCAGCAACTTGCTTGCCTTTCTTCTTGAAGTTCCCCTTCTTCCCTTTGCCCTTTTCTTGAAACTAGTGATCTTGTCAACCATCAACACTTGATGTTTTTCTTGATTTCTACCTTCGTTGATTTCAGCATCACGAAGAGCTTGGGAGTTGTTTCCTTTATCCCTTGCATATTATTGTTCATCACGAAGTTCTACTAACTTGGTGATGGTGACTAGAGAATTCTGTCAATCACTATCTTATCTGGAAGATTAACTCCCACTTGATTCAATCGATTGTATTACCCAGACAATCTGAGCACATGCTCACTAGTTGAGCGATTCTCCTCCATCTTTTAGCTATAGAACTTGTTGGAGACTTCATATCTCTCAACTCGGGTATTTGCTTGAAATATTAACTTCAACTCCTGGAACATCTCTTATGGTCCATGACATTCAAAACGTCTTTGAAGTCCCGATTTTAAGCCATTAAGCATGGTGCACTAAACTATCAAGTAGTCATCATATTGAGCTAGCCAAGCATTCATAACGTCTGCATCTGCTCCTGCAATAGGTCTGTCACCTAGCGGTGCATCAAGGACATAATTCTTCTGTGCAGCAATGAGGATAAACCTTAGATCACGGATCCAATCCGCATCATTGCTACTAACATCTTTCAATACAATTTTCTCTAGGAACATATCAAAATAAACAAAGGGAAGCAACAACGCGAGCTATTGATCTACACCATGATTTAAAAAATACTACCAGGACTAAGTTCATGATAAATTTAAGTTCAATTAATCATATTACTTTAAGAACTCCCACTTAGATAGACATCCCTCTAATCCTCTAAGTGATCACGTGATCCAAATCAACTAAACCATGTCCGATCATCACGTGAGATGGAGTAGTTTCATTGGTGAACATCACTATGTTGATCATATCTACTATATGATTCACGCTCGACCTTTCGGTCTCCGTGTTCCGAGGCCATATCTGTATATGCTTGGCTCGTCAAGTATAACCTGAGTATTCCGCGTGTGCAACTGTTTTGCACCCGTTGTATTTGAACGTAGAGCCTATCACACCCGATCATCAGGTGGTGTCTCAGCACGAAGAACTTTCGCAACGGTGCATACTCAGGGAGAACACTTCTTGATAATTAGTGAGAGATCATCTTATAATGCTACCGTCAATCAAAGCAAGATAAGATGCATAAAAGATAAACATCACATGCAATCAATATAAGTGATATGATATGGCCACCATCATCTTGTGCTTGTGATCTCCATCTTCGAAGCACCGTCATGATCACCATCGTCACTGGCGCGACACCTTGATCTCCATCGTAGCATCGTTGTCGTCTCGCCAATCTTATGCTTCCACGACTATCGCTACCGCTTAGTGATAAAGTAAAGCATTACAGCGCGATTGCATTGCATGCAATAAAGCGACAACCATATGGCTCCTGCCAGTTGCCGATAACTCGGTTACAAAACATGATCATCTCATACAATAAAATTTAGCATCATGTCTTGACCATATCACATCACAACATGCCCTGCAAAAACAAGTTAGACTTCCTCTACTTTGTTTGTTGCAAGTTTTACGTGCCTGCTACGGGCTTAAGCAAGAACCAATTTTACCTACGCATCAAAACCACAACGATAGTTTGTCAAGTTGATGCCGTTTTAACCTTCGCAAGGACCGGGCGTAGCCACACTCAGTTCAACTAAAGTTGGAGAAACTGAAACCCGCCAGCCACCTGTGTGCAAAGCATGGCGGTGGAACCAGTCTCACGTAAGCGTACGCGTAATGTCGGTCCGGGCCGCTTCATCCAACAATACCGCCGAATCAAAGTATGACATGCTGGTAGGCAGTATGACTTATATCGCCCACAACTCAATTGTGTTCTACTCGTGCATATACCATCAGACCATAAAACCTGGCTCGGATGCCACTGTTGGGGAACGTAGTAATTTCAAAAAATTTCCTACGCACACGCAAGATCATGGTGATGCATAGCAACGAGAGGGGAGAGTGTTGTCTACGTACCCTCGTAGACCGAAGCGGAAGCGTTGACGCAACGTAGAGGAAGTAGTTGAAGGAAATATGCCCTAGAGGCAATAATAAAGTTATTATTTATTTCCTTACATCATGATAAAAGTTTATTATTCATGCTAGAATTGTATTAACCAGAAACATAATACATGTGTGAATACATAGACCAACAGAATGTCACTAGTATGCCTCTACTTGACTAGCTCGTTAATCAAAGATGGTTATGTTTCCTAACCATGAACAAGGAGTTGTTATTTGATTAACGAGGTCACATCATTAGTAGAATGATCTGATTGACATGACCCATTCCATAAGCATAGCACCCGATCGTTTAGTATGTTGCTATTGTTTTCTTCATGACTTATACATGTTCCTATAACTATGAGATTATGCAACTCCCGTTTACCGGAGGAACACTTTGGGTACTACCAAACGTCACAACGTAATTGGGTGATTATAAAGGAGTACTACAGGTGTCTCCAATGGTAGATGTTGGGTTGGCGTATTTCGAGATTAGGGTTTGTCACTCCGATTGTCGAAGAGGTATCTCTGGGCCCTCTCGGTAATGCACATCACATAAGCCTTGCAAGCAATGCAACTAATATGTTAGTTGTGAGATGATGCATTACGGAACGAGTAAAGAGACTTGCCGGTAACGAGATTGAACTAGGTATTGGATACCGACGATCGAATCTCGGGCAAGTAACATACCGATGACAAAGGGAACAACGTATGTTGTTATGCGGTCTGACCGATAAAGATCTTCGTAGAATATGTAGGAGCCAATATGGGCATCCAGGTCCCGCTATTGGTTATTGACCGGAGACGTGTCTCGGTCATGTCTACATTGTTCTCGAACCGTAGGGTCCGCACGCTTAACGTTACGATGACAGTTATTATGAGTTTATGCATTTTGATGTACCGAAGGTTGTTCGGAGTCTCGGATAAGATCACGGATATGACGAGGAGTCTCGAAATGGTCGAGACGTAAAGATTGATATATTTGAAGCCTATGTTTGGACATCGGAAGTGTTCCGGGTGAAATCGGGATTTTACCGGAATACCGGGAGGGTTACCGGAACCCCCCGGGAGACTAATGGGCCTATTGGGCCTTAGTGGAAAAAGAGAAAAGGGACAAGCCCAAGCTGGCCGGCGCCCCCCCCTTCCCCAAGTCCTAGTAGGACTAGGATAGGGGGCCGGCCCCCCTTCTCTCTCTTTCCCCCCCGGGAGTCCTAATTGGATTAGGATTGGGGGGAGGAGTCCTACTCCCGGTGGGAGTAGGACTCCCCTGCGCCTCCTCTCCCTGGCCGGCCGGCTCCCCCTCCTCCAACCTTTATATACGGGGGCGGGGGGCACCCCAAGACACACAACTTGATCCTTGAGATCGTTCCTTAGCCGTGTGCGGTGCCCCCTGCCACCAAATTCCACCTCGATCGTACCGTTGTAGTGCTTAGGCGAAGCCCTGCGTCGGTAGTACATCAAGATCGTCATCACGCCGTCGTGCTGACAGAACTCTTCCTCGACGCTTTGCTGGATCGGAGCCCGAGGAACGTCATCGAGCTGAACGTGTGCTAAGAACTCAGAGGTGCCGGAGTAACGGTGCTTGGATCGGTCGGATCGGGAAGAAGACGTACGACTACTTCCTCTACGTTGTGTGATCGCTTCCGCAGTCGGTCTGCGTTGGTACGTAGACAACACTCTCCCCTCTCGTTGCTGTGCATCACCATGATCTTGCGTGTGCGTAGGAAAATTTTTGAAATTACTGCGTTCCCCAACAGTGGCATCCGAGCCTAGGTTTTATGGTTTGATGTTATATGCACGAGTAGAACACAAGTGAGTTGTGGGCGATACAAGTCATACTGCCAACCAGCATGTCATACTTTGGTTCGGCGGTATTGTTGGTTGAGACGATCCGGACCAACCTTACGCGTACTCTTACGCGAGACCGGTTCCCTCGACGTGCTTTGCACATAGATGGCTTGCGGAAGACTGTCTCTCCAACTTTAGTTGAACCAAGTGTGACTACGCCCGGTGCTTGAGAAGGTTAAAACGGAGTCTATTTGACGAACTATCGTTGTGGTTTTGATGCGTAGGTGAGATGCGTTCTTACTTAAGCCCGTAGCAGCCACGTAAAACTTGCAACAACAAAGTAGAGGACGTCTAACTTGTTTTTGCAGGGTATGTTGTGATGTGATATGGTCAAGACATGATGCTGATTTTATTGTATGAGATGATCATGTTTTGTAACCGAGTTATCGGCAACTGGCAGGAGCCATATGGTTGTCGCTTTATTGTATGCAATGCAATCGCGATGTAATGCTTTACTTTATTACTAAGCGGTAGTGATAGTCGTGGAAGCATAAGATTGGCGAGACGATAACGTTGCTACGATGGAGATCAAGGTGACGCGCCGGTGACGATGGTGATCATGACGGTGCTTCGGAGATGGAGATCACAAGCACAAGATGATGATGGCCATATCATATCACTTATATTGATTGCATGTGATGTTTATCCTTTTATGCATCTTATCTTGCTTTGATTGACGGTAGCATTATAAGATGATCTCTCACTAAATTATCAAGAAGTGTTCTCCCTGAGTATGCATCGTTGCCAAAGTTCGTCGTGCCCAGACACCACGTGATGATCGGGTGTGATAAGCTCTACGTCCATCTACAACGGGTGCAAGCCAGTTTTGCACACGCAGAATACTTAGGTTATACTTGACGAGCCTAGCATATGCAGATATGGCCTCGGAACACAGAGACCGAAAGGTCGAGCGTGAATCATATAGTAGATATGATCAACATGACGATGTTCACCATTGAAAACTACTCCATCTCATGTGATGATCGGTTATGGTTTAGTTGATTTGGATCACGTGATCACTTAGAGGATTAGAGGGATGTCTATCTAAGTGGGAGTTCCTAAGTAATTTGATTAACTGAACCTAAACTTATCATGAACTTAGTACCTGATAGTATCTTGCTTGTTTATGTTGCTTGTAGATAGATGGCTCGTGCTATTGTTCCGTTGAATTTTAATGCGTTCCTTGAGAAAGCAAAGTTGAAAGATGATGGTAGCAATTACACGGACTCGGTCCGTAACCTGAGGATTATCCTCATTGCTGCACAGAAGAATTACGTCCTGGAAGCACCGCTGGGTGACAGGCCTGCTGCTGGAGCAACACCAGATGTTATGAACGTCTGGCAGAGCAAAGCTGATGACTACTCGATAGTTCAGTGTGCCATGCTTTACGGCTTAGAATCGGGACTTCAAACGACGTTTTGAACGTCATGGAGCATATGAGATGTTCCAGGAGTTGAAGTTAATATTTCAAGCAAATGCCCGAATTGAGAGATATGAAGTCTCCAATAAGTTCTATAGCTGTAAGATGGAGGAGAACAGTTCTGTCAGTGAGCATATACTCAAGATGTCTGGGTATAATAATCACTTGATTCAGATGGGAGTTAATCTTCCAGATGACTGCGTCATTGACAGAATTCTCCAATCACTGCCACCAAGCTACAAGAGCTTCGTGATGAACTATAATATGCAAGGGATGAACAAGACTATTCCCGAGCTCTTCGCAATGCTGAAAGCTGCGGAGGTAGAAATCAAGAAGGAGCATCAAGTGTTGATGGTTAGCAAGACCACTAGTTTCAAGAAAAAGGGCAAAGGGAAGAAGAAGGGAAACTTCAAGAAGAACAGCAAGCAAGTTGCTGCTCAAGAGAAGAAACCCAAGTCTGGACCTAAGCCTGAAACTGAGTGCTTCTACTGCAAGCAGACTGGACACTAGAAGCGCAACTGCCCCAAGTATTTGGCAGATAAGAAGGATGGCAAAGTGAGCAAAGGTATATGTGATATACATGTTATTGATGTGTACCTTACTAGAGCTCGCAGTAGCACCTGGGTATTTGATACTGGTTCTGTTGCTAATATTTGCAACTCGAAACAGGGACTACGGAATAAGCGGACACTAGCAAAGGACGAGGTGACGATGCGCGTGGGAAACGGTTCCAAAGTCGATGTGATCGCAGTCGGCACGTTACCTCTACATCTACCTTCGGGATTAATATTAGACCTAAATAATTGTTATTTGGTGCCAGCGTTGAGCATGAACATTATATCTGGATCTTGTTTCATGCGAGACAGTTATTCATTTAAATCAGAGAATAATGGTTGTTCTATTTATATGAATAATATCTTTTATGGTCATGCACCTTTGAAGAGTGGTCTATTCTTGTTGAATCTCGAAGATAGTGATACACATATTCATAATGTAGAAGCCAAAAGATGCAAAGTTAATAATGATAGTGCAACTTATTTGTGGCACTGCCGTTTAGGTCATATCGGTGTAAAGCGCATGAAGAAACTCCATACTGATGGGCTTTTGGAATCACTTGATTATGAATCACTTGGTACTTGCGAACCGTGCCTCATAGGCAAGGTGACTAAAACACCGTTCTCCGGTACTATGGAGAGAGCAACAGATTTATTGGAAATCATACATACCGATGTATGTGGTCCGATGAATATTGAGGCTCGTGGCGGATATCGTTATTTTCTCACCTTCACAGATGATTTAAGCAGATATGGGTATATCTACTTAATGAAACATAAATCTGAAACATTTGAAAGGTTCAAAGAATTTCAGAGTGAAGTTGAAAATCATCGTAACAAGAAAATAAAGTTTCTACGATCTGATCGTGGAGGAGAATATTTGAGTTACGAGTTTGGTATACATTTGAAAAATTGTGGAATAGTTTCGCAACTCACGCCACCCGGAACACCACAGCGTAATGGTGTGTCCGAACGTCGTAATCGCACTTTACTAGATATGGTGTGATCCATGATGTCTCTTACTGATTTACCGCTATCGTTTTGGGGTTATGCTTTAGAGACGGCCGCATTCACGTTAAATAGGGCACCATCAAAATCCGTTGAGACGACGCCTTATGAACTATGGTTTGGCAAGAAACCAAAGTTGTCGTTTCTCAAAGTTTGGGGCTGCGATGCTTATGTGAAAAAACTTCAACCTGATAAGCTCGAACCCAAAGCGGAGAAATGTGTCTTCATAGGATACCCAAAGGAAACTGTTGGGTATACCTTCTATCACAGATCCGAAGGCAAGACATTCGTTGCTAAGAATGGATCATTTCTAGAGAAGGAGTTTCTCTCGAAAGAAGTGAGTGGGAGGAAAGTAGAACTTGACGAGGTAACTGTACCTGCTCCCTTATTGGAAAATAGTACATCACAGAAAACTGTTTCTGCGACACCTATGCCAATCAGTGAGGAAGCTAATGATGATGATCATGAAGCTTCAGAACAAGATACTACTGAACCACGTAGATCAACCAGAGTGAGATCCGCACCAGAGTGGTACGGTAATCCAGTTCTGGAAGTCATGATGCTAGATCATGATGAACCTACGAACTATGAAGAAGCGATGGTGAGCCCAGATTCCGCAAAGTGGCTTGAGGCCATGAAATCTGAGATGGGATCCATGTATGAAAACAAAGTATGGACTTTGGTTAACTTGCCCGATGATCGGCAAGCAATTGAGAATAAATGGGTCTTCAAGAAAAAGACTGACGCTGACGGTAATGTTACTGTCTATAAAGCTCAACTTGTCGCAAAAGGTTTTCGACAAGTTCAAGGGGTTGACTACGATGAGACTTTCTCACCCGTAGCGATGCTTAAGTCCGTCAGAATTATGTTAGCAATTGCCGCATTTTATGATTATGAAATATGGCAGATGGATGTCAAAACTGCATTCCTGAATGGATTTCTGGAAGAAGAGTTGTATATGGTACAACCAGAAGATTTTGTCAATCCAAAAGGAGCTAACAAAGTATGCAAACTCCAGCGATCCATTTATGGACTGGTGCAAGCATCTCGGAGTTGGAATAAACGCTTTGATAGTGTGATCAAAGCATTTGGCTTTATACAGACTTTTGGAGAAGCCTGTATTTACAAGAAAGTGAGTGGGAGCTCTGTAGCATTTCTAATATTATATGTGGATGACATATTGCTAATTGGAAATGATATAGAATTTCTGGATAGCATAAAGGGATACTTGAATAAAAGTTTTTCAATGAAAGACCTCGGGGAAGCTGCTTACATATTAGGCATAAAGATCTATAGAGATAGATCAAGACGCTTAATTGGACTTTCACAAAGCACATACCTGGACAAGATTTTGAAGAAATTCAAAATGGATCAGGCAAAGAAAGGGTTCTTACCTGTGTTACAAGGTATGAAATTGAGTAAGACTCAATGCCCGACCACTGCAGAAGATAGAGAGAAAATGAAAGATGTTCCCTATGCTTCAGCCATAGGCTCTATCATGTATGCAATGCTGTGTACCAGACCTGATGTGTGCCTTGCTATAAGTTTAGCAGGGAGGTACCAAAGTAATCCTGGAATGGATCACTGGACAGCGGTCAAGAACATCCTGAAATACCTGAAAAGGACTAAGGATATGTTTCTCGTATATGGAGGTGACAAAGAGCTCACCGTAAGAGGTTACGTTGATGCAAGCTTTGACACTGATCCGGACGATTCTAAATCGCAAACCGGATACGTGTTTACTTTAAACGGTGGAGCTGTCAGTTGGTGCAGTTCTAAACAAAGCGTCGTAGCGGGATCTACATGTGAAGCGGAGTACATAGCTGCTTCGGAAGCAGCAAACGAAGGAGTCTGGATGAAGGAGTTCATATCCGATCTAGGTGTCATACCTAGTGCATCGGGTCCAATGAAAATCTTCTGTGACAATACTGGTGCAATTGCTTTGGCAAAGGAAATATGCCCTAGAGGCAATAATAAAGTTATTATTTATTTCCTTACATCATGATAAAAGTTTATTATTCATGCTAGAATTGTATTAACCGGAAACATAATACATGTGTGAATACATAGACCAACAGAATGTCACTAGTATGCCTCTACTTGACTAGCTCGTTAATCAAAGATGGTTATGTTTCCTAACCATGAACAGGGAGTTGTTATTTGATTAACGAGGTCACATCATTAGTAGAATGATCTGATTGACATGACCCATTCCATAAGCATAGCACCCGATCGTTTAGTATGTTGCTATTGTTTTCTTCATGACTTATACATGTTCCTATAACTATGAGATTATGCAACTCCCGTTTACCGGAGGAACACTTTGGGTACTACCAAACGTCACAACGTAACTGGGTGATTATAAAGGAGTACTACGGGTGTCTCCAATGGTAGATGTTGGGTTGGCGTATTTCGAGATTAGGGTTTGTCACTCCGATTGTCGGAGAGGTATCTCTGGGCCCTCTCGGTAATGCACATCACATAAGCCTTGCAAGCACTGCAACTAATATGTTAGTTGTGAGATGATGCATTACGGAACGAGTAAAGAGACTTGCCGGTAACGAGATTGAACTAGGTATTGGATACCGACGATCGAATCTCGGGCAAGTAACATACCGATGACAAAGGGAACAACGTATGTTGTTATGCGGTCTGACCGATAAAGATCTTCGTAGAATATGTAGGAGCCAATATGGGCATCCAGGTCCCGCTATTGGTTATTGACCGGAGACGTGTCTCGGTCATGTCTACATTGTTCTCGAACCGTAGGGTCCGCACGCTTAACGTTACGATGACAGTTATTATGAGTTTATGCATTTTGATGTACCGAAGGTTGTTCGGAGCCCCGGATAAGATCACGGACATGACGAGGAGTCTCGAAATGGTCGAGACGTAAAGATTGATATATTGGAAGCCTATGTTTGGACATCGAAAGTGTTCCGGGTGAAATCGGGATTTTACCGGAATACCGGGAGGGTTACCGGAACCCCCCGGGAGACTAATGGGCCTATTGGGCCTTAGTGGAAAAAGAGAAAAGGGACAAGCCCAAGCTGGCCGGCGCCCCCCCCCCTTCCCCAAGTCCTAGTAGGACTAGGATAGGGGGCCAGCCCCCCTTCTCTCTCTTTCCCCCCCGGGAGTCCTAATTGGATTAGGATTGGGGGGGAGGAGTCCTACTCCCGGTGGGAGTAGGACTCCCCTGCGCCTCCTCTCCCTGGCCGGCCGGCTCCCCCTCCTCCAACCTTTATATACGGGGGCGGGGGGCACCCCAAGACACACAACTTGATCCTTGAGATCGTTCCTTAGCCGTGTGCGGTGCCCCCTGCCACCAAATTCCACCTCGATCGTACCGTTGTAGTGCTTAGGCGAAGCCCTGCGTCGGTAGTACATCAAGATCGTCATCACGCGTCGTGCTGACGGAACTCTTCCTCGACGCTTTGCTGGATTGGAGCCCGAGGAACGTCATCGAGCTGAACGTGTGCTAAGAACTCGGAGGTGCCGGAGTAACGGTGCTTGGATCGGTCGGATCAGGAAGAAGACGTACGACTGCTTCCTCTACATTGTGTGATCGCTTCCGCAGTCGGTCTGCGTTGGTACGTAGACAACACTCTCCCCTCTCGTTGCTGTGCATCACCATGATCTTGCGTGTGCGTAGGAATTTTTTTGAAATTACTGCATTCCCCAACAGTAGTCGTACGTCTTCCCGGTCCAACCGATCCAAGCACCGTTACTCCGGCACCTCCGAGTTCTTGACACACGTACAGCTCAATGACGCACCCCGGGCTCCGATCCAGCAAAGCTTCGGGGAGGAGTTTCGTCAGCACGACGGCGTGGTGACGATCTTGATGTTTAACCGTCGCAGGGCTTCGCCTAAGCACCGCTACAATATGATCGAGGTGTAATATCGTGGAGGGGGGCACCGCACACGGCTAAGGAACGATCATGAAGATCAACTTGTGTGTTCTAGGGTGCCCCCTGCCCCCGTATATAAAGGAGCAAGGGGGAGGCCGGCCGGCCCTTGGGGCGCGCCAAGGGGAGGGGGGAGTCCTCCTCCTAGTGGGAGTAGGACTCCCCTTTCCTAGTCCAAGTAGGAATAGAGAGGGGGAAGGAAAGAGAGGGAGAGGGAGAGGGAAAGGGGGGTCGCGCCCCCTCCTAGTCCTATTCGGACTCCCCATGAGGGGGGGGCGCCACCTCCTGGGCTGCTGCCCTCTCTCTCCCCTCAGGCCCAATAAGGCCCATTACTTCCCCGGGGGGTTCTGGTAACCCCTCCGGCACTCCGGTTTTATCCGAAATCACCCGGAACAATTCTGGTGTCCGAATATAGTCGTCCAATATATCGATCTTTATGTCTCGACCATTTCGAGACTCCTCGTCATGTCCATGATCTCATCCGGGACTCCGAACTCCTTCGGTACATCAAAACTCATAAACTCATAATATAACTGTCATCGAAACCTTAAGCGTGCGGACCCTACGGGTTCGAGAACAATGTAGACATGACCGAGACACGTCTCCGGTCAATAACCAATAGCGGGACCTGGATGCCCATATTGGCTCCTACATATTCTACGAAGATCTTTATCGGTCAGACCGCATAACAACATACGTTGTTCCCTTTGTCATCGGTATGTTACTTGCCCGAGATTCGATCTTCGGTATCCAATACCTAGTTCAATCTCGTTATCGGCAAGTCTCTTTACTCGTTCCGTAATACATCATCTCACAACTAACACATTAGTTGTAATGCTTGCAAGGCTTATGTGATGTGCATTACCGAGAGGGCCCAGAGATACCTCTCCGACATTCGGAGTGACAAATCCTAATCTCGAAATACGCCAACCCAACAAGTACCTTTGGAGACACCTATAGAGCACCTTTATGATCACCCAGTTACGTTATGACGTTTGGTAGCACACAAAGTGTTCCTCCGGTAAACGGGAGTTGCATAATCTCATAGTCATAGGAACATGTATAAGTCATGAAGAAAGCAATAGCAACATACTAAACGATCGGGTGCTAAGCTAATGGAATGGGTCATGTCAATCAGATCATTCAACTAATGATGTGACCTCGTTAATCAAATAACAACTCTTTGTTCATGGTTAGGAAACATAACCATCTTTGATTAACGAGCTAGTCAAGTAGAGGCATACTAGTGACACTCTATTTGTCTATGTATTCACACATGTATTATGTTTCCGGTTAATAAAATTCTAGCATGAATAATAAACATTTATCATGATATAAGGAAATAAATAATAACTTTATTATTGCCTCTAGGGCATATTTCCTTCAGTTATGGAGCACCAGGGTCGAGGCAGACGACCCGACAGAGCTTGAGCTGCCACTAGTGCTAAGTCTAGTCGGCGATGTGACGACCGTGGAGTCTACACCCGGTGCGAGGGTAGACCCTGATGGGTTGGCCACGGGTTTGGGGGGCCGTGGGCAGCAAGCCCATCACACCCAGACACCAGAGCCCGACTTTTCTTCGGCGGGAGGGGCGCCTAGACAGGAGGTCTATGGCGTTCTTCCCACTTCGACATCTCCGGTCGAGCTGGGGGTGAGGTGCGGGAAGGAGCCCCGTGTTATAACCCCTCCACAGGACCGCACCATCCAAAGTGGCGATTCGGGGGTGAGATGCGGGAAGGAGTCCCGTGTCGTAACCCCTCTGCAGGATTGCACCGAGCAGGTTGGCCAAGGGACGACGGTTTTCGCGGGTGATAGGGGTACGGGACCAGTGAGCAGGCGTCTCCATGGTCCTCCTCCCCCTTGACATTTGCAGCGGAGGTCCGCTCCACCACGCCCTACCCTCCTCCACCGACGATAAGGGAGGGGTGTGGGAGTCCTAACCGCACCCCTCACGAGAGGACCACGGAGGAGCTCATCGCTTTTGGCGGGATTGCGGATCCGGTGTCGGCTGGTGGGTGTTTCAGCAACCGGATCCAGGGACAGCCGGATGCGGATGACCTGCAGCTAGTGCGTGCCAAGAGGGCCGCCATGCTTCGTCATGCCGAGACTACTGTAGGTACGTCCTTTGATAAAAGTTGTTCAATTTTACACTTCTCTGGGAATGCAATCGGTGATAAGGCAAAC
Organism: Triticum monococcum; assembly: GCA_034509565.1. NCBI lineage: Eukaryota > Viridiplantae > Streptophyta > Magnoliopsida > Poales > Poaceae > Triticum > Triticum monococcum. The sequence continues at coordinate 603,782,959 of CM067841.1, read as the reverse complement.
GTCTTAGGAATTTCTTTAGGATCAAATGAAACCGAGGTCGTCAAATCCATTAACGATCTTTTAGACTTGTAAGCGGAGAGGGCTTCTGAGATCATTCGTAATCTTGCCTCTATCCAACCTATGAGTGACAATGACATGACTAATTTAGGAATTAATGATCTTGCAAATATATGTAATAATTTGTTGCCTAGTGTCGAGGCTAAGGATGAGGAGGATGTTGAGAACACAGATATGGTAGAGCCTCTCTTGATGGATGAGGCATTGTCTGTCATAGATAATACTATCATCCCGCATGGGTGTTGAGGAGAAGACCAAACGGCCCTGGAAGCGGAAAATTTATCCTACTTCGGCAGTACACAGAAGTGCTAGAGTTAAGCTTAAGAAAAAAATTTCATGATGACTTATGAAAGGACTCTATTGGAATAGCATAGGTCTAGCAGACTTGGCTAAACAAAGATTCTTAGCAGAGACAACGTTAGAGCATCACTTAGATTTCATTGCACTTTTGGAAACTGGACGAGATAATTTCACATCCCAATTCCTTCAAACCCTCTCCAGTGGTATCGATTTTGACTGGCACATTCTACCTCCTAGAGGAAGATCTGGCGGGATTTTACTAGGAGTACGGTGTGACACGTTAGAGGTGCTTAATGTGGTGCAGGGAGACTTTTCGGTTGAATTCAGGGTGAGATCAAAATTGGATGGGTTCCGATGGTCGCTAGTTGCGGTATATGGGGCAGCGCAACCTGAATTTAAACCTGATTTTCTGGACGATTTAGTGCGGATTTGTGGAGATGAAAATCTGCCACTACTAGTCGGGAGGGATTTTAATATCATTAGGAGAAGAGAAGAAAAGAATAATGACAATTTCGATTGACGTTGGTCTATGATGTTTAACATGATTATCGAGAGCCTCAATTTGAGAGAAATTGAGCTCACCGGTAGACAGTTTACATGGGCCAACTCGTTACCTGTTCCGACTTATGAAAAGCTGGATAGGGTACTTGCTAGTGTGGAGTGGGGACAAAAATATCCGTTGGTGTTGGTTCATGCGATGCAGAGAGCGATCTTGGATCATACACCACTCTTTTTAGATTCGGGAGAGGCTACCCATGTTGCAAACAAAAATATCTTCTCCTTCGAGAAAAGCTGGTTTGAGCGAGAAGGATTTATGGAGATGATTGCACGCGAATGGGCTAAGCCGGTTACGGGAAGGACACATGTCGAGAGATGGCAGAATAAGATTAGACATCTCCGACAATTTCTGAGAGGATGGGCTAGAAATGAGAGTGGGATTTAGAAAATAGTCCATTTTACTACCCTGAAAAAAGTTCGTGGTTCACATAACCCCCTGATCTTTTTTCGGTTCCTTTACCCCCCTAAACAATCCCAAACCAGGCAAAAACCATCCCCGGCTGGTTTTGCCTATACCGGATGCTGACGTGGACACAGTCAAAGGCGGTATTTGGCCTGTGGGTGGGGCGCTCTCAGCTAGACACTCTCACTGACTGTTGGGCCCGGTCAAATATGACACATGGGGCCCACATCTCGGTTGCATGGAGATTAACAAGGGACTAATTTAGCCCTAATTGCATCATTAACAGAAGGGGACCCACATGTCAATGTCTCAGACTAACCCTAGTGATGAAGGGGACCCACATGTCAATGTCTCAGATTAACAGAAGGGGACCTAAACTAATGATGCCACATCAGCGTGGTCCTGCTCCGAGGTCGCCGGCATGGAGGGCTTCAGCGGCGGCGCATCGGCGCGGTCGTGCTCAGGCGCAGCCATGCGCAGAGGAGGTCGGGGCGACGGTCAAGGCGGCTGCGGAGGTCGTGGCCTCCCGTTAACCAGAGGCGGCCGGCCAGGGGTGTAGATGCGGTAGCAAGGGCCGGCCATGGACGTGGAGGTGGCGGCGCTACAGCGATGCAGGCGGCCCGGGGAGGCGAGGGACGACCAGAACTGAGGGTGGCGCCCCCATCTGATCTGGTTCTGGCCGGATCCGGACTCCGGCGGCGGTGTGAAGATGGTACGGCGGCGAACTTGTGGCGGCGGAGTGACCTGTACCTGAGAGAGATATGAGGGAAGAGAGAGGGAGAGGAAAGAGAAGGGAGGAAGGAGAAGCAGGGCGCTCGGGGTGGCGCCTTGGAACTCCGGCAGTCACCGGCGTCGGTCGAAGGCGGGGCAGGGTTCGGGTGCGAGGGAGCGATGCTCGGGGAGGTAGGTGACGACAAAACGTGGTCCACCTGATGGAGGCCCACTCATAGGTCAAAACCACCATTTGACTGTTGCCACGTCAGCGCCAAGATGAGTCAAAACCATCCAGGGATTTATTTTGCCTGGTATAGGATTGTTTAGGGGGTGAAAGGAACCGAAATAAAGATCAGGGGGTTATGTGAACCACCAACTTTTTTCAGGGTAGTAAAATGGACTTTTTTCTGGGATTTATAAACAGAAAAAAGAATGTCTAACTCAACTCATTGAGGCACTAGATGTGAAGGTTGAAACCACTCTCCTTTCTGTTAATGAGCATCGAACCAAGTCTGAGGCTGAGCAAGGCCTACGTGCTCTCCTGAGAGAGGAGGAGCTCAAGTGGGCGTTGCGTGCGAAAACGCTTAAGGTTGTCCAAGGGGACGACAACACACAGTTCTTCCATATGGTTGCAAATGGTAAACATAGGAAGAAGAAGAAGATCATACAGCTTGAACAGGAGGAGGGGACAATAGTGGGGCATGAAATCTGAAAGCGTATATTTCCAACTATTATAAAAGACTATTTGGACCCCCGAATACATCCACGGTGTCTCTTGATGAGTCTGTTATTGATGATATACCTCAATTACAGGCAGCAAAGAACAATGTTCTCTCTGCACCGTTTACTGAAAAACAAGTTCATCTGGCCATAACCCAAATGAAGCTGAATAAAGCACCGGTATCAGATGGGTTTCCAGCTGAATTCTATAAGAAATGTTGGCATATCATTAAAGATGATCTCATGCCTATGTTTCACGATTTTTCGATGGCCATTTGGAGTTGTTTCACCTCAACTTTGGTACGATAACGTTGTTACCTAAGAAGAATGAGGCGGTTCGGATCGAACAATTCTGACCCATTTGCATGCTGATGTGAGTTTTAAAATTTTCACAAAGGTAGGAACCAATATATTGACACAAATTGCCCACTCAGTGGTTCAACCTAGTCAGACAGCTTTCATGCCGGGACGACACATACTAGAAGGAGTGGTCGTCTTACATGAAACACTCCATGAGATTCACTCGAAGAAACTAGGCGGGGTTATCTTCAAAGTGGATTTCGAGAAGGCTTATGATAAAGTAAAATGGCCTTTTCTTCAGCAGGCAATGCACATGAAAGGGTTTTAGTGCAACCTGGAGGAACCAAGTGGATACTCGAGTCCAGAAAGGTAGTGTAGGAATTAAGGTGAATGATGACATCGGTCAGTAAATCGAGACACATAAGGGGTTGAGACAAGGGGATTCCATGTCACCTCTTCTGTTCAATATTGTGGCAGATATGTTGGCCGTCATTATTGGCAGGGCCAAGCAGCATGGCCATGTAGAGGGTCTAGTTCCTCATCTAGTTGATGGAGGGGTGTCCATTCTACAAAATGCTGATGACACTATTTTGTTCATGGAACATGACATGGCTAAGGCACGTAACATGAAACTTATCTTGTGTCTATTCGAACAATTGTCTAGCTTAAAAATCAATTTTCATAAGAGTGAGGTGTTCTGTTTTGGGAAGGCCAAAGACGAGGAACATACATACACACAATTGCTTGGATGCGAATTAGGTACCTTACCGTTCAGTTACTTGGGTATTCCGATTCATCATCGTAAGTTATCCAATAAAGAATGGAAATGTATTGAAGAACGAATTGAAAAGAAACTCAGCTGCTGGAAGGGCAAGCTGATGTCATATGGAGGTCGGCTAGTTTTGATTAACTCGGTATTGACTAGCATGCCAATGTTTTTACTTTCGTTCTTCGAAATTCCGAAAGGGGTCCGAAAGCGACTTGATTTCTTTAGATCTCGTTTCTTTTGGCAGTCTGATGAGGCCAAGAGGAAATACCATCTCTAGCGATGGGATATCCTTTGTCGACCTAAAGACCAAGGGGGTCTAGGTATTGAGAACTTGGAAATTAAGAATAAATATCTTATGAGAAAATGGTTGTACAGGCCAGAGACAGAGACGGAGGGCATGTGGTCTCAAATCCTACGCAATAAGTATTTACACTCGAAAATGCTAGCCCAGGTTACCATCAGACCGACTGATTCGCCGTTCTGGAAGGGACTTATGAGAATGAAGGATATGGTCTTTCGTAGGGTCAAATTCTTGGTTGGCAACGAGATGTTAACAAGATTTTGGGAAGATACATGGTTAGGAGAGACGCCTCTGGCCTTACAATATCCCACCCTATACAATATTGTGCAACGTAAGGAGGATTACGTAGGTATCGTCCTTCAAACTATTTCCTTGAACATCCAGTTCAGACGTACGTTAGTGGGTGAGAGATGGACATCCTAGATGCATTTGGTTCGGAGATTGATTGAAGTTCGACTCTCCGACATGCCGGACTCAACACAATGAAAGTTAACTAAAAATGGGATATTTACGGTGAAATCTTTTTATACGGATCTGATCAATTCAGGCCCCCTCTCTAGGTCACTACTTATATGGAAGGTTAAGGTTCCTTTGCGGATTAAATTTTTTATGTGGTTTATCCACAAGCAAGTAATACCCACAAAGGACAACTTATTTAAGAGGCGATGAGTAGGCAATTCGCGGTTTTGTTTTTGTGCTCAAAATGAGACGATCCAACATTTATTCCTTGAATGCCTACTTGTCAAGTTATTTTGGAGAACAATTCATATAGCTTTTAATATCAATCCTCCAGTAGATATTGTGTCTTTGTTTGGGACGTGGTTAGCTGGGGTTGAACAGATCACGGCAGCTCGTATTCGGATTGAAATATGTGCGTTATTATGGGCTATATGGAACTGCAGAAATGATATGATTTTTAACAGACAACACAACTTAACCTTTTTGCAGGTTATCTTCAGAGCTACAGCTTGGATCCGTACGTGGTCCTTACTCACTCCTATGGACTCCAAGAAGCCTTTGGTTACTGGGTGCAACCAATGGGAGATGGTGGCTCGGGTTATATTTAACCGGTTCGTATGGCGTACGCATAACAGGATAGGAGTCTAGAGAGCTTATCCTTATTATCACCGTATCGGTTGTCTTTGACCGCTTGTAATTTTCAGGTTTATGTACTCTGTTTTGCTTCGTTTGCGAGTTGTAAGACCTTTACGATGATACTTTCTGGATTTTTAATAAGAGGGCTGCATGCATCATCACGATGCAGAGGCCAGGGGTATACCTCCATTTCCAAAAAAAAAAAAATTTAAGCTTTCTAAACCTGAGTACATGACTATTTCCAGTTTTCTCATAGGAGCAGCAGCGAAGGGAACATGCAGCAGTTGTTGTCCATATGCACCATGGCGGCGCGGTGGGTGGTAGATTACGTGGACACTGGGCGACTTTGTCTTGCTTCTTTTGTTCTGCTTAATTAATTCTCTAGCTATTTATAATGATGCAATTTTGGGCTGTGTGTGTGCTGCTGCTGCTTACACATAACAGATAATAGATATAAATTTTCTGCTTATATATTGATGTGAATTTTTCTTGCGGTTGCTAATGCATCGATATTTTTTGTTCATGCTCATGTATTGTAGCTCCCACATCTCCCTGTCTCCTTCAATTTGTTGCAGATGTCTTCCAAGTATAGTGAGCTGCTAATATATTAATGCAAATTTTTACTTCTTGCAGTTGCTAATGTATTGATTCATTATATTTCCCCTACAGTTATAAGCCCCCCCCCCCCCCCCCCCCCCCTCCTCCCTTCCCGTCCATTCAATGCATGCGTTGTGTTGTGTGTGGTAAAGTAATTTCCAGAAGAACCATAACTATTTAAGAGTGTTGGTATATTTACCGGTGAATTTGCAGGACATTAAGATGGGTGAGTTAATTCGGGTGGTGTGTGCTGAACTGCTGATCGAGGAGAGACGTAGCTGTTCTACACCTTATTTAAGGGGAAGAATTCCTAGCTGGGACCAAGGTGAGACATCTAAAGGCTACCTTTTGCATGTTGTCCCATTGTTAGAGCTCCTCAAATTGTAGACTCTCTATTGCCTTGAAGTTTCTACTCTAAAAGAGACCCCTTTCATTTTCATAAACTATTCGATTAGTGCACAATTAGTTGCTCTGTATTCATTTGTCGCAGTCGGGTTTTTTAGTGAAAAAATATAGTTGAATAATTCATGATACACGTGTATTGATGTAAAAAAAAACATTGTAAATATCCGCGGAGGGGTGGTGGTGGTGGTGGGCATGGTTCACATAAAGAGATGTTGGTGACGTTTCCAACTAGCACATGCTGACATGAGGATTAGTGCTATTTGGAGGTGTGAGAGGGCTCAGCAGCGATGAGTACTTGCAGGTCTTCCCAGGGCTATTTTTTTTGAACGGTCATCGGGGGGGGGGGGGGGGGGGGGGGAGGAATCCCACCTGAATATATTGCTCAAAAAGCTGCCAAAGCCAAGAGTCGCCCCTTAAGCTTTGGCTGATCCAGTTTATAAGGGAAACTGGGTCGAAAACCTAAACAAGCTGACCCCGTTTATGAGGGAAACCGGGCCGAAAACCGTACAAGTACCAAGGTTACAGAAGAAGAAGAAAAATTGACGCCCAGAAGATGGCCCGACCTAGCTAGCATCCAGCAAGAACAACACCACGAGAGACGCAAGTAGATGTGGGGTGTTGTAAGGGATCACAATACCTAGACTTTGCAAGCAACCTAACGCACCGCATTGCGTGCGTACCGAGCCCCGCGGCACAACTCAGGAGCATCCACAATCAACGAGTGTAAAACACGAACCTTGACTGGGAGCCCCGCAGCGGAAGATCGGAACGATTAGCAAATTGGGGAGGCACTTTGCGCCATCAAAGAGCAAAGATGAACCAAGACATCACCGAGAGCACGACGCTCGCCGCAACACATCGCCACCATGGGAGGGTCTTGAGCAAGCATAGCGAGACACCTACACGAGGGGAAAACAAATGGCCACCTTGCGGTGCCGAAGGCACCGCCACCAAACCCCAAAGAACACCACCGAACAACCACCATCGACTCCAAGTCAGTCGCGCCAGGTGTGCAGCGGTCAGGAGGCATCATACCTGCAATCTCTCCCCCCATCCCTAGTGGCATTTTGGAGAGTGAGTCGAGGCTCAAGATACCTGCAGTATCTTTGCCATCAATCACCCACAGTCAATAGGAAAGGGGAGGTGAGAATCAGCGCTATCTTTTGTGAAACCAGCTTCAGCTCTTCTAAGGGGGACTCTTTGAATAGGATCATCCACTTTTTGAGAGCCAAATGAATCTGCCACCATATCTGCTTAAGGTCAGACCACAACACATTATTAAAACCATAGAATTTCTGAACTTCCAAATGCACCACATAACACAGGCACAAACAGAGTTCAAGACCATCTTTTTCTTTTGAGCCGGCCAGAATCTAGCAATTGATAAGTAGTTGTTGCCCAGATCACAAGAGAGAACATTAGATATCTCAAGCCAGATTTGCTTAGCAACAACACAGTCAAACAGAGTTCACCAGATAACCTGTTATCTTCTAACCTTTTATCACATTTCAAAGTGGTTGGTTTCCTTTCTCTAATCCTGAATTGAAATGAATAAATAGATCGATGGACTAAGCAACGCTCAGATGAACTACCTAAGGCATGTAGAAGTTTGAGAAAACAACTTGAGGAAATTCGAAGAAGAGCTTGCAAGGTTTTCTAAAGACGTGGTTCCTCTATTGGATCCGGAAGAAGATGAGCTTAAGGACAGTAAACGAGTTCTTCGTAGGGTGGGGTAACACATCCGATACCTAAAATGATGTTATCCTTTGCAGTGCTTGCTCCTTGGAAAACTTGCAACATGAACTTTCTTGTTACGGAATGTTGAAAGTATTAAGCATTGTAGCGTTCTTGTGTTCCTGACAACAAGCCTTTGCGGTGCTGCATAGCAAACTGTGGGTTCTAGGAAGTGTTCTTTCTCTGCGGAATATATTTGCCGGAGAACAAGTTCATGATCTTCTGCTTGGGCGCCTAGAAAAAGCAAATACATAACACGAACTGTTTTGCTCAATTGGATGACCCATTGGCTCGTTGACTCTAGTGCTAATGACTAGATGTTCATCAGTTGCGTCGGTTCAAAGAATTCATTTGTCACGTCAAGTTCCAACCTTTTTGTGTTCCATCAGTGGGTGCCTGTTCGTAAACAAGTTGATGCTCCTCAATCTGTGGAGGTGTTTGTAATGACCACTGCCATTTTTTAGATTTGTGCACACTTTCTAGTTTTTCTTAAGAGGCTTTTCTAGTTTACATGTACAGATTCAGTGGAATTAGAGGTGTCAGCTAGTGATTCCAGCCACCGGAGTTATTACTTGGCTAGCTTAGATTTATAGAGGTTTCTGTCGTTCGACCAAAAATGATAGACTTACGGCCGGAGCTTACGGAAACAATCTTACGAACATGTGTGGCACTGGCATCTCCTAATTCATTCCTTCGCCCTGGAATCAAGGGATGGGCCCTCTCTCCAGCCAACCAGCTAATAACAGTTCCGTCCGTAGCCTTGAATCTGTGAAAAACAGACGACTAGAACTAGAAGTGACCATGTTTTCATTACAACTGAAGTCGCAAATGTTCAGGCATACATACCATCATCAGGTTTCCAAAGTACCGTACTAATTTAAACGAGGCACAAAGCGCTTACAACTGAAGTGCCAAACCGGTCATCGAGTTTCAGTAATTATATATGGAGAAGTGAAGCCATATGAAGAACTCCATGCACATCCAGGCTGTCAATTGGTGTTGGCCCCGAAGACGCACGCAATGCCAATGTACACCATGTACACGCTCAGCACGGACGAGATGGCCATCCCGGTCAGCATCGCAGCCATCGTGCCCTGTGGCCAGCAGTGCGCCTTCCCCATCCGAAGTGACACGGCAAGCATGAGGCTCCAGAAGAAGCACACGGTAAGTCCCAGCTGCGACACAGCAGCGATGAAGACGAAAACTCGGCGCAGCTCCGCCGTCTCCTCCTTCTCAGAAGCGCCGAGCAGCGACGCAAGGTACTGCGTGATGGCGATGGCCAGGCCCATGCCTACCACCGCGTACAGCCGCGCAATATCATGGGGAGTGACGCGGCAGGTTGATGTCGATGCACTGTGCTAAAGAACTTGGACAAAAAAAGTCGATGGTTTTGAATTTGACGTTGCGATGATAAGGACAAACTGCCTCCGGATTGGACAGTGAGAAACTCACTTATTGCTTAGGTGCAAACTAATAGATAAAATCAGACAAGGCAATGGATTGTGCTTCAGAGAGGATAGAATTGTGGGCACACGTACTACGTGCGTGCCAAGGAGAGGGAAGAGAGAGCACACGTACCACCTCCGAGATCTTCTTTCCCTCGTCCCGTCCTGCGCTGGCGCTCGCCTTGTCCTCCTGCTTCTCAGGACCCTCCGGGTCTGCTCCTGTTGTAGCGAGAAGAACAGAGCTATGTCAGAAGTGCTAAGAAACTTGTGGAATCAGACCTGAAACAAAGTAACAAGCATAACAGTAACTCCTTTTCAGCAAAATGCTAGAGAGTTTTTGTGGTACATAGCCAACCCAGCAGCGGACATAGAACTAGAAGAAGCAGAAAGAGGGATACACAAGTTCTGTAGACAAATGTTCAGAATAAGGTTGTAGCCTATTGGTTGAGCTTTTGTTTGTCCTACTTTTTGACGAAACGCAGCCAAGATGCATGGCCGAGAGAGCACACGGAAACAACTCTAACAGGTTCGAAACACAGAGAAAGAGAAAGGAAAAGAAAATCCTAGGAAGTAATTACAAATGCACTCGTGTATTCACGGCTGAGCAGAGCAACTACCGTAGCCACATGACCAATTTGATTCCAGCCTGTAACCAGGAGTGCAGCTCATCAAATATGGCACTGCAAATGCCCAGGAAATCAGTTGGTCCTCAGGTTGAAAATTCTGTTAGCTCATATACTACACAGTGAGGTGAAGTCTTAGCTTGGCTGAAAAGGAATTCCATCCAAGGACTGCAACCACCAGTTATCCAGAGAATCAGTGTCACAGGCCGGCCTAAGGTGGAACGGGTAATTCATCTTTGTCAGGAAGTAGCCCCAGATGCCTGTACAATTGGCAAACAGATGTACTGCATTTTCCACGCCAATGTTGCACAGGGAGCAGATAGGGTTGTGTGGCCGATTTCTTTTGGCGCTGTTAGGCATTTACCGTGTAGTGCAAGCAACACAAAGAACTTCACCTTGCCAGTTGCCATACAAGCTCTGAAGGAGGTGACTGAATTCTCCCATTGAATTGACATGGTCGTCCATTTCCACTGGATCATGTCTTGTTCTTCAGATAGGGTTATTAGCTCGGCCCTCGATGTGCTTCCAAAGCTCCAAGTATTATCTCAAAACTTCCTGGTGTTAGAGTTGTGTCGAATATTATTGTACAAGGTATGTTACAGTTGGACTTGGTTTTGGACTGTGTGTAGACAGGGTAGGAGTTGTGTGGACAGCTGTATCCTAGGCCACTCATATATATCGGGGGTAGACACACGATGTAACCTATGCCAACATAATAGCACAGGCACGCGGGGAAGCCGGCGGCGTGTGCCGGCGCCCGGGCGGCCAGGGTGCGGTATTGTGACGGTGTCATGGGGAGGAGCGCCCGTAGTCATGCCGCGAGGATGTAGCCATATCGGTGAACCTCGTTAACAAATCTCGGTGTCGTGCCTCGTGTGATTGCTTGGTCCTCGGTAGATCGACGGTGACCTCGGATTTATTCTAACAAGTGGTATCATGAGCAAGGTTCAATTTAAGGTTGCGGTTGTTGATCTAGAGATCGGAGTAGAATTCGTCGAATTGGTCAGTGGTCGAGACCTGCGACCGGAAAAGATCGATGGGCGGCGGGAGTTCTGCTAGGAAGCAATCGGAAGGCAGCGGTGCGTGCAGCAGAGCGCGTGCAAGCGACGACAGGCGCGTAGGCAAGCATCGAGATCGGCAGATCGATTCGGAAGCTGACGGCAGAAGCGTGTTGGCGTGCAGAAACCCTCGGGCGCACGTGGAGCAAGGCGTACAGCGGAAATCCTCGATGTTTCGAGTCTCGGCGAGATACAGCCTCAGATCGCGGCGGCGTGTATGAAATTTGGGCGAGATCAGATCCAGGGCGTGTGCGCATGGAAGCTCGTGACATAGCGTACGGACGGCGGCTCTGGCGCAGGTTAGGCGCCCATGTGGTTTGGCGCTGTAGAGCAGCGGCCCAGGCTGGCTGCGGCACGCTGGCCCAGGCGGGGCTGGACGCACCAGGCCTATGCGCGAGGCTGGGGAGCTCTGTGTCAAGACGTGCAGGGTTGTACGTACGAAGTGAGATTTGTGTGAAAAAAAACAGTCCAAATTTGAGTCGTTGCTGCAAGTACATGTTATGGCAGGCATGATTTAAGTCCTGGTTGAGCGGTACAGCAAAGGGAATTAAAGGAAGAAGAGAAGGGATTGTGCAATTTGGACTCTACGGTCATGTTGCATGGACATGTTTTTTTCTTCGGTCGGTTTGCTGATGTGCTTAAGGACGGTACCAAGGAGCAAGCTGAGAACATTACAATGGGCAGCGACAAGGCAAGGGCAACTACATACGCATAAGGCTTGGAGGAGTCTGGAGTGCGCGTGCAGGGAACATGCATACACAGGGCGTCAAGCAATGCATGGAGGTGTGCGGGCGGACACGACGCAGGGTGGGGCATGGTTGCAGTCGGATAATTCGGCTGGGTCGGACTGGACTGTCTGACGGATCGACGGGGATGTCGGTCAAAGCAGAAGCGCGGCGGTGATTTTAGCGACGACGACATAGGAGCGTGATGCTGATGGTGGCCGACTTTTGGGGCGTGGAAACACGTGGTGCAGGCCTGAGGGCTTGTGCGGCTTTGACAGACTATGGCGCGGGGTTGATTCAAGATGGTGCACACATAAGAGAGCTTGAAGTCGACGGAGCGCGGGGTAGCATAGCGCAGCTACATGGAGTCATGTTGAAGGTGGAGCTGGAGTCTGATGGATGACTACACTCTGTACTGATGGAGGGGCTACGGTGTAAGATATCGGAGAATCGAAGCCTATTTCAGCGGGATAGCGAGAGACACGTGGATTGGACTGGGGCCCAGTGGTCTGATGGAGACGTGCTACTCGGCATCGGTCGGTGATGATCGGTGATTCTCTGCAGTGGGGGTTGAGGCAGTGGGGGCTAGCTACCCGGGAGACTCGACCAGGACAGCAGAGGCTCGACGCGGTAATAGCGGCGAGGCGTGCGGTAAGCACGGGACACAGCGACAGACCAAGGCACTAATTGTGCAAAGGGTGCTGAAGCAGTGTTGACGAGTACCAGATTCAAGTTGGTGACTGGGTCTATCGGTACCGGAAGATGGACAAGAGTTGACCATGGAGAATCTGAGAAAGTGATGGAAAGTCTAAAATGGTCAAAAGCTGAGAGAGTACATGGCCGTATATTCTGTGGTGTTCAGTGCACATGGCAAAGTGCGGATGACTAGTACAGAAGGAGGCAGAGTGCTACAGCTGTGGGACATGTCAGAGACTATCTGGAAGAAGGGTGAGACAACTGTGAATTTGACTCAGGGTGACACAGGGCGACGGTGAAATTCCTTCAAGTTTCAGACAGGCGGTCAAGAAAGGAGCGGAGATGTTGAGTTCAGGTAACTCTTATATGTGACATCCAATATGTGAGTTGTTCACTTTCACGCAGATCAGTTATTGGTGTGTGATGGCGTTGAGCGGATACTCCAAAAGTTTGGAGTACAAAGTAGAGTAATAAGGAACTTAATTTTGCTCAAGTGTTGATTGTGAAGAAGATGAGAAGGGACTACAGTTGCAGGTGGAGTCACATGGAGTCTGGGAGTAGCAGCGGTGCTCATGGTGTATCTCAAGTCCAATGTACATGGAGGTTCGACGCATGGATGAAATCAAGATGGTGAAGAATATTCGCCAAGGTGGAGTTTGTTAGAGTTGTGTCGAATATTATTGTACAAGGTAGGTTACAGTTGGACTTGGTTTTGGACTGTGTGTAGATAGGGTAGGAGTTGTGTCCTAATAGGACACCTGTATCCTAGGCCTCTCATATATATCGGGGGTAGACACACGATGTAACCTATGCCAACATAATAGCACAGGCACGCGGGAAAGCCGGCGGCGTGTGCCGGCGCCCGGGCGGCCAAGGTGCGGTATTGTGACGGTGTCATGGGGAGGAGCGCCCGTAGTCATGCCCCGGTAGCCATATCAGTGAACCTCGTTAACAAATCTCGATGTCGTGCCTCGTGTGATTGCTTGGTTCTCGGTAGATCGACGGTGGCCTCGAATTTATTCTAACACCTGGCTCTGGTTAGCCTTGATAAGAATGACCCAGAATCTGTTGTGAAGACGCTGACCGAGCCTACTGTTACGTCTCTTGCTGTGCTTGAAAAGCGTTGGGTATGCAAAGGCGAGAAGCCGAGAACCATTCCATCCAGCCAATGATCATGCCGAAAGGAAATCGAGGCGCCATTTGCAATCTGCCAGCCCGTTGAATCACAAAAGTTGGCCTTGAGCCCTTGACCCCTTAATTATCAATTGGCAGGGGGAGCCCTTGCCAAGGTTTGTCCGGGCAGCTGGAGTTCTGCCAAAGCCATCAGGTGGAGACCAGCAAATCACCACTAGGCATTGGTTCCATCAGCCATCAGGTGGGGAAAAAGGGAAACCGGTGAAATTGGAGCCACAATTCTCGGACACCGGCCACTTGACGAGTTGAGAGAACGTGCAAACTATCTAAAATGCCCTGCTTAATAAAGCCTAAATAAACTAACTGTACCAGAATAGCGCGTATCATTTTTCCCTTTTCCCTTCACGGGCCACTGCGTGTTTTCCTCTCAGGCTGCAAGGAGCCAGCGAACGCCGGCCAGCGCGTCCACGGTCGGGCATCACCGCCGTTCCGGAGGGGCGCTGGAACTCGTGTGCACGGGGACAATCGAGCAGCCACAATGGCGGACACGGGGGCGAGACGCCACAATGGCGGGCAAGGGGAACTCGGTGGGGAACACAACATTCATATATATACTTAACTCATTTCCATCGTTGAAGAAATCACGTACCCCAAGAGGCACGATCTCATCCTCGTCTTTTCCCGCGCTGCCGCTCGTCTTTGGCTTCTCACCCTCCTTCTGCTTCATCAAACCAAGCTCCGTTTGGGAGCTCGCTCCTACAAGACAATAGCCCTATGATTAGTGCTTGGAAGGTGGAAATGCATCAAATAGCCTGCACTATACATACCAGGAACACGGCTGCTGCTGCCTTGTCCCTCCATGCTGGCTTGAGGTGTTCTCCTTGCAAGTTGGAGAAGAAACAGGGGGAGAAGAAAGAGGGGGCGCTTACGGTGGTGGCCTGGGCAAGTACAATACAAGATACACGGGCTAGTTCATATGATATGGCGCAGAGGTGCATGCGTGAAGTACTGTGCTGTATCAGTAAAATCTCATAGCAATAGTGCTGTAACTCCTACACAGCATAGGTACGCGCATGAGATGGGATGAGAGAGAGAGAGAGAGAGAGAGAAAGCTACGCGCAGCCGGACGGGCCAGGGGCGGTAGGCTGCTGCTGTTGCTTCATTGCGCACACCGGCCATATCTTCTCAGTAATGGACTTTGATCTCCCCCCTCTCTCTCAACCGCGCGCGCGCTCTCTCTCTCTAGCTAGGATTCTGACCAAAGTAGGAGCATGATTACCCTACAGAAGGTCTTCTCTCTCGCTCCTTACTCCATCCATGGGCCTATCTGTCCCTGCAAATCATAGGTTCTTCCTGTTGAAGGCCCTGTTCCCTTGTCTCTCTCTCGGCCCTCCTCTCTGTCTGCATTGAATGTTTAGGAGCCTGCAAGAGCTCTTGCGGAAAACCATCAAGCGCGTCTCCTTTTGTGCTGTAGTGCTGATAGGTAGGAGAGGAGCGGAGAATAACTCCTGTAGTCACATGGAATGCTGCGTGGCCGGAGGCAGGCAAAACGGTCACACTGCAAGCACAACATAAGTACTGGTAGGTAGTTCATAAAGAGAAGTACCAACAGAACAAGATAGGTGGCCAAAAGTTAATCATGGCCCCAAGGGTTTTGAGCTGTAGATTTTGGCAGGGAAAACTAAGTATGGCTTCAGCAATCCCGACTTGACAGATCTCTCTCTTTCTCTCTTACTTCCCTTTGAAGTTTTCTCGCATTATTAACAACTAAGTTTGACAACTACTCCGATCTACGAAGAAATATTAGGGCGTCCATCCAACAATTTCAGAAAAATCTCTAAGGGATCATGTGGGTTAAATGGCAATGGACGTGGTGAGAAATTTTGTCCCATACCGTTAGTTGGAGAGGAGTTGAATCTCTTTATAAGGGTTTCTTTTTCACATGTTATTGAAGTTTGAGAAGAGAAGTGGTTCCTGTGCTCTCCTCGAGCCGATCGAGCTCAAATCAATGCGCTTATTTTTGCCGATCAAGAACGAAAAGTCTTTGACAGGTGGACCACAATCTGAGACGTCAGATTGTGGGTTGTTACTGACTCGGATGTGTGTCCAGCCCGCATCTCTCCATGCGGCTGTGCCTATATGTGTGAGGTGTCTACCAATCCTATCCGTTACGAGAATCAGATCACATATGCCTCACGCACACGTCATTCCATTCCTGTTGCGGCGATCCCATCCCGTCCACCATGTACACAGCCGACGAGAGAGCAAAAATCTGAAACCCCGCCGCTCCGGATTCTACACGGTAGAGGAGCGATTAGGTTTTTGGCGAGCGTCTCCTACATGACTATTCGCCGCCGTTTGTCCAGGTCCGTTGCATCATCTACATCCGTGCCGTCTTCATCTTCACCATGTCCACCACGCTGAGAGAGCCGTCGAGAAACTCGAAGCCGACAAGAAGGCCGCCAAGGACGCTGCTGTTGCCACCGCCGCGGCTTCGGCTTCTGCATGTCCTACTGAAGGGTATAACTCGTTTATCCCGCTCCTGTTTATTTCTATGTTAGCCGTACTAGCATTATGTGTAGATGTGTCTACTGTTTGCGTAGTACGTGCCTATCTAGATCGTAATCAGTATGTTGCTAATCCTGTCAATGCCATGTTCATGATTATTTCATGGATTAAATTAATCAAAAAATTACCTATTTACTCAACAATCCATAAAACCTAAATTTTTGGGCATTTTTCGGCTAGTTGTTTTGCCGTTGCACTGAAACCGGATAAGTTTACTGGTTCGTACTTTAAGCGTTGGCAGGCCAAAACCACCTTATGGCTCACGGCTATGAACGTGTTCTAGGTCGCCGGGTGTCCCTATAGGAGATATGCCCTAGAGGCAATAGTAAATGTTATTATTTATCTCCATGTACGTAATTATGTTTATATTATGTGCTATAATTGTTATGGTCCTCGAGTGTGCAATAACCACGAGGCTCGGAGGAAAAATCATATGTACGTGTGATATCATAAACGGTGGAATGTATTCCTAGTCATGCCTCTAAGACTAGCTCAAGTGTTGCATGGTGATTATGTTTTTTTGATCATGGGCATGTCTATGCCAAGAACTTTGAGGACCCGATTGATGTTATGCTATGAGATATATTCGTCACAAGTTAATGTTTACATAATTCCTTAGACCATGAGAGTGTCGAGTTCCTTCATGTTTGTTTCATGAACTTTGGGGTTTGTTAAACGTCATCCGTTACTGGGTGGCTATTACGGCGGCTTACAGGTTCATGGAAAAGTATGACAAGAGACCTGATAGCTTAAGATTGGGATTTAATCCTCCGACAATGGAGAGATATTCTTTGGGCCCTCTAGGTGTTACGGTATCCATTATCATCTGGCCAGACATAGTGTGATTTGATCACAAGGATGCCGGAATGTGGAAACGAGAAAAGAGAACAAATCCGGTAACGAGGAAACTGGCATAGTGGACAAAGTTTTTGATCCACAGGGAAACAACAGGAATAGCACACGACAACTACAGGTTAACTAGATTATTCATTCGTGTGGGTGTAGGAACCAATATGGATGTCCACGGTTCCGCTATTGATCATTGATCAGAAAAAGTTCTAGTCATGTCTATCCTTCATCGAACCTATAGCGTCACACACTTAAGGGTAATCTATCTGCTAAGTAATAGATAGGGAGTCAGAGAATTTTTTCGAAAAAGTTCCGGAGACGGAAGGAAAAGTTTCAGGGAGAAAACCAGAAATGTTTTGGGGTCAGTGGAAGTGTTTCGGAGATAAAAACATCATACCGAAATGTTCCAGAATGCGTCTAGAATTATTTTAGAAGGTGCCGGATATGTTATGGACCTTTGGGAATTTTTCTAGATTAAACGATCGTGGAAAAATCTTGTCCTAGTCTGAGGGGACAAGATCCCATGAATCATGGGATGATGTAGGCAACACTATTGCCATGTTTGATGGCTTTATTTGAAAGCCACCTATTGGGGAGTTGTGGCTAAAGTTGTGGAGCATGTTTTGGGGAGGTGGGGGGCCCTTTGTGGCAGCCCAAACCGGCTATGGTGTGTGGGACCCACCCAAGGGGTTTCCTCCCTCTTTTGGTGGCTTTTGGGTGGAAAATATCCAAGGACCTTTTGGTATTTTCAAGTGCCCTCCCCTTGCCTCCCACTATAAATAGAGGTGGAGAGAGCTCACAATTTAATTCAATCTCTCTCAAACACAAGGCATGCATGATCTGCCATCTCTGTCTCCCTCACACGAAATAGTTTTCTAGAGCCGGAAGGCTGTCTAGTCTTCGATAGGGCCTAGTTCTGGATGGCAAAGCCCTACAGGATAGCTGACACCGTATGTGTGCAACCCGGTAGAGAGATCATAGTTTCGATCTTAGTTCGAGAGATATGATAAGGTTCTGTCCGAGGATCTGATCGAGTTTCTGTCCGAGGGCCTCCTGAAGGGTTGTCCAAGGGACCGCCCGAGGAACTTTTCGAGGCAGAACATCCTCACGGTTGGGAGGTTGTAAAACCCAAGATACGGGGATCTGCACCGATGATCTCCTTCTGGCATGCTTCGAGTCGGTAACGATTAGATCAAACCTTGTATGCATCTTCATAGTGGTCCTGGGTTGGTGCGTAAGTTAGAAATTTTTTGTTTTCTGCTGCATTACCCTGCAGTCCCTTCGACGGGAATGATTTCTCCTGATCAGGAGAAGGTGTTCAGGGAAGCCACCGTGGTTTCCTCGGAGCAGTTCTAACTGTGATCGGATATAAGTTGGTGCTACTTGTGAGTTGCGTTAGGATTTCCCCGAAGAGGAGAGAATGATGCAGTAGAGTAGAGATAAGAACCAAGGTTATCAATCCAGTGGAAGAACCAAGCAACACCTTGTTAGCAGTACGTACACACATAATAACAAATACTTGCACCCAATGCAAACAAGGGGTTGTCAATCCCTTGGCGGTTAATTGCAAGGATCAAATCTCGTAGTGATAGATAGATAAATAAATAAAAACGTGAAGCGCGTCAATTGCAAGGATCAATTCTCGTCAATGGTTTCCATTATTCATGCTCCTATTAGAGTAGTTTAGCGGCTGTTAAAAACGTGAAGTAACGATTAATCATCATTGAGGAATTCTTGCTTCCATTTGGAGTTACTAGCAGGCTCAAAAAAATATAATCCCAAGCGCGTCATTTACATACTCTAATTCTCCAAATGACCGCTCTCACTGATTTGCTATCATATTATAGAACCAAAACTCTAAAGCTAACCAATAACTTTGTCTCTCTTCCAAAAGAACTTCTCAGCATACCACAATTTGTACTTCATCCTTTCTTTTGATCAATGTTTAGCAACATATTACATTTCTCAGAAATTGGATAAGACTAATATGCAAGAAAAGTGTAATTCTTGAAATCATAAGTTCTTGCGTTGACACACTTGCTAATGTCTACTCAGATCGTGTAGCTGACATATTTAAGTCATATCAAGCATTAGTGAATTCTAACCATACGTGCCAAGTAGTATCCGTTATTGTTAACCAAATAAGTAGTCACATTTCTGCCGGTTAAGCATTCTTTCCATAATACCGAAAGATGTCGCACAGAAGATTATGATTGATTAAACATAGTTTATTTGGCATCTTGATAGAAATCACACAATGTAAACTTTCTCTATTACTTTTGTTATCACTGTATAATTGCTTTTTTCATATCAAACTCAATGGATGGTATTGCAGTGCATTCAGTCATCAAGAAGAACTTCCCGGATGCTAAATACGGTCCACATGCTAAACTCGAGTCCAGATCAACTTAAACAATTTCTCAACTGAGAATGGGCAATGAATATTCTAATTGGGCTCTGGTTTCATTTTTAAGTGTCTAATATATGTTTGATGGATTTGGAGTAAAGCTATATTTTTTTAGGGTGAGTAAAGCTATATGGAATATGTTAATGTATGGAAACATGCTTGAGCTATTATATGGGACACAAAATATATAGTCGGGCTCCTTTGAGTATCATTCATCCATTTCTGAACTTTCCTCCGGTTAAATTTCTAAGCAAGAATTCTTTATTTTGCATATCTTCCTTCAGATTACCGCCAAACCTTTGTTTAACTAACCCAAATTCTACACGGACTTTCTTCGCAAGTACAACAATTTAATATATTTTTATTGCTACAATGTTTTTCTTACTTTTACAATTCCGTATGTGTACTTCCCCTTTTCAATGTTCTTCTCAATTAGTACACACGATTGTACATTATCTTTTCTACTATGTTGCATCATCTCGAGCAAATTAGGCTTTATAAGATTCCCGAAAAAATAGACTTTATAAGATAACAATATTTTTGTTTATCATAACAGTTGTTACTTCACGTTTGCGACTCCCTAAACACATCAACGGAGGAGATCTCTCCATAACTCTTCAAAATAAATGGTAGGATGGTCATTTTAAAAAATATGCCGTCTGCGCCGAACACGCATGTGTACGTGGCAAACCCCTTTTCAATGTTCTTCTCAATTAGTACACACGATTGTACATTATCTTTTCTACTATGTTGCATCATCTCGAGCAAATTAGGCTTTATAAGATTCCCGAAAAAATAGACTTTATAAGATAACAATATTTTTGTTTATCATAACAGTTGTTACTTCACGTTTGCGACTCCCTAAACACATCAACGGAGGAGATCTCTCCATAACTCTTCAAAATAAATGGTAGGATGGTCATTTTAAAAAATATGCCGTCTGCGCCGAACACGCATGTGTACGTGGCATACCCAAACCCTATTTGGCGGCTCATGTTTTGTCATTCTTTTTAATCTTCAAAATTGTGCACCACATAGGATTTGAACTCCAAACCTCCATGTCTACTTCTAGTTCTAGTAACCAACCGAGATGGTTTCCCTTTTGTCCCAACTTGATTTCTCTCAAGCTTCTTATGCGGCAAATATAACATTGTGAAGTTTCAGGCCAGGTTTTTTCGTGTTTTCTTAAACCGGGTTTTGTTCTGTTTTACATTGGATTCTTTTGTATTCTTTTTTCTAATTTTCTTTTCTTCTATTTCTTTCAAATGCATGAACTTTTAAAATAAAATAAAAATCAAATTTGTAATCTTTTTTTATTTCTCAAACTTTTTTCGACTATTTTAGTGAACTTTTTTTTGAAAATATGCGAAATTTTTTAGATCCATGAACCTTTTATTCAAAATCGAAGAACTTTTTTCAAATCCACAAACGATTTTGCTGGTCCAACAGATGCCCGACGGGAGCTATGTGATCGCCTAGTTGGGCCAAGGCCTAAGCATTTTTTTATTTTCCATTTATTTGTTTTTCTTCTCTTTTTCATTAAATTCATTTATCTCCTTTTTGAACTCATTATTCTTTGTGAAACTTGTTCAAAGATTAAAAAAATGCTTGGAATACCAAAAAATGTTCTTGTTTTCGGATATTTTTACAAATTTAAAAATGTTTTGGAATTTCAAAAATGGTTCCTTTTTTCATTTTTTGTTCACAAATTTAAGAAATATTTACACTTCAAAAAAGTGGATAAATTTTTAAAAATTACATGGTTTTCAATTTGTGTTCAAAATTTTCATCAATTGTTGGGAATTTGTTTAATTTTTGGAAGAAAAAGTGTTCATGTTTCTAAATTTATCATATACAATTTTAAATTCCAAATTGTTGACTAATTTCAAGAAATGGTTAGGGCATAATAAGTTTTTGGTGATAATGACGGAAATTCCAAATAAAAAAAGAATTCAAATTAGGAAGAACTACATGCTCACGGATCCAGCTTTCTGGCACATTTCTGTCAACTGGCGGTTATCTTGGACTATGGATAAATCACCCCAACTTCTTATAGCAGTCTGACATCGACCATATGAGGCATCCATGGCATGTTTGGATGACTTCGGACACCGTTTGCACTTTGCCACACGATTCGGCCATTTATCGGCCCTTTTTACCAATAAAACTCAAAAAATGCATAACTTGTCAAAAGTTCAAATAACTTGCCATGATGCCTTAAATTAGTCATAGAAGCCGGTGGAAAAAATTAGGACGATTTGATGGATGTCGAAAAACAACGTGCTTTCAAACGGACCCTTCTCGCCTACCGCGAACACACTCCATTGAACATGGTCTATTTTTAGACATCCTGGAAATGGCCCTAACTTTTGAAATCAGATGGGCACGCTCATGGTAGATATATATGCCTAGTTTAAACGACTATCGACATCATATGCAAGTTGTGACATGTCTGGCCATTTATACACCTTTTAAAACCGAGAAACTCCAGAAGCAAAACTTGTCGAGAACTCAAATAACTTGGCATGATACCTTGAGTTGGTCATAATAGGCAATTTAAGGGATGTCGAGAAAATGAGGTGCTCCCAAATGGACCCTTCTGGCCTACCCGAATACTCTCGGTTGAACATAGTTTTTTTGGAAATCTCTGGAGTGACCCCAATTTTTGCAAGTAGGTGGACATGCCCCATGGTAGGCATCCATTGCTAGCTTTGAACGAATTCCGATACCGTTTGCATGTTGTGACACATCCGGCCATTTATCGGCCTTTTTTCACTAGGAAACCCCCAGAAAATGCAAAACTTGTCAAAAACCTAAACAACTTGGGATGGTGCCTTGATTTGGACATACAAGGCCATGGAAAAAATTGAGGTCATTTCAAGGATGTCGAGAAACAACGTGCTCTCAGATGGAGCCTTCTGGCCAACTGAACACCCTCCATTCAACATGGTATATTTTTGGACATCCTTAAAATGACCTCAAGTTCTGCAAACAGGTGGGCATGACCATGCTAGGAATCCATGTCAGTTTTGAATGATTTTCTATGCCATAGGTTGCGACACTTCAGACCATTTATCGGCCTTTTTCACACAGAAAACTCTTGAAAATACAAAAGTTATCGAAATCAAAACAACTTGGCATGGTGCCTTGAAGTGGTCATACAACTCCATAGAAAACAACTAGGGCAATTTCAAGATGTGGAAAAATAATGTGCACATAGATGAAGCCTTCTAGCCTACCTTAACACCCTCCGTTGAAGATGGCCTATTTTTGGGAATCCTTCATATGACCCCAACGTTTGCAACCTAGTGGCAATGCCCATGCTAGGAATCCATCTCAGGTTTGAGCGATTCCCGACATTGTATGCAAGTTGCAACACATCCAGTCATTTATCATACTTTTTTGACCGAGAAAACTCCAGAAAATGCAAAATTTGTCGAAAACCAAAACAACATGGCATGGTGACTTGAAATGGGCATACAAGGGCATGGAAAATTTTGAGCCATTTCAAGGATTTCGAGAAACAATGTGCTCTCACACGAAGTCCTCTTACCTACACGGATACTCTCCGTTGAACATGGTCTCTTTTTGGACATTCTTGAGATGACCCCAACTTTTGCAAGCAGGTGAGAATGGAAATGGTGGACATTCATGCCAGGTTTGAACGATTTCAGACACCATATGCAGGTTGCAATATGATAGACCATTTATAGCCCTTTTTGACCGAGAAAACTCCAGGAAATGCAAAAATTGTAGAGAACCAAAAAAATTGTCATGATGGCATGAATTGGTCATAGAAGACAATGAAAAAATGGGTCATTTGACGGATGTCGAACATGCTCTCAAACGAAGCCGTTTGGACTCCCAGCACTAAAGATGGTGTTTTTTTACTCCAACTTTTGCGAGCATGCACATGGTAGGCATCCATGCCAGGTTTGAAGAAAGACAGTATTTTAAACCATAATTTTAAAATTTATTTAAAACAATTATTATAAGTTTTAACATAACTAATAAATATTTGATGGAAAAAAGAAGGTAAAATCACAATTTAAAATAGTTACTTAAAAGTGTTATTTTGGTATTCCAAAAAATATTTTGCATTTTTAACAGGTTTAAAAAAACAACAATAAAGTTCAAAAAGGAGATAAATAAATTAACGAAAAAAGAGAAGAAGAAGAATGGAAAAGTAGAAAAGAGAAAACATGACGCTATGATTTGACCCAACTAGGCGACGACACCGCTCCCGCCAGACATCTGTTGGGCTGGCCCAAGTGCTCACGGATTTAAAAATAGTTCATCGATTTTCAAAAAAAATTCATGAATTTAAAAAACTCAAAGGTTTCCAAAAAAAGTTCACTAAAAATATGTGCAAAAATAAGACTTCCCTGGTTTGGGAACCTCAACTTCCCAGCCGGTTTTTTTTCGGTTATGAAGGTTCCCGAACCGTGTTTTTTTTTCTTTTTTCTTTTCACTTTTCCTTTTTATCGTCTCTCCTATTTTCTTTTTTTATGTTTATTTTTCTTTCATTTTCGTTTTCTTTGGCCTTTTCTTTTTTATGTTTATTGTTTCTACTTTTCATAAATTTAAAATTTTAAAAAATTGCTCGTAAGTTTCAAATATTTCATGTTTTTCAAACTTTGTACACTTTTTAAAAGTTGTTCGTATTATCCAAATAATTTTCAGAAATTCGAATTTTTCATATTTATTAATTGATGTTCTAAAAATTTAGAAAATGTTAAGAATTTCCATGTTTTCTTCAGGTTTCAAATTTTGTTCATACTTATTAATCAATGGTCAAAAAATAAAAAATGTTCACAATACAAAAAAAATCTTAAATTTGAAAAAATATTTGTGTTGTCAGATTTTGTTCAGAGTTTCAAGAGGTGTTCCCATGTTCAAAAAATGTTCACATATCCAAAAAAAGTTTACCTTTCCAAATTTTGTTCAAATTTTAACAGCATCCCTGTTTTAAAATCACAAGTTCATAAAAATCTTATATTTGAAAAAAATCATTAAATTGGACATTGTTTATTTATTTAAAAAACATTCATGCATTTGAAAAAATGTCCACGGATTTGGAATAATTCATGGATTTCAGGAATTTAAGATAAGTTGAAGATTTAAAAAAAATGTGAATTAAAAAAAGGAAAATGAAAAAGAAAGATAAAGAGAAAAAATATTAGAAAACAAGAAAAAATCGGCCATGGAAGGCGTTGCACTTTGTCACACAACAACAAGAAGAATTGGTAACTAAGCACGGTTGGTGAGCTTTTCCGGTTGGTTACTGCGGTTCGAACGAAAGAGTGAAGTTTAGGGTTTGAATCCCACTTCCCTCACCATTTTTTGAAGGTTAAAAAATAAGAGCAATAATAAATGGGCGAGCCCAGTATGCAAGCAGTTGTAATGTTGTAATGTATGGAGTATACGTTCCTGTGGCGACCCACCATACATATAAAAGTGGGTATAATTTGTCAAATGTCCAGAGGTTTAGTGAGGGGGCCTGTACCGAAGCGGGGCTCTTGTTACTTATGAATTTTTGCATTGTTCTGTTTGTGCTTTTATGGATAATTGTTTCACAACATTGAGTATTGAGTGCTAAGTTGTACCATCTGAAAAGCTTACATTATTTCTTTGTTATATTAATTTAGTTATATGCAATCTTTCTGAATGTACTGTATTACTAGCAGGTCTAATGCAAAGGATCGGACAAAGGGACCAAATGACTGATGAAATTGATTTGTGGGTGTCATTTTTATTTATAGTACACAAAATGTACTTATTCCAACATTTACTTATGTAGAGTTAAGCAAGTATTATTATCTTACCATGGAGCAAGCCTACTCCACATGCATTAAATGATCATTCTAGGCAAAGTATCTCATACTAATTAAATTATATATTGTATTTATACAAATTTTGATGTATAGTTATTTTTGAGTTTGTGGTGGAAATAGCCCGATTTCATCTAAAAGTGCATAACAGAAGAACGGTGCAATAACAAGGTAAGATGATCTTGGTAGTACTATTTATTTTTTTAATGGTACTCCCTCCGTACCAATATAAGATCATTTTTTACACTATGATAGTGTCAAAAATGATCTTATACTTTGGGACGGAGTGAATAGAATATTATGATTCAATCATATTTTTAATTAATTGTATTGTATGGGAGAGAGAAAAAAATAAATCGAGGAGACGAGATTCATAAATGTGTAAAGGAAGAGAAAGACTTTGTGTTGTGTATGTTTGCACAGAAATTGGAAGTGAAAGCGTTGTCCTGAGAATTGTATCACTATTGTTCAAATTAATATTGTGCATCAGAGTAAGTATTTTCTTCATCGTTTTTTATGGAGAAAGAAGCTAATGTGTGCACTACGTCGTCTTGGTACGTTAGTCGAGTTAAAGAATGTGATACATGCAGGCTTTGCTGAAATAAGTAGGTAGCAGCTGTTGAGATTAGCGTATAGGTTGTGCAGATAAGGATAAATAGAGTCCATGTAGTTAGCTAGGCTTGCGCATCAAGTTGTAAAGAGGCAGGATTCTGCTTGTTGTAACCTGGTTGTTAGCTCCAGATTGTGGACGCAACAACCTCATATCTATGCTATAAATACAGAGGGCCGGCACCCATTGGATGCACGGAGCAAAACCCTAATCCCTTCATAGTTTTCACATGGCAACAAGAGCCTAGTCGATCCAAGCCATGACTTCCGCTACAACTTCCTCCATGACCTCTCCATCCCTTTCATCCACCACCCTCGCCCTCGGGCAGCTTCAGTCCGGCACGGCCGGCACCACCATCTCCACCTTCGCCGGCTCCACCTCATCGGGGCTCCTTGTGAACCCGCCGATGGCCCAGATCGTCACCGTCAAGCTCAACCGAGATAACTATCTCCTCTTGAAGACTCAAGTCATCCCCATCCTTCGCGGCCACCAAATCTTGGGGTACGTCAATGGATCGCATCCTGCACCGGCGATGCTCGTCCCAGAGACAGAGGTGGCCGGTGCTCCCATGGTGGCCAACCCTGCGTACCTCCCGTGGTACACTCAGGATCAGCTGATCCTCTCGGCGCTCCTCTCCACGCTGTCACCCGAGGTTCTCTCACGCATCCTCGGGCTGACCTCCTCCGTCGCAGTTTGGGCTGCGGTTGAGAGGATGTTTGCATCGCACTCGCGCACTCATGTGACGCACATCCGGAGGCAACTCGCGCTCATCCAGAAGAAGGACATGAGCATGGCCGATTATTACGGCCGTGTGAAGTCTCTCGGCGACCAACTGGCGGCGACCGGTAAGCCCCTTTCTGACGATGAGCTGATAACCTATCTCCTCATAGGTCTCGATCAGTCATACGAGGCTTTCACCACCTCCATCAATATGAATGGAGAGATGCCGTTGGATGAGCTCTACTCGCACATGATGGACTATGAAGCAGTCCGCGAGGCGTCCAACACCAGCTACCAGATCACTGCAAACGCCGCCACACGCGGCAACGGTGGATCAAACCGCGGCGGCAGAGGCCGCAACAACAGCAGCCGCGGTGGCTATCCAAACCAGGGGGGCAGAGGAGGTGCTCCCCAATATGGTGCTCCTGGTGGTCATCCAGGAGGTAATGGTGGCGGCGGGCATCGAAATGGACAGCACAACGCCGGTGGCTCCAAGCCAGTGTGCCAGATCTGTAGCAAGGTTGGCCATGTGGCCTACAAGTGCTACAACAAGTATAATGCAGATTACTAGGGAGTGGATCCTCGACAGGAGCAACCGCGCTTTGCCAACCACGTCAACACTGGTCATCAAGCTTTTGATCCCGCTTGGTATGTGGACTCAGGAGCCTCTGATCACATCACCAATGATCTAGAAAAAGCTTCACATCAGGGAGCACTTCAACGGCAAGGAACAGGTTCACAACGCCAATGGATCTGGTATGGAAATCTCCCACGTTGGTGATTCTCGTATTATTATGTCGCATAATCAATCCTTAGTCCTAAAAAATGTTCTTCTCGTACCACAAACACAGAAAAATCTCCTATCCGCCCATAGACTTACAAATGACAACAACGTTTCTATTGACCTGTTTCCTCATTTTTTTGTTGTCAAGGATCTGGCCACGAGGAGGGTGCTGGCTCGCGGGCCGGTCAATGAAGATGGGCTCTACCCAATTTACGACAGGCGTCCGAGTCAACATAGGGCTGCCCTGTCCATCTCCAGCAAGCCTAGTCACTCTCGATGGCATCGTCGATTGGGCCATCCTTCATCCGTTATAGTCGATCATGTCCGTAGTTGTTTTTGTCTCCCTTATGGAGGTAGCTCAAATAAAGCATCAGTGTGCGATGCATGTCAACAAGGGAAAAGCCATCAGCTACCCTTTCCTCGTTCCAATAGAGTTTCCACTGTTCCTTTAGAACTTGTCTTCTCTGATATTTGGGGACATGCTTGTCTCTCATCAGGAGGTTTTAAATATTATGTGAGTTTCATAGATGATTTTAGCAAGTTTACTTGGCTTTTTTTGTCTCCGTAATAAAAAAGATGTTGAACAAGTTTTTCTTCAGTGGCAAGCTCATGTCGAACGCCTACTAAATCGCAAAGTCTTGCAACTTTAGTCTGACTGGGGGGCGAATACCCAAAGATACATCCTTTCTTCCAGAAAATTGGCATTGCACACCATGTATCCTGCCCACACACTCACCAACAGAATGAATCTGCCGAGAGAAAACATCGCCATATAGTTGAACAGGCCTCACTTTATTAGCTCAAGCTTCTATGCCAATCAGGTTCTGGGACGAGGCCTTCAAGACCGCTTGCTTCCTCATTAATCGTATGCCCAGTAAAACCATCAATATGGAAACACCTCTTGAACGTCTCTTCCAGGAAAAACCTATTCCTTCCTCAAAACCTTTGGCAGCGCGTGTTGGCCCTGCCTCCGGCCATACAATAACAGAAAACTTCAATTTCGATCCAAGCGATGTGTTTTTCTTGGCTACAGTACTTTACATAAGGGCTACAAGTGTCTCCATATCTCCTCTGGTCGACTTTACGTCTCACGTGATGTGGTATTCGATGAAGACGTGTTTCCCTACTCCGATATTAATGCCCCCAACCACACCCGCCGCTCTTCATGATCAACTTCTGTTGTCGCCTACGTCGTTCCCCTACTCCTCGTATTCTTCTGATAATGCGGCTAATAATCAGGGTTACCAACCTAGGGATGATTTTTATTCTAATCCTGTCGCACGTGATCCGTTTGTTCCTTCCATGCAGGTCAGCCCATCTCCAGGCGATGTTTCGCCCCGCACGCACGTCGATCGCGTCACTTGCATGGGGCATGCAGACGAGGCCGCGGAACCGTCTCAGACCGCGCCGGATCCCGAACCAGCCTCTTCGCCTGGGCCATCCTCTCCTGTTGGGCCTCGCGGCTCATCATCCCTTGCGGCCCATGATCAGGCGTCTCCTTCATCCGGCACTGCCTCGCCGTCATGTGACGAAGCACCACCGCCTGAGGCGTCGCATCGCTATGCCACTCGCCTCCGCGACAATACCTGGCGTCCCAAGGTTGTTACTGATGGCACCGTTCCCTACGGTCCTCCACGTCGTCGGCGCCAAGCCTCCTTGGCTGTTACAGAGCCTCGCTCGCACCTGGAGGCCGCCACTGATCAGAATTGGCGCCGCGCCATGGATGAGGAGTATCAGGCTCTCCTGGATAACCGCACCTGGCACCTAGTTCCGCCTCCGCCACGCTGCAACCTGATTGATTGTCGCTGGGTTTTCAAGCTCAAGCATCGTGCCGATGGCACTATTGATCGGTATAAGGCGCGCCTGGTCACCAAACGGTTTAAGCAACAATTTGGTGTTGATTATGCTGAAACCTTCAGTCCGGTCATCAAACAAGCTACGATCCGTTTGGTTCTTTCTCTAGCACAGTCTCGTGGCTGGTGTCTTCGTCAACTCGACGTTCAGAATGCCTTCCTGCATGGTTTTCTTGAGGAAGCTGTCTACATGCGCCAACCGCCTGGTTATGTCAGTACAGCTTTTCCGCGTCATGTTTGCAAAGTGGACAAGTCGTTATATGGCCTGAAGTTGTCTCCTCGCGCATGGTTTTCTCGCCTCAGTATGAAATTGTTGTCCCTTGGTTTTCGGGCTTCACGGGCTGACAGCTCGCTCTTTGTCTATGAGCAAGGGGGAGTCACTATCTATATGCTCATCTACGTTGATGATATCATCTTAGCAAGCTCCTCCACCCGTGCTGCCACAGAACTCATTGCAGCACTGCGCGCTGCTTTTGCAGTAAAAGACCTTGGCGAGCTTCATTATTTCTTGGGGATAGAGGTGACACGCTCCCAAGACTCTATCACACTCAAGCAGGCCAAGTATGCCAACGATCTGTTGAACAAGGAGGCCATGATGAGCTGCAAACCAGTTCCAACACCTATGTGCACCTCAGAAAAGTTGAGTAGAGATGAAGGAAAAAGGCTTTCTGAAAAAGAGACAACAAGGTTTAGAAGTGTCGTCGGGGCACTACAATACCTAACCTTAACTAGGCCAGACATTGCCTTTGCCGTTAACAAGGTGTGCCAGTTTATGCATTCTCCTACGGAACAAAACTGGGGTGCAGCCAAGCGAATCCTTCGCTATATCAGAGGAACTATGGATGTTGGTCTGAAAATCAGAAAAACTTCTTCATCTCTATTGAGTGCCTTTTCGGATGCCGAGTGGGCAGGATCAATAGACGATCGACGCAGCACAAGTGGCTTCATGGTTTTCTATGGAGGCAACCTAGTGTCTTGGAGTGCAAGGAAGCAGGCAACAGTGTCTCGGTCCTCGACTGAAGCAGAGTACAAATCATTGGCGAACGCCACAGCAGAGATCATCTGGTTTCAGTCATTGCTTTAGGAGCTGGGTGTCAGTCAAAGGCAAACTCCAGTATTATGGTGTGACAATTTGGGAGCTACGTACTTGTCAGCCAACCCTGTGTTTCATGCTCGAACGAAGCATATCGAAATCGACTTTCATTTTGTTCGAGAAAGGGTGGCTGAGAAGGCATTGCAAATCAGGTTTGTATCCACCAATGACCAGCTGGCTGATGGACTAACAAAACCTATCACTGCACAACAACTCC
Source organism: Triticum monococcum (assembly GCA_034509565.1). Lineage (NCBI taxonomy): Eukaryota > Viridiplantae > Streptophyta > Magnoliopsida > Poales > Poaceae > Triticum > Triticum monococcum. The sequence continues at coordinate 603,752,393 of CM067841.1, read as the reverse complement.
GACGACTTTGTAACGATCTCAATCTTGGACGATGAGATCGAGGGGGAGTGTTGAGATTAGTGTATAGGTTGTGCAGATAAGGATAAATAGAGTCCAGGTAGTTAGCTAGGCTTGCGCATCAAGTTGTAAAGAGGCAGGATTCTGTTTGTTGTAACCTGGTTGTTAGCTCCAGATTGTGGACGCAACAACCTCATATCTATGCTATAAATACAGAGGGCCGGCACCCATTGGATGCACAGAGCAAAACCCTAATCCCTTCATAGTTTTCACAGCAGCTCCATTTGTGTTCGTCAAAATAAGCATGCCACCCAAAGTGTGAAAACCCCTTTTTAACGAAAAAAACTTAGTAGAATACCTGACAATAAATCTAACTATAGTGTAAGGCTTCCTTCACAGAATTTTGAATGATCATCAACTCAATTATGTTATTGAATAGGTTCATAAAAATTATATGTGTTGCCCGCACAAAAAGGGTATATGTAAATTCGATGTTCAGCTTAGCACAATATTCCTGGTATTTGTGGAATTGTACGTATTACTTCCTTCTATATAATGCAAACATCCAACAGACCAGTAATTTAGAATGCATTGAGGACAATATTCTCGCAAATTGCTATCATTGTGAGGACCATACGTTTATTTCTCAATCACTTAGAACATAGTAAAGGTAACACCCTCGCATTTCCGAAGGCCATTGTTGTAGTTGTACTTGTACCAACAACACATCCTGGTGCCTTATCAGAAACTTCATGGCAAGAACAGAGCAAGGCAAGAATGAAAGGCAACTTACCAAATGGAGAAAAGTTGAAAACAACACTCATGTTCCCCGTGTTCATGGCTATAAGGTGAGAATCATTGTTCTTTGATAATTAGAATGGACATGCATGGCCGCACTTTTGAAGAAACAAACTGCATATGTACTCAAGATTAGAAATCACAGAACAAACACCAGAAAAGCTTCTCCCTCCGTCCCAAAATAAGTGTCTCAACTTTGTACTAACTCTAGTGCAAAGTTGTACTAAGGTTGAGAAACTTGTTTTGGGACGGAGGGAGTATTTTTTGTTCCCTACTTCCCTGACATCTTTCATAACTCAAGAACAAAAAGGCATCAATATAAGCCCAACCACTCCGGCGACCACCTCTCCCCCTCGCGTCACTCCGGCGAGGTCACCTCTGCCGGCGACAACCGCCACCGGCACACACGAACCAACCTAGCATGTACTCACCTTGGTTCGAGCTCCCACTTGAGCTCCTGGGGCTCTTCGTCACCCGCCTCCCGCTCCTCCATGTAGGTGCAGCCGGTCCGCACGGCCACGGTGCCGGACGCCGCCGAACTCGTGCGCCTCGTCGAGGAGCTGGAGGAGGCTTTGCCTTGGTTCGGGCTCCCACATGAGCTCCTGGGGCTCTTCGTCACCCGCCTCCCGCTCCTCCGTGCAGGTGCAGTCAGCGCGCACGGCCACGGTGCCGGACGCCGCCGAACTCATGCGCCTCGTCGAGGAGCTGGAGGAGGCTTTGCCTTGGTCTGAGCTCCCACATGAGCTCCTGGGGCTCTTCGTCGCCCACCTCCCGTACTCCGTGCAGGTGTAGCCGGCGCGCGTGAGCTTGGCGGCGTCCGGCCTACGCACCGAGTTGCTCGAGCACAAGATCCTCAAGGACGCCACCAAGCTTGCGCGCCGTCGTCGAGGAGTTGCGTCGGGTGGTGGCGCCGACGACCTCATAGGAAATTCCGTCAGCTTCGGCGACCGCTTCCACAGTTCTAGCCACCGTGGTTGCGCCGCCATTCCAGTCCCCAACCAACGCTAGGGAAGTGCTGCGTCGGGGCGTCACCATGGAGGAGTTCGGAGCTCAAGCCCGGGTGCACAGCAGGTGCTCAAGGAAATGCCAAGAGAGAGGAGGAGGAGGAGGAGGAGGAGGAAGAAGATTGATGCTGACAGGTGGGCCCCACTTGTAATAACAGTCAACGTAACGGTCAAAATAAATGGAGTTGACTTTGCCGCCACATCAGCTCTGACGGGTGGGCCCCGCATGTAATAAACGTGTTTAAATCGTCTAAACTAATCATTTTTCAAAAGTGGTAGTTTTTAGTCATAAAATTAGAAATTTTTGATAGTTATCGGTCACTTTTTTGAACTTGATAGTTCAGTGGGACGACAACCCCTAATATGGTAGTATTTCGTCAAATACTCTCGAAAGCTTAATTACACGCCCCGTTTGGTAATCTATATTCATCCTTGAAAGTGAAAAAAAATGCAAAAGATCAAGGTCATACAAAAGAGACATGTTGCAGCGAACTCTGCTAGTTAGATTTCTGTGGAAGTGTGAATCTATCTTCTGAATTCGTATTGTGGAGGCACCCCACTATTTTGGCCACATATATTATCCTTGCTACTAGCTTCCACACGGCATACATAAGCACAAGATGATGATGATTAAAATGTGGTTATCTCACAAACAATATATGGTTAGTTTTACTTTACAGGAGTATTGTTAATTCCACGTTTGGAGTTGGAGCGATCGCCTCGATCGCTACCTCGCTAGTTCCTCTGATGCACAATTTTACTAGATAGTATGTATCTCTGACGGCACCACCGTCCGGTCTGCAGCGGCGCCGTACACGGTGGAGGACCGCGAAGACGGGCGTGAGGAATGGAGCGACACCGTCTACCCCGCGGCCCACGGCCTCAACATGCGCATGTAAAGGCCGCGTCAAGAAGGGAGGGAGCGGCGATGGCTGCCGGTGCTGGGTGCTGGCCTACTTCCTTCCTTGGCGGCGGCTTCTGCTGTTCTGCATCGGCAGCCGCGCCTGGTCCAACGTCCACGCCTGCTGCCTCCGCTTCGCATGCGAGCTCCCCGCGAGGACGCCACCGCTGCATTCGCCTGAGTCCGCGACCGGCTCGCGGGCCCGGCGGATCTGAGTCTGACAACGATGGGATGTCCGCGCTGGCTCGCCGACTCCGGCGCCGATCCAAGCAGCTTCTTCGTGTTCGGCGACTCCGCCGGCGGCAACATCTCGCACCTCATGGCCCACCAGTTCGGCGCGGCCCGACCAGCTCGGGCACGTCGCGCGCGTCACCCTGATGCGGCCCGGCCATGTCCGGTCGGGGATGGTTGATTGGTGCGCGCGGACCAGGTGTTGGGTTTCGATACTGGGTGAATAAGCCAAACTAAAACCAGGAAAAGAAATAAAAAAAGCCTACATGGAATGTCTAGTCAGCACCAAAATTGCTAAAGTGAGGTAAAAAAAAGGCATAAGTTTACTTAAATGGGGTATAATAAACTGAGAAAAATCACTAAATGATGTAATATCTGTCACAAATGCAAAACTTGAAGGTAAAAGATGGAATTAAGTCAATTCAAAAAAAAATTAAAGCTAATACTACAACATTTCAAAACAAAATCGTGCCGGGCGACCATACTTGCTTGAGAGAAATAGCTCTAGACACTTGATAATGTTCATAAAGAAATGGGAAAAAGTTACCCATAGAGAGTTTCATCACTCAGCGCTCGCTCTCATAGCTAAATTTGCCTCTAAACCATAACATAATGGGAACAGTTACATTCATTTCTCCGATAAATATTTTCGGACGGAGGGAGTAGTAAGAGAGAGAGAGAGAACCTCCTCCATGATCTTGTCTTCCTCGTGCCCTCCCGTGCTGGCACTCGTCTTCTCGTTTTGCTTCTCACTATCCTCCACCCGTGAGCTCCTCCTATATATGGCCAACCCCAACAAGGAAGCTTGAAGCGAGCGAGATGTTGTTGCAAGCGGAAATTAAATCATTAATGATTGGAGCAAGTGCACATATACATAACTCTAATACTCTTTACGGCTAAGAGAAAAAATTAATATCAGCTAATCCACTTCGGTGTATTGAAGCACACTCCAAAAAAAAAAAATATGTCAGGTAAGAGATATTGAACGAAGCATAATGCATTGATGCAAACAGTGCGAACAAAAGATGTTCAGAATTCAAATGGATATCAAAATCCTAGGAACAAGGATAAAAATTTTCTAGTGGACGTCGGGATGAGTATGCATATGATGTACCAGTGAGACCCGTAGGCGCACGTGTCTTGCCGCTAGCCGTAGGTTGCCAAGGGTCCTGAACCCCGGTCGTCTGCTTAGTGGAGTCACCGGTTGGCAGAGTGTCCTTAACCACAGTCGCATGTTGCGTGGATTCACCGGGACGGCGAGCTAGCGTCCTGAACCACAGTCGGCTTCTGTTGCTATTGTTGTAGCGAGAAGAATAGAGTAATGTCAGACAGTGCTAAAAGACTTGTGGGATCACACTTAAAACAAGTAACAAGCGTCACACTAACAATTTTTCAGCAAAATACTAACTCTAACATTCAATTCTTTTGCAGATACCAAATCTAATGACGGTGAAAATAGTTTGCTATCAACCAAAGGGGAGAAGGAAAATAAGAAGAGAATATAAACTGTTCTATACGAAGTAAGAAAGGTCAACATTGCTAAGGGGGCGGAGCCCCCCCCTCCCCCCGGTCCCACATTGAATCATCATTAAATTAGTAATTGTGATATTATTTAAAGTGTATTTAAACAACAACAACCGCCTCGGCTTCAACCTCATAATCATTTCTAGTTTAAGAAACCTCAACCTTCCTCACAATGATAAAAGATCTCATGCTCCCTCGCACTGTCGCTCATCTTCTGCTTCTCACCAAGTTCCAAATCACACACCATTGGTGAGCTCGCCTCCTGGATGATGAGCATCACATCCGTAAGCCCCTGTAGCACTGATGCCCAGATTTTCTACTTATCTTGTTCTACTTTCTTCTAGTGTTCTTTTTTTTGCAGGGATTCCTTCCCGTGTTCTTATGTGATGCAAAACTGATATGGTGCAGTATTCAAATCTGGATGTACATTTGCGGTAGGAGGGAAAAGGGTAGAGAGGCAGGGGCATATCAGCACAATTGCCACCTTGTGGCTAGAAGTGCGCCATACACATGCGCGGTGAAACTGCGATGACCAGGCTCCATAAGATGCAGATAGTCAATCTAAGTTGTGACACAACATTGATTAAGACGCAAACTCGGCCCATCCACAGTGTTGGCATGGGTAGCTCTTCTGTCTCCTCCATTTCAGCGTCATCGAGCAGTGACACGAGGAACTATGTGATGGCGATGGACAGCCCCACGCCTATCATCACGTACAGCCGCACAACATCATCGGCGATGACCCGACACCATGACCTTGAGGCACTGTGCAGGAGGGGCGATGTTGGCACCCGTGTCATCCCCATGAAAGCAAGCAGCAGAACCAAGCCCACCAAGACGACCACGACATTGAAAATCTTGGTCAATGAGATCGTTTCCGATTTATACAAGACATAATTTCCTACAATGACGATCATAGACTTTTTTCTATTTCAAATCCATTAGGCACATATTGACACAAGTTTATTCGTCTTGCAACGAAGATGAAAACATAGTTTTCTATTCACCAAAAGGGAGGAAGGAAAATAAGAAGAGAACATAAATAGTACTATGAAGTAAGAAAAGTCACATTGCCCAAGGGGGCAGTGCCCCCCCTCCCCTCCCACACTAAATCCACATAAAATCAATAACTATGATATTTAAAGTGTATTTAAATGTAATTTCCTTGGCTTCAAGATCATAGTTCTTTCTCCGAAATAGGCTTTCGCCCCGCTTTATAGATAAAGCATAAGTCCATACAGCCACATCTCAGGTACAGTCAGCAAGAAAGGAGAAAACGCTGGGGCCACAGCACAAAGAAGCCCAAAAGAAAGAAAAAAACAAAGGCCTCCAGGGCAAGCTAAGTAGCAAACGAGCGGTCGGAGAGCCGGCGCGCAGAAGACACCAGGGCGTCCAAGAGAAGCTGAAGACGATCATGATCCCTCGGCCTAGCGAGCGGATGCCAGTGTTGCAGGAAGGCAAGAAATTTGAAGAACGAGTCAGAAGCACGTCGCGGGAACACCCGCTCAATCACCATCTTATTGCGGGTAGTCCAGAGAGTCCACATCATAGCCGCGAAGATAAGCCAGAACAGTCGGCGCTTACGGCCAACCTGGGTGGCCCTAACCTGCAGAAACCCTGCGAGGTCAGTGGCCTCCCACTCCGGCCCAAGAGCCTCACGAACAAAGCACCAAAGTGCCTGCGCTGCTATGTGTTGGGGAACGCAGTAATTTCAAAAAAATTCCTACGCACACGCAAGATCTTGGTGATGCACAGCAACGAGAGGGGAGAGTGTTGTCTACGTACCAACGCAGACCGACTGCGGAAGCGATCACACAACGTAGAGGAAGTAGTCGTACGTCTTCTTCCCGATCCGACCGATCCAAGCACCGTTACTCCGGCACCTCCGAGTTCTTAGCACACGTACAGCTCGATGACGTTCCTCGGGCTCCGATCCAGCAAAGCGTCGAGGAAGAGTTCCGTCAGCACGACGGCGTGATGACGATCTTGATGTACTGCCGACGCAGGGCTTCGCCTAAGCACTACAACGGTACGATCGAGGTGGAATTTGGTGGCAGGGGGCACCGCACACGGCTAAGGAACGATCTCAAGGATCAACTTGTGTGTCTTGGGGTGCCCCCTGCCCCCGTATATAAAGGTTAGAGGAGGGGGAGCCGGCCGGCCAGGGAGAGGAGGCGCAGGGGAGTCCTACTCCCACCGGGAGTAGGACTTCTCCCCCCAATCCTAATCCAATTAGGACTCCCGGGGGGAAAAGAGAGAGAAGGGGGGCCGGCCCCCTATCCTAGTCCTACTAGGACTTGGGGAAAGGGGGGGCGCCGGCCAGCCATGGGCTTGTCCCTTTTCTCTTTTTCCACTAAGGCCCAATAGGCCCATTAGTCTCCCGGGGGGTTCCGGTAACCCTCCCGGTATTCCGGTAAAATCCCGATTTCACCCGGAACACTTCCTATGTCCAAACATAGGCTTTCAATATATCAATCTTTACGTCTCGACCATTTCGAGACTCCTCGTCATGTCCGTGATCTCATCCGGGACTCCGAACAACCTTCGGTACATCAAAATGCATAAACTCATAATAACTATCATCGTAACGTTAAGCGTGCGGACCCTACGGTTCGAGAACAATGTAGACATGACCGAGACACGTCTCCGGTCAATAACCAATAGCGGGACCTGGATGCCCATATTGGCTCCTACATATTCTACGAAGATCTTTATCGGTCAGACCGCATAACAACATACGTTGTTCCCTTTGTCATCGGTATGTTACTTGCCCGAGATTCGATCGTCGGTATCCAATACCTAGTTCAATCTCGTTACTGGCAAGTCTCTTTACTCGTTCCGTAATACATCATCTCACAACTAACATATTAGTTGCAGTGCTTGCAAAGCTTATGTGATGTGCATTACCAAGAGGGCCCAGAGATACCTCTCCGACAATCGGAGTGACAAATCCTAATCTCGAAATACGCCAACCCAACATCTACCATTGGAGACACCTGTAGTACTCCTTTATAATCACCCAGTTACGTTGTGACGTTTGGTAGTACCCAAAGTGTTCCTCCGGTAAACGGGAGTTGCATAATCTCATAGTTATAGGAACATGTATAAGTCATGAAGAAAGCAATAGCAACATACTAAACGATCGGGTGCTAAGCTAATGTAATGGGTCATGTCAATCAGATCATTCAACTAATGATGTGACCTCGTTAATCAAATAACAACTCTTTGTTCATGGTTAGGAAACATAACCATCTTTGATTAACGAGCTAGTCAAGTAGAGGCATACTAGTGACACTCTGTTTGTCTATGTATTCACACATGTATTATGTTTCCAGTTAATACAATTCTAGCATGAATAATAAACATTTATCATGATATAAGGAAATAAATAATAACTTTATTATTGCCTCTAGGGCATATTTCCTTCAGTCTCCCACTTGCACTAGAGTCCATAATCTAGTTCACATCGCCATGTGATTTAACAGCAATAGTTCACATCACCATGTGATTAACACCCGTAGTTCACATCGTCATGTGACCAACACTCAAAGGGTTTACTAGAGTCAGTAATCTAGTTCACATATCTATGTGATTAACACCCAAAGAGTACTAAGGTGTGATCATGTTTTGCTTGCGAGATAATTTTAGTCAACGGGTCTGTCACATTCAGATCCGTAAGTATTTTGCAAGTTCTATGTCTACAATGCTCTACACGGAGCTACTCTAGCTAATTGCTCCCACTTTCAATATGTATCCAGATTGAGACTTTAGTTTCATCTGGATCAGTGCCAAAAACTTGCATCGACGTAACCCTTTACGACGAACCTTTTTGCCACGTCCATAATCGAGAAACATATCCTTATTTCACTAAGGATAATTCTGACCGCTGTCCAGTGATCTACTCCTAGATCACTATTGTACTCCCTTGCTCAATTAGTGCAGGGTATACAATAGATCTGGTATACAGCATGACATACTTTATAGAACCTATGGCTAAGGCATAGGGAATGACTTTCATTCTCTTTCTATCTTCTGCCGTGGTCGGGCTTTGAGTCTTACTCAACTTCACACCTTAAAATACAGGCAAGAACTCTTTCTTTGACTGCTCCATTTTGAACTACTTCAAAATCTTGTCAAGGTATGTACTCATTGAAAAAAACTTATCAAGCGTCTTGATCTATCTCTATAGATCTTGAAGCTCAATATGTAAGCAGCTTCACCGAAGTCTTTCTTTGAAAAACTCCTTTCAAACACTCCTTTATGCTTTACAGAATAATTCTACATTATTTCCGATCAACAATATGTCATTCACATATACTTATCAGAAATGCTGTAGTGCTCCCACTCACTTTCTTGTAAATACAGGCTTCACCGCAAGTCTGTATAAAACTATATGCTTTGATCAACTCATCAAAGCGTATATTCCAACTCCGAGATGTTTGCACCAGTCCACAGATAGATCGCTGGAGCTTGCATATTTAGTTAACACCTTTAGGATCGACAAAACCTTCTAGTTGCATCGTATACAACTTTTCTTTAGCAAATCCATTAAGAAATGCAGTTTTGTTTATCCATTTGCCAAATTTCATAAAATGTGGCAATTGCTAACATGATTCGGACAGACTTAAGCATAAATACGAGTGAGAAAAACTCATCGTAGTCAACACCTTGAACTTGTCGAAAACCTTTTGCGACAATTCTAGCTTTGTAGATAGTAACACTACTATCAGCGTCCGTCTTCCTCTTGAAGATCCATTTATTTTCTATGGCTTGCCGATCATCGGGCAAGTCAACCAAAGTCCATACTTTGTTCTCATACATGGATCATATCTCAGATTTCATGGCTTCAAGCCACTTCGCGGAATCTGGGCTCACCATCGCTTCTTCATAGTTCGTAGGATCATCATGATCTAGTAGCATGACTTCCAGAACAGGATTACCGTACCACTCTGGCGCGGATCTTACTCTAGTTGATCTACGAGGTTCAGTAGTGTCTTGTTCTGAAGTTTCATGATCATCATCATTAGCTTCCTCACTAACTGGTGTAGGTGTCACAAAAACATTTTTCTGTGATGTACTACTTTCCAATAAGGGAGCAGGTACAGTTACCTCGTCAAGTTCTACTTTCCTCCCACTCACTTCTTTCGAGAGAAACTCCTTCTCCAGAAAGTTTCCGAATTTTAGCAACAAAAAGTCTTGCCTTCGGATCTGTGATAGAAGGTGTATCCAATAGTTTCCTTTGGATATCCTATGAAGACGCACTTCTCCGATTTGAGTTTGAGCTTATTAGGATGAAACTTTTTCATATAAGCATCGCAACCCCAAACTTTAAGAAACGACAGCTTAGGTTTCTTGCCAAACCATAGTTCACACGGTGTTGTCTCAACGGATTTATATGGTGCCCTATTTAATGTGAATGTAGCTGTCTTTAATGCATGACCCAAAAAACGATAGTGGTAAATCGGTAAGAAACATCATATATTGCACTATATCCAATAAAGTACGGTTATGACGTTCGGACACACCATTATGCTGTGGTGTTCCAGGTGGCGTGAGTAGTGAAACTATTTCACATTGTTTTAACTGAAGACCAAACTCGTAACTCAAATATTTGTCTCCGCGATCAGATCGTAGAAACTTTATTTTCTTGTCACGATGATTTTTCACTTCACTCTGAAATTCTTTGAATCTTTCAAATGTTTCAGACTTATGTTTCATCAAGTAGATATACTCATATCTGCTCAAATCATCTGTGAAGATCAGAAAATAATGATACATGTCGCGAGCCTCAATATTCATCGGACCACATACATCAGTATGTATGATTTCCAACAAATCTGTTGCTCGCTCCATTGTTCCGAAGAACGGCGTTTTAGTCATCTTGCCTAAAAGGCACGGTTCGCAAGCATCAAGTGATTCATAATCAAGTGATTCAAAAATCCCATCAGCATGGAGTTTCTTCATGCGCTTTACACCAATATGACCTAAACGTCAGTGCCACAAATAAGTTGCACTATCATTATTAACTTTGCATCTTTTGGTTTCAATATGTGTATCACTACGATCGAGATCCAACGAACTTGTTTCATTGGGTGTATGACCATCGAAGGTTTTATTCATGTAAACAGAACAACAATTATTCTCTAACTTTAATGAATAACCATATTGCAGTAAACATGATCAAATCATATTCATGCTCAATGCAAACACCAAATAACACTTATTTAGGTTCAACACTAATCCCGAAATTATGGGGAGTGTGCGATGATGATCATATCAATCTTGGAACCACACATCGTCACTTCACCCTTAACTAGTCTCTGTTTATTCTGCAACTCCCGTTTTGAGTTATTAATCTTAGCAACTGAACTAGTATCAAATACTGAGGGTTTGCTATAAACACTAGTAAAGTACACATCAATAACATGTATATCAAATATACTTATGTTCACTTTGCCATCCTTCTTATCCGCCAATCACTTGGGGTAGTTCCGCTTCTAGTGACCAGTCCCTTTGCAGTAGAAGCACTTAGTCTCAGGCTTAGGACCAGACTTGAGTTTCTTCACATGAGTAGCAACTTGCTTGCCGTTCTTTTGAAGTTCCCCTTCTTCCCTTTGCCCTTTTCTTGAAACTAGTGATCTTGTCAACCATCAACACTTGATGTTTTTCTTGATTTCTACCTTCGTTGATTTCAGCATCATGAAGAGCTTGGGAGTTGTTTCCATTATCCCTCGCATATCATAGTTCATCACGAAGTTCTACTAACTTGGTGATGGTGACTAGAGAATTCTGTCAATCACTATCTTATCTGGAAGATTAACTCCCACTTGATTCAAGCGATTGTAGTACCCAGACAATCTGAGCATATGCTCACTAGTTGAGCGATTCTCCTCCATCTTTTTAGCTATAGAACTTGTTGGAGACTTCATATCTCTCAACTCGGGTATTTGCTTGAAATATTAACTTCAACTCCTGGAACATCTCATATGGTCCATGACGTTCAAAACGTCTTTGAAGTCCCGATTCTAAGCCATTAAGCATGGTGCACTAAACTATCAAGTAGTCATCATATTGAGCTAGCCAAACGTTCATAACGTCCGCATCTGCTCCTGCAATAGGTCTGTCACCTAGCGGTGCATCAAGGACATAATTCTTCTGTGCAGCAATGAGGATAAACCTCAGATCACGGATCCAATCCGCATCATTGCTACTAACATCTTTCAACACAATTTTCTCTAGGAACATATCAAAATAAACACAGGGAAGCAACAACGCGAGCTATTGATCTACAACATGATTTGCAAAATACTACCAGGACTAAGTTCATGATAAATTTAAGTTCAATTTAATCATATTACTTAAGAACTCCCACTTAGATAGACATCCCTCTAATCCTCTAAGTGATCACGTGATCCAAATCAACTAAACCATAACCGATCATCACGTGAGATGGAGTAGTTTTCAATGGTGAACATCGTTATGTTGATCATATCTACTATATGATTCACGCTCGACCTTTCGGTCTCCGTGTTCCGAGGCCATATCTGTATATGCTTGGCTCGTCAAGTATAACCTGAGTATTCTGCGTGTGCAACTGTTTTGCACCCGTTGTATTTGAACGTAGAGCTTATCACACCCGATCATCACGTGGTGTCTGGGCACGACGAACTTTGGCAACGGTGCATACTCGGGGAGAACACTTCTTGATAATTTAGTGAGAGATCATCTTATAATGCTACCGTCAATCAAAGCAAGATAAGATGCATAAAAGGATAAACATCACATGCAATCAATATAAGTGATATGATATGGCCATCATCATCTTGTGCTTGTGATCTCCATCTCCGAAGCACCGTCATGATCACCATCGTCACCGGCGCGACACCTTGATCTCCATCGTAGCATCGTTGTCGTCTCGCCAATCTTATGCTTCCACGACTATCACTACCGTTTAGTAATAAAGTAAAGCATTACATCGCGATTGCATTGCATACAATAAAGCGACAACCATATGGCTCCTGCCAGTTGCCGATAACTCGGTTACAAAACATGATCATCTCATACAATAAAATCAGCATCATGCCTTGACCATATCACCTCACAACATACCCTGCAAAAATAAGTTAGACGTCCTCTACTTTGTTGTTGCAAGTTTTACGTGGCTGCTACGGGCTTTAAGTAAGAACTCATCTCACCTACGCATCAAAACCACAACGATAGTTCGTCAAATAGACTCCGTTTTAACCTTTTCAAGGACCGGGCGTAGTCACACTTGGTTCAACTAAAGTTGGAGAGACAGTCTTCCGCAAGCCATCTGTGTGCAAAGCACGTCGAGGGAACCGGTCTCGCGTAAGAGTACGCGTAAGGTTGGTCCGGATCGTCTCACCCAACAATACCGCCGAACCAAAGTATGACATGCTGGTAGGCAGTATGACTTGTATCGCCCACAACTCACTTGTGTTCTACTCGTGCATATAACATCAAACCAGAAAACCTAGGCTCGGATGCCACTGTTGGGGAACGCAGTAATTTCAAAAAAATTCCTACGCACACGCAAGATCTTGGTGATGCACAGCAACGAGAGGGGAGAGTGTTGTCTACGTACCAACGCAGACCGACTGCGGAAGCGATCACACAACGTAGAGGAAGTAGTCGTACGTCTTCTTCCCGATCCGACCGATCCAAGCACCGTTACTCCGGCACCTCCGAGTTCTTAGCACACGTACAGCTCGATGACGTTCCTCGGGCTCCGATCCAGCAAAGCGTCGAGGAAGAGTTCCGTCAGCACGACGGCGTGATGACGATCTTGATGTACTACCGACGCAGGGCTTCGCCTAAGCACTACAGCGGTACGATCGAGGTGGAATTTGGTGGCAGGGGGCACCGCACACGGCTAAGGAACGATCTCAAGGATCAACTTGTGTGTCTTGGGGTGCCCGCTGCCCCCGTATATAAAGGTTAGAGGAGGGGGAGCCGGCCGGCCAGGGAGAGGAGGCGCAGGGGAGTCCTACTCCCACCGGGAGTAGGACTTCTCCCCCCAATCCTAATCCAATTAGGACTCCCGGGGGGAAAAGAGAGAGAAGGGGGGCCGGCCCCCTATCCTAGTCCTACTAGGACTTGGGGAAAGGGGGGGGGCCGGCCAGCCATGGGCTTGTCCCTTTTCTCTTTTTCCACTAAGGCCCAATAGGCCCATTAGTCTCCCGGGGGGTTCCGGTAACCCTCCCGGTATTCCGGTAAAATCCCGATTTCACCCGGAACACTTCCTATGTCCAAACATAGGCTTCCAATATATCAATCTTTACGTCTCGACCATTTCGAGACTCCTCGTCATGTCCGTGATCTCATCCGGGACTCCGAACAACCTTCGGTACATCAAAATGCATAAACTCATAATAACTGTCATCGTAACGTTAAGCATGCGGACCCTATGGTTCGAGAACAATGTAGACATGACCGAGACACGTCTCCGGTCAATAACCAATAGCGGGACCTGGATGCCCATATTGGCTCCTACATATTCTACGAAGATCTTTATCGGTCAGACCGCATAACAACATATGTTGTTCCCTTTGTCATCGGTATGTTACTTGCCCGAGATTCGATCGTCGGTATCCAATACCTAGTTCAATCTCGTTACTGGCAAGTCTCTTTACTCGTTCCGTAATACATCATCTCACAACTAACATATTAGTTGCAGTGCTTGCAAGGCTTATGTGATGTGCATTACCGAGAGGGCCCAGAGATACCTCTCCGACAATCGGAGTGACAAACCCTAATCTCGAAATACGCCAACCCAACATCTACCATTGGAGACACCTGTAGTACTCCTTTATAATCACCCAGTTACGTTGTGACGTTTGGTAGTACCCAAAGTGTTCCTCCGGTAAACGGGAGTTGCATAATCTCATAGTTATAGGAACATGTATAAGTCATGAAGAAAGCAATAGCAACATACTAAACGATCGGGTGCTAAGCTAATGTAATGGGTCATGTCAATCAGATCATTCAACTAATGATGTGACCTCGTTAATCAAATAACAACTCTTTGTTCATGGTTAGGAAACATAACCATCTTTGATTAACGAGCTAGTCAAGTAGAGGCATACTAGTGACACTCTGTTTGTCTATGTATTCACACATGTATTATGTTTCCGGTTAATACAATTCTAGCATGAATAATAAACATTTATCATGATATAAGGAAATAAATAATAACTTTATTATTGCCTCTAGGGCATATTTCCTTCACTATGCACGAGAAAATAATGTGCGTTCCCATTTCCGGGACATGGCACAAAGGGCACAGTCCATTGCCCGGACCATGGCGCTTCAACACCTCGGTCCCTGAAGGGAGACAATCTCGAAGAAGCTGCCAAACAAAAATCTTGATCTTCAAAAGTAGCGGTGCCTTCCACAATGGGGATAGCCACGGTAGAACCGGCAGCCTACATAATGCCTGATAAGCCGAACTAACGGAGAAATCGCCCGAAGGCGAAAGGCTCCACGACACCGAATCAAGGTCCAGGGACAGAGGAAGAGGGACTACTTCCCTCAGGTCTGCCCATTCCCTGACCTCAGCAGGTCCGAAGGAGCGGCGGAACGCAATGTTCCATCCGTCCTCCAGAGCCGCCTCAGAGACTTGAATGCCCGGGTCCGCACAAATCGCAAAGAGACGCGGGAACCGCAGGCGGAGAAGCTCGCCCTGAAGCCAGGGGTCCAACCAAAATTGGGTCCCAGACCCATTGCCAACCGAGAAGCGCACACCCAACCTAACCTCTTCCTTGATGGCCTGAATAGATTTCCAGAATTGAGAACCAGCCGACTGAGAACACGCCAATGTTGGAAATATGCCCTAGAGGCAATAATAAATTGATTATTATTATATTTCCTTGTTCATGATAATCGTTTATTATTCATGCTATAATTGTATTGATAGGAAACTCAGATACATGTGTGGATACATAGACAACACCATGTCCCTAGTAAGCCTCTAGTTGACTAGCTCGTTGATCGATAGATGGTCACGGTTCCCTGACCATGGACATTAGATGTCATTGATAACGGGATCACATCATTAGGAGAATGATGTGATGGACAAGACCCAATCCTAAGCCTAGCACAAAGATCGTGTAGTTCGTATGCTAAAGCTTTTCTAATGTCAAGTATCATTTCCTTAGACCATGAGATTGTGCAACTCCCGGATACCGTAGGAGTGCTTTGGGTGTGCCAAACGTCACAACGTAACTGGGTGGATATAAAGGTACACTACAGGTATCTCCGAAAGTGTCTGTTGGGTTGGCACGAATCGAGACTGGGATTTGTCACTCCGTGTGACGGAGAGGTATCTCTGGGCCCACTCGGTAGGACATCATCATAATGTGCACAATGCGATCAAGGAGCTGATCACGGGGTGATGTGTTACGGAACGAGTAAAGAGACTTGACGGTAACGAGATTAAACAAGGTATCGGGATACCGATGATCGAATCTCGGGCAAGTATCGTACCGATAGACAAAGGGAATTGTATACGGGATTGATTAAGTCCTTGACATCGTGGTTCATCCGATGAGATCATCGCGGAACATGTGGGAGCCAACATGGTTATCCAGATCCCACTGTTGGTTATTGACCGGAGAACGTCTCGGTCATGTCTGCATGTCTCCCGAACCCGTAGGGTCTACACACTTAAGTTTCGATGACGCTGGGGTTATAAAGGAAGTTTGTATGTGGTTACCGAATGTTGTTCGGAGTCCCGGATGAGATCCCGGACGTCACGAGGAGTTCCGGAATGGTCCGGAGGTAAAGATTTATATATGGGAAGTCCTGTTTTGGTCACCGGAAAGGTTTCGGGGTTTATCGGTAATGTACCGGGACCACCGGAGGGGTCCGGGGGTCCACCGGGGGGGGGGGGCATGGGCCCCAGAGGCATACATGGGCCAAGTGTGAGAAGGCACCAGCCCCTAGGTGGGCTGGGGCGCCTCCCACTAAGGCCCATGCGCCTAGAAGGGGAGAGGGGGCAAACTTGAGTCCAGATCAACGTAAACAATTTCTCAACTGAGAATGGGCAATTAATATTTTAATTGGGCTCTGGTTTCATTTTTAAGTGTCTAATATATGTTTGATGGATTTGGAGTAAAGCTATATTTTTTTTAGGGTGAGTAAAGCTATGTGGAATATGTTAATGTATGGAAACATGCCTGAGCTATTATATGGGACACAAAATATATAGTCCGGCTCCTTTGAGTATCATTCATCCATTTCTGAACTTTCCTCCGGTTAAATTTCTAAGCAAGAATTCTTTATTTTGCATATCTTCCTTCAGATTACCGCCAAACCTTTGTTTAACTAACCCAAATTCTACACGGACTTTCTTCACAAGTACAACAATTTAATATATTTTTATTGCTACAATATTTTTCTTACTTTTACGATTTCGTATGTGTACTTCCCCTTTTCAATGTTCTTCTCAATTAGTACACACGATTGTACATTATCTTTTCTACTATGTTACATCATCTCGAGCTAATTAGGCTTTATAAGATTCCCGCAAAAAAATAACACGATTGTACATTATCTTTTCTACTATGTTGCGCCACCGGGAGAAAGGGGGAGAGAGCCCCCCTTCTTCTTTTCTTCCTTGACCTTCTCCCTAGATGGGAGAAGGGTTTCCCCTCTGGTCCTTGGTTTTCATGGCATGGGAGGGGCGAGAGCCCTTCCGAGATTGGATCTGTCTCTCTGTCTCTCTCTGTTTCTGCGTTTCCAGATCTGGCCTTTCACCGTTTCTTATATTTCCGGAGATCCGTAACTCTGATTGGATTGAAATTTGAACACGATTTTTATCCGGATATTAGCTTTCTTGCTGCGAAAGAAGGCCAACAACCGCCTTACGGGGTGTCCGCGAGGGTCAGGAGCGCACCCCCTGCCTCGTGGGCCCCTCGAGCATCGTCTCGCGTTGATTTCACTTCCCAAAATTTATATATATTCCAAAAAAATCTTTGTCCGTTTTTATCCCGTTTGGACTCCGTTTGATATGGATTTTCTATGAAACAAAAAACATGCAACAAACAGGAACTGACACTGGGCACTGGATCAATATGTTAATCCAAAAAATTGTATAAAAATTTGCCAAAAGTATATGAAAGTTGTATAATATTGGCATGGAACAATCAAAAATTATAGATACGTCGGAGACGTACCAACGGTCAGTCCAAGCTGCGACACAGTAGCGACCAAGACAAACACTCAACGCATCAGTGGTGCCGGTATAGGTGGCTCCGCCGGCTCCGACGAGAGGAACTGGGTGGTGGTGATGGCGAGGCCCACGCCTTCCACTAAAGGGGAGAAGGAAAATAAGAGGAGAATATAAATAGTACTATGAAGTAAGAAAAGCCAACAATGCCCAAGGAGGGCAGTGCCCCCCCCCCCCCCCCCCACTTTAAATCAATAATTGTGATATTTAAAGTGTATTTAAATGTAATCCCCTCGGCTTCAAGATCATAACTCTTTCTTAGTTAAAGTAAAAGATCAACCTTCCTCGCAGACATACAAGATCGCATGCTCCCCCGCACCGCCGCTTGCCTCCTCCTTATCACCACACTCCATTGGAGAGATCGCTTCCTAGATGGTGAGCAGTACCGTCGTAAGCCAGTTTCAAAAATAACTTATGCATGGAAGTACATTAGCTAGCAGTAAACATGCCAGCAAGATGATTCATATGCCAAAGCTCCTGCCTCATAGTCCCTCGCCTATAGCACGTGTGCTGATATTCTCTTCTTATCTTGTTGTTCTTCCTTTTGGGGTTCTTATGTGATGCAAAAAATTGATATGATGTTGTAACCAAATCTGGATGCAGATTTGCGGTAAGAGGGCAAAGGGTAGAAAGACAAGGGCAGATCGGCACAATTGCCACCTCTTATAGGCATAGGCATTTTTTCAATTTCTTTTGAGACAAATTAACAGAAGTTTACTCGTCTTGCAACGAAGTTAAAAAACAGAGTATCCATCCACCAAAAGGAAGAAGGAAAATAAGAAGAGAAATAAATAGTACTCCCTTCATTCTATAACAAAAATGCTAGACCTAGGGTGGCCTACTTAAACGCTACGGGTCTTTCCATTCACAAGTAATAACACCCCCCCCCCCCCCCCCCTCTCCTGAATTTCACTCGGTGGGCCCCCGCCCATTTCCATTTCCAATTAAATCTTCCCATGTCAACCTGTCCGTATGGTCTGTAATGCCCATAGATGTAGTGTTACTCATTTTACGAGGTATGGTGTGTACAGCTTTTCTTCGTAAGTCGAACCTCATAAACTTTGACCAAATACATCGAGTAAAATATCAGATAAATACAATATAAAAATATGACTCATGATATATCTAATTATATTTATTGGTATTTAAATATTTTTCTTTATAACCTTGATCAAAGTTATTGACGTTTAATTTTTCAAAACATCTATATGCAGTGCATTATGAAATGGATGGACTAGTATATTAAGAATAATCAACACAAACCCTAGTTAGTAAGCATGCATATGTATTGTACACTGACGATGTGGTGGCCAAGTTCTGTAAACATGGCACATGTTCCTACCAAGCTAGGGTATGACTAGTAGTGGGCCGAAGGTGTGGTGGAGACATGAGCAAACATCAAAAAGGATGATGTTTGGCTCATGGTCTCGCACATTTAGGGCTTCTTTGCATTCCAGAAAATTAAAACACTGGAACAGAAAAACACTGGAGTAGGATTATGAAACATAGGTATGTATAAGCAGTGGCGTACCCAGGGGGTGTGCCAGGTGTGCCATGGCACACCTAGATTTTTGGAAAACATTTTTTCACCATGTAAGAATTAGCTTATTTTTAAGGCCCATGCAAGCTAATTGAAATAGACTTTATTTTTTTTGAAATGTGCACATCCTCCATTTTATTTCTAGGTCCGCCACCGTGTATAAGAGGTGACTAGGGATGCTGCACAGGGAAACACACCGGAATTTTAGATAATTGATGGGAGAGGGTAGATAGAGTGCAAGTGCAAGTGCATTGGACTTCTTAAAATGAGGTTTGAGATCATATTGAGATTCCTATGGAATGAAGGGCGTTGGATTAAGGGCGTAGGATTGGATTACATTCCAATTTGATGACCTAATCCTATGATCCATACTCCATAGGGCTTTCATAGGGAAAGATTAGAATCCTCCAAAATTTCTATAGAATTCGTTCAATCCTCTTCTTGACATCCCAAGTAATCTGTGTGCGGTTCATTGGAGAAGAATGCGTGAAATTTGTATGCCTAAAATCATGACCTGATTTTCTTCCTGAAAAGAACTGGCAAATTGTAATTTTGTTGAACCCTTGACGTTTTTCATTTTCCAGAGTGTGTTCTGTTCTTTGCCTGATTCTTAATTTGGCCGATGGGTTCTTGCAAATTAATAAGCTGACAGTGGTGTAAAAACCCAAGATCCGTCGTAGTCTAGGTGGTTAGGATACTCGGCTCTCACCCGAGAGACCCGGGTTCAAGTCCCGGCGACGGAACTTTTTGTAAACCTACTGTTTTTTTTTCTTTTGCAAGTTTTGTTTTAGTTATGCAGTTTATTCAGGTAATGCTCTGTTCATTTAAAATACAGAGCTAATGCATTTTATTTTCTGATCTATACAACAATTAGAATGCCCTGACATCTAGGATTGACATCATTCAGATAGGTTTTGTTTCCCACATGGTCAGAAACAGTCAAATTCAAAACACAAGAATCAAAGCCGCAACATTTCAGAAAGAAATCGTGCTCGGCAACCCGACATTTGCTCGAGAGAAATGGCTCTAGACACTTGAATTAAGCTCTAGGATAATGTTCATAAATAAACAGGCATAGTTACAACCTACTGTTTTTTTTTTCTTTTGCAAGTTTTGTTTTAGTTATGCAGTTTATTCAGGTAATGCTCTGTTCATTTAAAATACAGAGCTAATGCATTTTATTTTCTGATCTATACAACAATTAGAATGCCCTGACATCTAGGATTGACATCATTCAGATAGGTTTTGTTTCCCACATGGTCAGAAACAGTCAAATTCAAAACACAAGAATCAAAGCCGCAACATTTCAGAAAGAAATCGTGCTCGGCAACCCGACATTTGCTCGAGAGAAATGGCTCTAGACACTTGAATTAAGCTCTAGGATAATGTTCATAAATAAACAGGCAAAAGTTACAGGTAATGAGTCTCAGCACAAGGCGCTCGCTCACAGGTACATTTGCCTCTAGAGCATAGACATAGTGGGCATAGTTACAACGTACAGAAGAAAAGCAAAACGACGAGCCCTGGAGTCGATCATCACTTGGGCGCGCTTCACCGAACAGGGGAAGAACACCATTGGCATGCACCTCCACCGACCAAACACACGCTAACCGATGGTGGCGGCGACAAGATTATCGCCGACGGTTGGTGACCTACCCTACCAGGACGGCGGTGTGGCCAGTCACTGGCTGGAGAGCTGCGGCGGACTCTAGTTTCGCCCACTTCAGCATCCGCTTCTCCTCCATCGACGCCTGGTTTTCCTCGTCCTCCTTGCACTTTGTTAGGCACGCCGAGAATAGTTCCTCGTCCATCTCGGAGAACATCTTCATTACGTTGGCGGTCAGGTTCAGGACCGCGTGGTTCCAGTGGTTCTGGCCGTTCTGTTCTAGCGCTGGAACGATGATGGGCATGATCACTTGCCGGTTTTGTGCCACCAGGCTGATGATGTGATCATTGTTCCACATGAAGAGTGCTCTTTCAGCAACCTGAAGAAGAAACAGTATCTTATTAAGCCAACAACCATTTGCAATAGAAAATGAAGAGCATATGTCAGCCAACTAAGTGACTAACAGACCATAACACACAGATGTGTGGACTCATTTGAGTGCTTAATGCCGGCCCAAGTGCCTGCGATTCATGATATTAAAACTATATAATCATTAGGTGATAACGTGACGGCCTACTTTGGATATGTTGTCCATTTGTCAACATTAACTTTGAGGGCTTCACAGTTCAGACATCTGTTGCTCATTTGCCATGTCCACACATTATAATCACAAATATGAGGCACATGGATGGAGGGACCAAAAATAAGCTAGTAGCTGTTTGAACCATCGGGGACAGCTTGATCAAGAATGTTATTTTGTTATCATGACCCATTTTGATTGAGTGATGCTGACTTCTTCAGACTTCACCACATAAGCACCTAAATAAATTTCATATGGAAGTGTCTAGTTTAAGTGGCAGAAACAAGTGTAGTGCATCTAAGAATACTGCAACAAGAACATTGGAGAACTCAGAATTACCGCGTTATGTTACTTGGGGCAAGGCAAGTTACCTGGAAGTGTGAACTGTTGATGCACTGAGCTATCCGCCGAAACAACGGAACCATGCATTTCTGGAACTCCACCATGCTGGTAGCCTCCAGGATCTCCTCAATCTCACTCAGGAACATCACCTCCTTCTGACTATTTGTCACAGGCCAATATCTCAGCAGACCAATGATTATCGATCCGGCAAGCTTGGGGTCCTTTTCTAGAAACTGTGTCACGCAGTATGTCAGCTGCTGGAGATACACCCCAACTGACTTCGGCTTGTGCAGAGGAATCAAAACTCTCCAGAGAAAGATCTTGTGTTCTTCCTTGAGAGGCAATGCAAAGCCACTGATGACGCTGCCGAACACCTCGAGCAGCTCGGCGATCCCGTTGTGCCGCTGGGTCTCGAACACGAAGTGGTAGAATATGTTGCTCACCGCCTTGCGGATGAACGGCCGGTGCACCATGAACTTGCCGTAGATCCTGTGGAGGATGGTCTTGAGGGAGTCTCGCTCTCTGGGGTCCTCGGAGTCGAGCAGGTTGAGCAGCCTGACGATGAAGGAGTGGTCGAAGTACTTCTTGCCTATCTTGGCATCCAGGGAGTTGGATCCGATGAACTTGAGCAGCAGCTCGTACACCAGTTGCAGATGGCACCAGGCGGGGTCGAACATCGGCTCGTCCTCGTCGCCCTCCCCGCCGCCGGATGACGAGCCAGCACCGGACCTGTAGCTCGGGGGGAACACCCGGAAGAGGTTGACGGCGAGCATCCTGGAGCAGGCGGCGATGACGGCCTCCGGGTAGCGGCCGGTGCTGGAGTCGACGAAGTCGATGAGATCCAGCAGCGTCTGCCGCTTGATGTCCTTCTCGGCGGAGCTCTTGGCCGGGTCGGAGAAGTCGAAGACGGCGCAGCAGAGGCCGAGCTTGCTGACGAACAGGTTGTGGCGCTCGGAGCTGGGCACGTCCTTGAAGGCGACGAGCGGCTCGATCCCGGCGACGACGCTGGAGGGGAAGACCGCCGACGACATGCGCTTGATGGTGGAGGCGGAGCGGCCGCCCCCGCCCGCCGGCACGCTGCTGGTGCGCTGTATCGGGTTGCCATTGCCGCCGCCGCTGCACTGGCCCGAGTCGCCGCCGCCGCCGCCCGAGGACTTGGTCCGCGGCAGCTTGCTGAGGAACTGCTTCCACATCTTGGTCGCCTCCGCCCAGGAGCCCCCTCACGCCGGCGCCACCATGGCACAGCAGAGCCTTCGGAGCAGCAAAGCAGGAGAGGGAGAGGGATTAGGCGGGGCAAGAAGAAAGATCTGGCAGCTCTAGATGCAGCAAACAGTGAACTTTGTACAAAAGATCTTCCAAATCCGGGCCAATGCAGCTGAATCTGGACCCAGCGAGCTCCAACCAGACGCGAAGATAACCAAGCCGAGCTAGACCGAAGCTGGGGAACCTCGGCCAGGAAAGGGACGCGACAATGGCGACGGCCACCCACCAGGCACCTACCTCACAGCGCGCAGCAAGTGCGTGCCAGCCACCACACCAGAACAGCGCCGGATCTGGGGCCTCGGAGGCCGGCGCCCTCCGGATCCGTGTGCCGAGACGCGGCGGCGAGGCCGGTAGCTACAGGGGTCGGTCGGGAGCTCGTGAGGAGGCTTGGGGAAGCGGATCGAAATCTGTGTGCCTGCCTGCGCGTGGTCCGCTCCGCTTCTTCTCGGGAAGAGGAGAGGGAGTGAGGTGGGGTGGGGGAGGGAGCAGACAGGAAGGGAAGGGGACGCTTGTTCGCTTGCTGCGCGGACTGTTTTGTTAATACGGGAAACAGTACGGACGTCCTCGTCATTCATATATTTTTCATTCAAAAGGGAAAACTAAAAGAAGCATTTTTTGTACCACCACCACCACGAGTCAGTCAGTCACGATGTCACTGTGTTTGTTTTCTTGGTTCGTAGCAGGAGTAGCAGTACTACAAACAGTCTCGCTAAGAGCAAGCGCGCCTTAAACCCACCTCATACATCCGGACAGTCATCCGGTCATATATCAATCACGAATTTTTTATACGGATAAGCGTCTTAAATATCTGGACTGACCGACACCCTTCATATCCGATCTAAATATGAGAGGGGTATGGGACGTCCGCGCGCATCTGCCACGTAGTAATGACGATGACCACGCGGACTGCTGAAAAATCCAGGGGTCCGACAGACGACTCCTCTGTCACCGCGATGTGAACGACGCGTGGTGCTGCTCCAGCTGGCCGCCCGAGGCCAAATCCGGTTATTTAAGCCGGCTGACATCCTCCAACCCTAACCCTAACCCATCCACCTCCTTCCTCTCCGCACCACCTCCTGAGCCCGTCCCGCCTTCTCTCCCCTGCTCTCACACGCTTTCCAGCATCGTCATGGTCCGGCGGCTGATCACCACATACTCTATGCTCGCGCCGGAGCGCCGAAGGTAGATCGCGGAGGAGATCCAGGCAAGACACGCCTCCCGCATCGTTGTCGGGCTGCCTCCGGACTCGCCGAAGCCGAGGAAGAAGGAGCGAGAGCGACTGCCGGAGTCGATGGAGGCAGCGGATCCGAAGGAGGACGAGGCGGACCAGGCTGCTCCGGGGTTCAACATGGCGGAGGCGGAGGCGGACTTCGTCGCCGCCCAAGCCGCGGAGATGACGAAGCGCGTGGTCCGCTGCTTCTTCTCCGAAAGAGGAGAGTATAGCTGGCCAAATGGGTCGGTTTTTTCGGGCCGGCCCGTAAGCATGCCGGCACGGCCCGCCTTGGGCCAGGCACGGCACGGGCTAAACGGGTCGGCCCGTGAGCACGCCGGCACAGCCCGCCTTGGGCCAGGCACGACACGGGCTAAACGGGCCAGGTCCGGCACGCGGCACGCCCTGGGCCGTGCCTAGGCCTAGAGGCTGGGCACGCGGGCCGGCACGGCACGGCCCGATTAAGTTTTTTTATTTTTTTTCTACATCTATATATGGCTCAGCATGTAAAAATAGGCTAAAAAACGTTCAGTGTGTCAAATAAATAGGCTGAAAATATGCGACCCACCGTGCTAAACGGGTCAACATGCCGGCCCGTTTACTAACTGGGCCATGCATTGGCCTGGGGGCGCAGCACGCGGACCGGCCCGGCACGGCCCGGCCCGTATAGTAATCGTGCCCTGGCGGGCTGTGCCGGGCCAGGCACGATTACAATGGGCCGTGCCGGGCCGACCCGTTTGGCCAGGTATAGAGGAGAGGAGGGAGCGAGGTGGGGGAGCAGACGGGGAGGGAAGGTGTCGCGTGTTTGCTTCCTGCGGGGACCGTCTTGTTAATACGGGAAACCGTACGGACGTCCTCGTCATCATATTTTTTTGTACCACCGCCACGAGTCCGTCACGATGTCACCGTGCTTGTTTGGGAGTTGGTTCGTGGTAGGAGTAGGAGTAGAGAAATACAAGCGGCGAATCTGGGGCTTTCTGCAAAGCCGGGATCCGGGGCCGGACCTACGGCCAGATTTGGTCGCCGGCCCGGCCGGGTGATGATTTAGCAGCTGGTCCAGCTTGGATCTTAACAAATCGGCCGAAATAATTGTCTGGAAAAGCAGTTGAAAAAACCCTGCGAGTAGAGTAGAGCGGTGCCTCCTTTCAATCAGAGCCATGCCCTCTCTGCACGGCCGGCGCGGCGACGGAGGGAGGGCTTTAATTCGAACGCCGCGCTCAGGTCACGGGCGGGGCGGCCAGAGCCGTCCGATGGGTACGAGGCGCATGGACGGCCGTGTGCTTGTCCTCCGGTGGGGCGTGCGTGAGGGTGAGGGTGACGCGCACGGCCGGGCGGGCGGGCTCGCCGGAGGGGAGGACGGACCACCGCCGGCCGCGTCGCTGTCTCGCCGCGGGGGACCGCGCGCAAGGGGGTGAAGTCACGCACCACGTACTACTCCTGTTGCCGCATGGTGAGGAGGAGGATGGCGTAGGGCTTTTTTTACTGCTGCTACGGCTCTGCCTCTGGTCCGACGAGGCGGACGCTGCGCCGACGGCATGCGGCCATTTGCGCGTGCCGCGTGGTACGTTTGTGTGTCGAGACAGAGATGCTGCGTGGGCGGCTTCGCTCTCTGGTGCGCCGTGTGACGTCGCCGCTGCGCAGCACTACACAAAAATGCTCACATCTTCCTTTCTTTTCTCTTTACGAACGTCGGTGATTTACTATTGATTAGGCAACGAACTCGTAGTGGTACAGTACAATGTCTACCGGGTAAAAACCGGGACCGAATGGGAAAAAAACACAAAGATCGACCAACTGCGGAGATGACTTGCTCTTGGGATTTATTAATAATGGTAGCAACAATACCTGCGATGTTCCCCTTGTTGCTACTAATGTTTTCGATGAAGGAAGTACCACTTTTGAAATTGAAGAACCAATGGTACCAATTGAGGAAGAATTATTATAGACCCATGCATGCCTCCAAATGAAGGTAAAACTAACTCTATTGCTCAAATACTCATTGCCTTTTATTTATTTAGTCTTAAACGATGATTCTTCAAATGAAAGCTCTATTTTGTCTAGTCTTAATGATGATTCGCCTTTGTCATCGATTCAACACTCATTCCCTTTTATTTATTGACGACTTATTCCTCAATGATGATTCTTTAAACTCTTTCTTCTCCAATCTCAGTGATGACTTATATGTAAACTCACTAATGAGAGCCTATTTGGATTTGAAAGCTCTCTTTATTTATCTAGTCTTAATGATGATCATTTAAATTCATTACTAAAAAACTCAATGCCTTTTATTTATCTAGTCTCATTGATGATTTAGCTTCGTCCTCATCATCGTCAGATTCTGGCTAGGGGACAATTTTGGTGACGATT
The DNA here is from genome assembly GCA_034509565.1 of Triticum monococcum. Lineage (NCBI taxonomy): Eukaryota > Viridiplantae > Streptophyta > Magnoliopsida > Poales > Poaceae > Triticum > Triticum monococcum. Next base: position 603,725,781 of record CM067841.1, on the reverse strand, counting down.
CCTCACATATGTGGCATGGCCCTCCGCCAACAGCTAGTCGCCCGATGGCCAGTCTGGCCGATGTCCTCAATATCGCATGGATGTTGGTAAGTTACCAGAGAAAAAAAGGCAGGGGTAAGAAGCTAGTTGCACGTGCCCCTATTACGGTCATTAGAGGATCTAGGGGTGTTGCTTCCTCGGTCCTTGGATCGATGACGACTCCATTGCTGGAGTTGGAGGAGAGGACACCTGTGAGCGACCAAACAATGAATTGGAATTTTGCTAATGCTTGGACGAGGTCTGGTAATTGGGCTAACCCAGGATCTCACCTTCTAGCTGGCCATGAAGCCCAAGGCCCTTCTGTCGAGCCTTCACGGGATTGAGTGGACACATGGCGGGGCGATCACCTAGTGCACCGTCGACGCATTACGTTTGCTCTTTAGAGCATGTCCTATTTTAGGGCATCAAAAAGAGGTTGGAAGATAACTTAGGGCACCAAAATGTAGTTTTTCAGGTCACGAAGAAGTGACGTTTGCAAGAGCTGCCCTAAAATAGGCATCACTACTCCAACAACCGCAAAAAAAGCAGTCGCACGGCATATTTATGTCCACAATATACATACATATTATAACAAATACATGTCAAACTCATTTGAATTCAAGAACAATCAATTATTTCATGCCCACCACTCCTCCATGAGATTAAAACATAGAGAATAAAAAGATAGTTCTTGCGTCTCCCAAATTCTTCAATCTGTGAACATGATTCTTGAATCTGCAAACTGATCAATAATTTCAACAATCTTTGAAACATACTAATCTTTGAACACAAATACAAAGGCTAATCTCTGAATTACCTATTCACTTTCTGTGAAGAAAACACACTAATCACTGAACTATACACCAATGACAACAAGAATATCATTTGTACTGGCAACACCTATGTTTTCCAAAAGCCCAAAAACCGAATATCCATTTTTGAGCCCAGGCTCATCTACACCCGATCAAGAAAAAACTCACAAAAGTTCAAAAAAAATCCATTTTTTGCATGGTAGATAATTTGGTGTGTAAGGCGCGCTTTAAATTTTAGATTATTTAGACATATGAGTAGCTGTCAGAAAAAAATACAAATTGTGTCAGAACAGTACATGAACAGAAAACATTTTTGCAGACCCTAAATTTGTCTTTTTTGCGGAGAGCTACTCAGATGTCCAAAAATTTGGAGCGGACCGCTCGCACCAAATTATCTATAGTGCCAAAAAATTGGATATTTTTTAAATTTTTCTAGTATTTGTTTTGAATTTTTTTCCTCAACGTGGGTGCAGATGTGCCTGGGCACCGAATCGCCGCTCTCCCCAAAAAGGCACCGTTTCTCTATAGTAGGGCATCTGTTGGAGATGCATCATATATTCATGTGATAGACGTTTCCACAGCCAGCAAGAACATGTATACCTCTGGGAGTTGCTAAAAAAACTGGTACTTGTCTCATATTTCGGGTACCTTGAGAAATATGACTTTCTTGTTCTTGGTGAGATGCACTATTTGCTTCAGCCGACGAATATATGCACTTTGGCGTAGCTAGTAAATATGCAGTATCACTTTTCCGCATGCATCTTAAATTTTGCAATAGAGAACTATGAACTCTCAAGAACTAGATCTGCTTGAACAAGTTACGATTAAAAGAAAAACTGGGTGCAGACGAGATTTGAGATCTCAGACAAGTACAAGCGATTTTTATCCATCTGAGCTCTTAGAGCAACTAGGTTTTCTGAGAAACTGTTAATGTGCTTGACGGGGATGAATTTGGGATTTCATCGATCGAACCTTCCGAAGAAACCAAAAGCAGAAGAACCGAGTCTTGTATCGGATCGCCAGTTCGGAAGTGCGCTAAACTTTGAGAATTCAACAATGTTAGAACTCAGCCAAATAAAATACCATCGAAGTCGTTGTAGTATAGTGGTAAGTATTCCCGCCTGTCACGCGGGTGACCCGGGTTCGATCCCCGGCAACGGCGAGTCTTGTGTTTTTTTTTTGCACTTCTGCAGCATTTTTCTTTTTTGCAAGTACTTCTGCAGCATTTCCATCCATCCTAGCCAAGCCATGTTATCCATGTTTTGTCAGTACGTACAAATAGGTCATGGAAATGCAACCTGTGGGCACAAATAATTTTGTCCATAAACAACTGCGGGCGTGCCTGGGCATATTCGCGGGCACTGACTGGTCAAGTCTCATATGTTAGCTTCAACATCCACGTCTCTCATATCCGAAACCCCAAATCAATGCAATCTATGCAACACTATGTATAAATATGACCAACACCCAGTTTATGGGGTCACCATTTCATCGCCAGACAAAACCACACGTAGTTCATCGGCGGACAAGCCAGGAGGAAAGTTGGAAGTTTTAACTGCATGAAGCTTTATTCTGATGAAGGCACTCTCTACTAACCCAAACTAGTACTAACAACATGAAACATGTTAATATAGACATAATTCTCCCAAAATCTGAAACCAGCCACATTGGTAACCAGTATCTACTGGTCGATACTATGGCAGCGACTACAGGGCTCTAGGACCTTGAACTGGACATGCTTTGAAACTCTCCACGCGATGCACCTACCCGCAACCTCCACGGCTCTATGAGCTCCCGCGACATTTGTCTTGCTCATTGCCCAACACTGACCATTCTTTGTTGAGGCGGGGCATCTGCCAATGGTGCCCAACCTTCCATTGGAGAAGTAGATCGTGTCTACCGTTAGACATTCAAGGGAAGCCGCGCTCTCGAGGATGTGGATCGTGAGCTCGATCAAGCTATTGAATGGATAGAATCCTGTGATCAGCACCCGGCTGAGGCGGTTATGCCGGTACTCTAGCTTTCGTCTAGAATACTCGTTGTCGTCTCCAAACGAGATAAGGTCTGCTAGCACCCTCCTCTATCTGCATATAAATTAGTTTGGTAATAGCACCCCAGGTACCCTAACTTGCTCAGAATGTGACGATTTAGTCTCAAACTTGTAAAACTTGACTCTACCATACCTCAACTTGTACCTCATGTGATGATTTAGTCCCAGGCCAATGAGAACTCGACAATTGGCAGCCAGGTGGCTGGACCGGTCAGCGCACGCACTTTTGCACAAAATCCCCTGTCGTTTTCTTTAATCAACCCGCACTCACCTCCACCTAAATTTGCCGCGATATCCACATGACAACGGCTAGCTCCCGTGACCCCGCTCCCCTACCCCACCAGCCCCCACCGGTGGCGACCGCCCCGGCCCCGTTGCCCCCCCTCTCGGCACCGCGCGTCCCTCGTCGCTCACCACCGCAGCCCCCCCCCCCCCCCCCCCGCTTGCAGTTTCAGAGTGGAGAATGGGGGTCGTCGACGCACGCACACCCCCATGGCTGCGATGGCGGCCGACCCGCTGCTCGCCTCCCCGGCTCCCCCTGTCGGCGCTGGCTCCGTTCAGCATCTGAAGCCCCCCACAACGAGCCCCTCGGGCCTCCCATCGCTACATATCTGGCCCCCGCCTCCCCGCTGCATCTGCCGCCTCCGACGGGCCAGATCCCCTTGCCTGGCGTTGAGGTCGAGGATGGGGAGTTCGCCGCGCCGTCGCTGCCGGCGGGCCTTGTCTCCGGAGATGCATTGCTTCAGCCTGTTGTCGTGGTGGGTGATGAACCGACCCTGCAATCGCTTCCACCCGTCTCCAGTCGCAGCGGAGACATTGTCGAGGAACTGACACAACAACCGCCTCCTCCCGTCGCACAAGAGCCCAAAGTTGGTGCGGCTCCCCAGCCTTCAAATCTGAAGCCCCCGGCAACGAGCCCCCTCGAGCCCAAAGTAAATGCATAATTCCGATTTGCCACACGTTCATTTTAGGACCTTTGCCTTCCCATTGCGTCCAGCTCCACTCGGGTGTCGGTAAGGGTTGCAATAATCTTGCTGGCTTCTGATATTCTGCCTTTACTCTGTTGCACACATAACACAGAGCAATGTGCTCTGCAATCTCCCTCTTCATGTTAGTCCACCATAATCTTTCCTTCACGTCCATGTACATCTTAGTGATACTGGGATGTATCGAATATTGTCGGAGTAGAATCCGGTGGATCGGTCAATAGGGTGTCCCAGTGAGGTGAGTAGATACGAGGGGAAACAAGAGACCAGATTTACCCAGGTTGTGGCCCTCCTTTTGAGGTAAAACCCTACTCTTGCCACTGGCGGATCTTAATGGGGACCATCCCAGGCCACGGCCCGGTCTATTGGAAGTGCAAAATACTAATATATAGGCAACCCACTTATTTGTTCTGGCCCAAGGCTTCAAGGTGAAGCAGAGCCCATCCATTACCTGTATGTAGCACACACGCACACGCAACGCCGCCGCTCTTCCTTCTCTCGTTCCCCAATTTCCCCACTCTCTAGGTTTTCTTTGTTCCTCCCAGGCCACAGCCCCGCTCTCACACGTGTTAGGTCTAACAGATGGTCAAGATGACCTGCGAGAGTGGGTTGGGACCCCACTCATGCCACATCCAATTATTGTAGTAGTGTGCTCCCCGATCCCTGTGGCATTTAATTAATGGCAACCCCTCAATTCCTGCGCGCTTTTCGGGGCGTTAATGAGAATGCAAAGAGATATGTTGCCACGTGGAAGAGATTTTTTGCCATTGTTACGCCTCTCGTGTACCTATAAAGAGAGAGGAGACCAGGGGAGAGCCCTTAGGCTGGCCATAGTGGGGGTAATATAACCGGCATCATGCACTTGGGACTCGCAAACTTGCTTACGTGGCAGACAATTAAAGAAGAAAGAGAGGGTTATATATAGTAACATAGGTAGATACCGTATCATAATAAATGTTATGCTACTATGTGTCATGCATGACTATAAATAAGACTACCTATGATACTAATTTATGATACTATGCACTATGGATGTAGTATCACTCCCCAATATGACTAGCCTTACAGACCCTCTCCTCCCCTGCCTTCTTATTCCTCATGCTCCTCGCCTCCACTATCGTTGCTCTATTGTTGCTCCACCGCGGGCTCTGCTGCTGATCTTGTTGTTGCTCCAGTTCCCGCTCCATGGACCATGTGTGCTTGGACTGAAGGAAATATACCCTAGAGGCAATAATAAAGGTGTTATTTATATTTCCTTATATCATGATAAATGTTTATTATTCATGCTAGAATTGTACTAACCAGAAACTTGGTACATGTGTGAATACATAGACAAACAGAGTGTCCCTAGTATGCCTCTACTTAACTAGCTCGTTAATCAAAGATGGTTAAGTTTCCTGACCATAGACATGTGTTGTCATTTGATAAACGGGATCACATCATTGGAGAATGATGTGATGGACAAGCCCCATCCGTTATCTTAGCATAATGATCGTTTAGTTTTATTGCTATTGCTTTCTTCATGACTTATACATGTTCCTATGACTATGAGATTATGCAACTCCTGAATACCGGAGGAACAATTTGTGTGCTATCAAACATCACAATGTAACTGGGTGATTATAAAGATGCTCTACATGTGTCTCCGATGGTGTTTGTTGAGTTGGCATAGATCGAGATTAGGATTTGTCACTCCGTGTATCGGAGAGGTATCTCTGGGCCCTCTTGGTAATGCACATCACTATGAGCCTTGCAAGCAATGTGTCTAATGAGTTAGCCATGGGATGATGCATTATGGAACGAGTAAAGAGACTTGCCGGTGACTAGATTGAACTAGGTATGATGATATCGACGATCGAATCTCGGGCAAGTAACATACCGATGACAACGAGAACAACGTATGTTGTTATGCGGTTTGACCGATAAAGATCTTCGTAGAATATGTAGGAGCCAATATGAGAATCCAGATTCCGCTATTGGTTATTGACCGGAGATATGTCTCAGTCATGTCTACATAGTTCTCGAACCCGTAGGGTCCGCACGCTTAACGTTCGATGACGATTTGTATTATGAGTTTCGTGTTTTGATGAATCGAAGTTTGTTCGGGGTCCCGGTTGAGATCACGGACATGACGAGGAGTCTCAAAATGGTAAAGATTCATATATTGGAAGGCTACATTTGGACACCGGAATAGGTTCGGGTCGTTTCATATAAGTTTCAGAGTACTGGGGGTTACCGGAACCCCCCGGGAAGTTAATGGGTATGTTTTCAAAAAAAATTCTTCCCCGGTCAAAAGTTATCATTGTGTTTGTGCGTAACTTATTAGGTCAGTGGCTCGTCTAATACCATGTTATTTACACTCAAGTTACCGGTGCTATGTTTTCAATATTTTTTCCCCGGGATCAAAAAATTACCATGGCGTTTGTACGAGAGTTATCAACTCTGCAGGTAGGTAAATTATCATTTCTATTTACACAAAAATTACTGGGGTATGTTCCCAACAATATTTTTTTGTGGGTCAAAAGTTACCATGGTGTTTAACCGTGAGTTGGCAGCACTGCGTTTTGTATACCATGCTATTAATACACCCGTTACCAGGGTGTGTATTCAACAACTTTTTTTGGGCCAGAGATATTCGAGTGTTTGTTCATGAGTTATCAGGTCTACTATGCATACATTACCATCCAATTTTCACAGAAGTTACTGGAGATATAGTTTCAACACTTAATTTTTTGGGACAAAGTTATCACAGTGTTTGTGTGTAAGTTATCTCGCCCGCAGTGTGCATGTCACTGTGCCATTTACACAAAAGTTAACTGTGGTATATTTTCAACAACTTTTCACCGGGTCAAAGAGTTAACACTATGTTTCTACGTGAGTTATAGGTGTACGGTGCATCTATTACCATTTTATTTGCACATAAGTTACTGGGATATGCTTTTAATAACTTTTTCCCTGGGTTAAAAGTTATCGCGGTGTTTGTATGTAGGTTATCACGTCTGCTGTGCGTATAGCATATGTTATTTACACATAAGTTATCAGAGTATATTTTTCAACAAATGTTTCCCCTGATTAAAAAAATACCGCGATGTTTGTATATAAGTTATCAATCTTTCGTGGTCTATCTAATGAACACAATAAAGTTGGGTTAGTTGGTTAATGGGCCCTTCTGAACTCAAATATCATTGCAACGTATTGAACTTCTTTACCCACATATCTCCCCTTGAGTACACATCTGGTTAGCCCGAATTTCTACAAAGAAAATCGAGTTCATTGCTTGGTGCATGAACAAATAGCGCAAGGCAAGGATGTCTCGTTTTCCCTCGTTGGAAGCTAACCATTAGAGAAAGTCACAAAGTCACTGCTTCCCGCAACAAAAAAAAGTGTTTCACTGCTCATATAAACATGTACCAAAATCATGAATGAAACGCACGCAAAAATTAAATCTTGGTTACATTCGACAGGCCAAGTGACTCGCCTTATTAATAGCTTGAAGATCTACAAAGAAAGAACGTAAAATTACACCAACAGTTGTGTTAGTCCAACTGGCCAGTGAAGCAATCCTCAACAGTTTAGTTTGGAGTTCCATTCCTAGCTTCACGCCTTATTTTTGCCTAACTAGTAACATCACACATTTCAATACAAGATTGCTTATGTGACAGCTAATTAATAAGGAGAGAGGGGTTTGTAGTAACTTAGATAGTTACTATAACATCACACATTTCAAGGCATCATAAGTCTATAGCCTAATAAATAAACTCTTTCATGATACCACTCGCATGTTACTACCCACTATGAATATAGTAACATAGACTAGTAACATCGGTAAGTTACTACTCTATGTTACTCCACATTGTGAGCAGTCTAAGGCTAGCCATAGTGGAAGTAACTTAGGTAGTAACTTAACACATCCCAAGACAATTCTGCTTATGTGGCAAGTGTTTAATGGGGAATAAGTGTTTGTGGTAACATAATATGTTACTGTAACATAGCGTTTCCCGAGGCAAAATGAGTTTATGAGCTAATAAATGAAATCATCTATGATACTACTAGTATGTTACTTTGCACTATGAAGATAGTAACATAGACTAGTGTCATATGCATGACACTAGTACTCAGTTACTCGCCACTATGACCAGCCTAAAAAAATTGTTCTGCTGGGTCCACCATACCATAAGTGTGCATGAAGAATAAATTGTGGCCAACGTCCCCCGCAAATCAGGTGACCGAAACGGCAAGTTCCTTCGTTAAAGTGCTAACTGCCCTCACGACTCGCGTTCGCTAAAATGACGGCCCCACGATCGTGATCGGACTACGTCTGGGTAGTTTGGATCTGTTGCAAAAATCCATCCGACTGGAAAATAGCTTTCTCGAAAAAAACTAATATAGAAACCAACATTGGAATTTATTAATGAAACTTTGCAGTTTGCAAACCAGACATTGAGCAACTCGGATGGTACAACCATGGTGAAATATTTACAATGCAATGCTCACCACATAAACTTAGTACATACATGCGAAAAGCAAAACATAACAGCAAGCAACAAGGAAAATGGAGCAAAGCAATTTCTACACTGAATGACCAGCTACGGACAAGTTGCAATGAAGCTAGAATTAAACTAGGCAACAACATTTTCTCGACCATTTTATGGAACCATGGAATGGAAGGTTAAACAGCAGCTGCTGGAACACCAGTTTCGACTAGGATGCTCTCCCCGTGGGCTGGTGGACGGAAGACGGGATCGGCCGATGCAGGAGCCTTTTCTTCTTCGTATGCCGCGTCATGCACACCGAGAGCAGCACGGCCAGACGGGTCGAGGAGCTTGGACCAGGCGGCGTCCCATTCAACAGCTTTCGCGGTGCTGCATGCAACGCTGGGACCTCCTGGCACTGTTAGCCTAGCAGCATTCTGCACAATTGAATTGTTAGTCAAGTGGAGAGCAGGCATTAATTTTTTTTACCATGCAAATGAATAGCTTGGAATATCACGATTAAAATAAATGCTGGTTGTAGCTTCTGGACCTTGGGATAAAACTTCTCAAATACTGTCCTATAATAGTAGGCTTCTTTTGTTGTAGGTGTGTTTTCAGGGTAAACAAAGCTAGCGTTCGTCATCATGGAATCCGACACCTGAACATGAATGGGAGAAAACGTCAATTCTAATGCAGGTAAAGTGATATGAAACCACCACAGGTCGAATAAATAAACAATTGTCAACTTATGAATGACTTGACAAAGAAAAGATGGCATACATGTGCGTTAGCATGGTCCTTCAATCCATCAATCCAACTGTACCCAACACCATCGCTGAACTGTTCTTTTTGCCTGTAAAGAATGTGCTGTTGACAGAAAATAAATCTTCCTTATGAGCATACACGTAAGCTTGTGCGGGTAACAGAGCAAATATAATAAGTTAATAACACAGTAAAACGATGAACTTCCCCAACCTTGGGTAAATAGGGCTTGTTCTCATCATCAAATGCATTACGCAGAACCCATTTCTCGATCCGGCCAAGATCACGCCTTATCTATTTTTTTTCAAGACAACAAGTATAAGATGATGATGCTAGTTATAATAAATGAATAAAGCTAGAGTGAATGAGTGATTTGTGTATTATTGCAAGAAATTACATACCATCTTACATTCTGGATCCAGGTCCATTGCTACATTGATGAAGTTTTTGTCGAGGAATGGAACACGAGCCTCGAGACCCCAGGCAGAAGTTGCTTTGTTCGCTCTCAAACAATCATATAAATGGAGAGCTTTTATCTAAACGCAAGGCAAAACAACTTAAATAAGTTAATCAGCAGATCACAACTTAGCAGATATAAACCAAGAGGAGCAATGTTATCTTTAATTACCTTCCGACATGTTTCCTCATGGAGTTCCTTTTTGTTTGGTGCCTTATGAAAATAAAGATAACCACCAAATATTTCATCGGAACCTTCACCCGAAAGGACCATCTTCACACCCAACGATTTGATCTTCCGAGACATTAGAAACATTGGGGTACTTGCTCTAATGGTCGTTACGTCATACGTCTCGATGTGATATATAACTTCTTCCAAAGCATCAATACCCTCCTGCGATTTTTTTCAGATGAATTAATAACTTCAAAATGTCTCTTCCTCTATGCAAAGGGCAAACAAAAATAACGAACCTGCACTGTAAAGTGTAATTCATGATGGACTGTGCCAAGGTAGTCAGCAACTTCTTTAGCAGCTTTAAGATCAGGAGAACCCTACAAAAATTGGAACGTGTTAGAACTTCTATCATATTTTATCCACTGCTTATGTCAATCCATTGAAAATCCCTCTTTTTTCTTGTAAAAGATACTCATAAGAGCAAGAAAACAACTTAAATTTTGAAAGATTCTCAGCAATGGGAATACACCAGTAAACAACATTGAGAAATGTACCTTCAAACCGATGCAAAAGGTGTGCAGTTTGTTTCCCCACTGCCTAGCAACTTTTGTTTCTGCCAAGTAGCGTGAAACAACAGAAGCCACCAAAGAAGAGTCAAGCCCACCAGACAAGAGAACACCAAATGGCACATCAGTCATTAGCCTCTTAATAACAGCCTGCAATTTTTACAATTCATCTAAGATAAATATAATAGATGATATACATAAAGAAACTTAACTTATGAAATATGCGTCAGACACAACAAGTTATTATACTCTGTACATACTTAATAACAAGTAGCATGATTTCGAATAAAATGCCATCTATCTAAGATATTAATATAGAAATCATCACACTAAGACATAATTGTGATTGTGGGGAGCTACAATAACCTATTACTAGCCGTGAATTATCAACCAGGGTATTCCAAACAAGCATCGCCTAATCAGAGGCATGAATACATCATATCAACATGAAACAAAATAAAAGAGATTAACATTAAATAACTATAAACATATAATTTATGCATCAAAAGGTACGAAACTGTAACAGAAAGCATAAGGAAAGGCGTGCCTTCTCAAAACTCTCTCGGATGAGGAGAGGATCATAGGGGGCTGAGGGAATGCTTTCTGAAAACCATGGGGGGTTGTACCACCTCCTTAGGCCACCTAGGACAAATGTTAGAAAGCAGATTAGTAGGCAAGAAAAATTGATATTTACAACATACTCCCTCTGTCTCAAAATACAAAATGTTTTTTGGTCTAAGTCTAGAACCAAAAACATCTTATATTTTGAGACAGAGGGAGTACATAGTAGCTTATACTATTTTTGCCTTCGGAGTTTGTAAGTCTGCATTTCTAGTATAATGCATGATCAGATCGTTAATTTGTAACAAATGCAACAAGATATTTGAACCTGTTTTGCTTGAGTACAAGTGTCCAGGAGGGAACGATATGAAGCGCTCGCAATCATCACTCAATGCCTTCATCTCTGAAGAAAACCAAACTGACCCTGGAATAACAATGAATGTACAAATTAATGCATAGTAGATTTGTAGAACTACTTAAATTCATAGAACCGTGACAAGTTCTGAAACATACAAACACTACAGTGCCTACTGTTCCAGAACTGTGTACTTGCAAATGCAGACAGCCAACCATAGTTTTCAACTCCGTATAGCAAATTCAACAGTCGGCTTAGCAAATATTATGTCTACCTACATCTTCCCCATCAGACATTCAAGTTGCACTTGCACATACATCACGGGCATCATCACAACAACCTAGATACTCCCTTCGTCTGGGTATATAAGGCAAAATTTGATTGTCTAAAGAAGTAAAGATTTGACCCAAAATTAAATCTCATGATATGCGAGTTATGTGGCACAAAATTTATACCACTGGATTCAAATACAAAAGCTCTTTCTCTTGATTGTGATTTTTTAACTAGTAACAAATCTTACTGAAAAGATACGGTCAAAGCTTGAACTTTGACAATCACAATACGCCTTATAAATCCGAACAGAGGGAGTAACACTTCTATATTCTAGCTATCAAATTGCAGATGGTGAGAGACACCACTCCAAATTCTGTGGGATGTGAGCCCATGATAGATCTAGATCTAGGGTTATTATCTTTTACTGTTATTTTTGCAAATGAATTGGCCTTATCCAATTATATTCTAAGGAAGTAGGCAAGCGATGATAGATCTACTTTTAATCTTAATCTTAACCTGAATTTAAATGAACCTACATGCAACTTGTTTTCCACCTCCCCATGAGACATTGACTGACCATTGAAACAGTTGAGATTAAACGGACAAGTAGCTACAAGAACAGATTCCATGCGTACCATCAAGACCCCAGCCCATGTATAAAGGACAGATGCCAATAGCATCACGGGCAGCGATGAAGCTTTTATCACGTGTGTCAAGAAGCACAAACGAGAACATGCCATCCAGCATATCCACAAATTCCTCCCCATATTCCTCATACTGTGAAAACAATAGAATTTGAAAGTACAGCTGTTAACATATAGAATATATGCACTGGAGGATGATGCTTCGGTGAAGACAAAGTGTTGGCAGAAGCCAAGTTACACAATAGGACACCAAAAGAAGCTGAACATAGAGAAATAAGAATACAAACTTACTAGGTGAGCAATAACTTCACAATCACTACCAGTTTGGAATTGATGAGATTTCAGCTTAGCTTTCAGTTCTTCATGATTATAGATCTCTCCATTCACCTGGAAATGTCAAACAGACAAGGTGTGGTTACAAAAAAAATTAAAGAACAAAACATATTTTCTCCAATTGGCTTAGTTACAAAAATATGGTGGATTAAGGTCATGTCTCAAAAGATGTATTGAGCAGAGCTTGATAGTTAATATTTCTAAAATCCCATCACAGAATTATATTACCAAATGCTAGTTACAAAAAGCAGAATGGTGAGACATAATCATGTGTTGTACATGGAAATGAATCATGAAAGCACAAATAAGATAAATGATAAATGAAAACAGTGAAGCATCATTCTCACTCCAGATACTGACCGTCACAACAACTGTTTTGTCCTCGTTGTACAATGGCTGGTCTCCAGATGTGGGATCAACAATAGCCAACCGCTGGTGTGCAAGATAGCAATCCTCAAAGCTGTGTATACCACTCCAATCAGGGCCTCTGTGCCGTAATCTATGAAAAGTGGTAGACTCAGTTCAGTGGGTGCGTAAGATTTCATAAAATGAACCATGCATCGCCTAAGAACATTTAAATAACAAGCAGCAGACAGAAATTTTAGTCACTGTAGTACGGAACATTTCTAATTCCAGTTTACTCTAACGCAACTTTGTGTTGAACAACAACTGTCTCTAATCTAAAGTAAAACCCCTGAAAAATGTTACCCCATGACCGTGCAGTTCGTAAAGGTGGAGAAGTTACACACAGTAAGTCCTAAGACATAGCAAACTAGATTTGCTAACATTTGAATGTAATGTCCTAACCTATTCGTAAAAGAAATTTTTTCAGTAGATATAGAAGTGAAGTTTTCTACAGATTGGTGTACAAACTACATTTGACCATAATCCCATGTTAACATCCTCGACTATCTGACTGCAATTACATAAAAGTGTATAAGGGGACAGCATAATGTTGCATGGCTTTACAGATAGAGTCCCATACACCTCACAACACTGTCCTAATTCTACATTAAAAGTATTCCATGATTGCACATGTACACAATATTGATGGATTGCTACAAGTAATGCATTTCAACAAATTTGAAATCAATAGCATTTAGGCACATCAGCATGCACGATCACACAAGCGAAGCACATCGTTAGGTAACAAAAACTGCCACCAGTTTCCAAATTACCACTTGAACATTTCGTGCCTCAAGGAGTGCACGCCTACATACTGTACACCATACTCCATTCCCCAAACCCAGAACCTCACAGTTCCTCAGGATATAGACACGCTCCCCCAAAATAAAGGTCATCGCGCACAAACAAAGAAACTTGCATCGGTAAAAGGCTA